>CM039682.1:42995249-43065249 GCA_022537955.1 Schmidtea mediterranea
AAAGAGAGAGAATTATCAATAATGCTCCACGAATCCTATTTTCCTCGCCCCCAGCTTCTATACCAATCAACTTGGTGGACGAGAGAAACGAAGCTCACCCTTAATGCAGCATTAAGCGATCTTGATTAGATTTCGACGAGATCGCTATTCTCACGGGAACGGTCCCCAACATTGGCCCCGGGGGCGAAATAGCTGGACCATCCTCGCGGAGGGATGAGGATCCTCGAGGCCATCCTCCATCGTACCGACCGCCTAAACGGAGACGCCTCCGACGGATATGGATGCGAAGAAGACTGAACCGCCAAAGTCTAAAGTCTATTTGTAGTTGCTACGTATACTGACAAATGCGCGCAACTGTTCATTTTTAGCTTGCTTTCATTTTTTCTTTTAATAAATTTGTTGAATTCATGTTTCTTCTTATTAAAGCGAAAGCGGGAATCATCGGGATGAAGGTTACAGCGCGCGGGATGCGGGGACGATGTTTTTTTCAGGGTTTCCACTCGGAAAGGAATGATATCGCGGAAATAAAGGTTTTTACTGTCTTTTAAAGAAGAGCGTAAGTCCTCCTATCGGCAGCTATGAACCGGGAAAGACGAAGGTCCTTCGAGGAGTAGTGCTAGTAGTAGCGCTCACACCTTCTCGAAGCATCGCTATTAATGCACATTCCAACGGATTGAACTCACGGGTGTGTATAGTAACTAAAATATGTGCTAAGGTGGAGTTTCCCTCTAGTAATAATAGGGCGGGTAGTTAAGATGCCTCAAGAATTTATGATTAGCACTCCTGCGACCAACAATGATTTTGGGGGCTTCAGCCGGGATATATTTAATTAAGACCTCTCGCAATGGAAAAATAAAAATCGGGAAATTGAAAATAAAAAAAGTGTAAATAAGACCTTAACCGAGAATTAGAATAAAAAACCAAACTAAAAAAGAAATGAGGATAAGTAAATCGGAGAAGAAAACACGGAAATGGTTGAAATAAACCAGCTTAAATACAAAATATGACACCTGAAATCGGATAAATAAAAATATTAAATAAAATAATAAAATTACTAAAGGAATAATAAATAAATAATAAAAATAATAAAAGCATTAATAATTTAACATAGAGAATAATAGAAATTGAAAATAAAATAGTGAAAATAACAACCCATTATAAGGAAGGAAATAATAAAATAATTGATGAAATAAAATATTAAATCTAAATAAAAAACAATAATTAAAATTGAATTTTGTAAAAAAAGAATCACTAAACGAAATTGAACCAAATTACAAACCTTCTTGAATATCGAGACCGACTCAGTAGAACAACTAACCGAAAATGAAAAGAATAAACGTAGCTAGACAGAGCATCCACAAACAATAAGCCCGGAAATCACCCGAACGACACTAGGACTAAGCAACGACAGAAACAGAGAACCAATACGACGGTACCGAGAAAGAATAAATAACCCGGAGTTGAATATAAAATATCACCTAATAGAAAACAAGTAGAAAATGATACCCTGACGCCCCTACAAACATAATAGCCGAAAGTAGCAACAATTACACCATGCTACATTGTCAAACGAACGGAAAAAGTACTGATAACTCCCCATTGGAACCATTTTTGTTACTGGCAAAGAGGCAGATTTGGTTAACAATTGTATTTATGTAAAAAGCATTGAGAAAAGTAATTGTCTATTACGAATAAATTTCTAAAATAACCGATAGCTAGTTACCTCCTCTTACCCATATAGCATATAAATATATATAAAACATATAAACAATTATATATTTAAAAGTAAAAAACTAAAAATATAAAGAGTGAGATGAAACGTTACGAACATTGAAAAGGTAAATGCATAAGGAAAATACGTGAGCTACCTTCGAAGTAGTGCGACCTAAAGCCAAATCGGAGGGATAAACCGATCACCAAAAGAGAGATATAGACGAACTGCGACAGTTGTGCCCAGGTTGAAAAAGCGTACTGTGGTAAGATTGAATCCACCTTACCGTTGCAGTAGTGGATCAACAAAGCGTGTGTATTTTTAAATCTGGGGGGTAGGCGAAGAACTCTTAAAGAGGCAGAAAGAGAAACGCGCGTAATAGACAAAAGAATAAGTCGAAGAAAATGAAGTGATAATAAAGAGAAAATAATTAACGAACTCAAATAAGAGAATAAATAAAAGGTAAAAACAGGAAGCGATATGAACCGACAAAAAACGGCAATATCAATTAGTACGGAAAGAACGAATACAGCATAATAAGGCCAAATCAAGAATAAGGGACATGTATTAACGAACATGAACCCCATGAGATGGTTAATAACGGAACACAGTCTCAACTCGGAGACCAGGTATAACGGAACCTGATCTCATATAAGGACATGTATAACGGAACATGAACCCATGGATGTGTAATTAACGGAACACAGTCTCAACGGAGACAGGTATAACGGAACCTGATAATATAAGGACATTATAACGGAACATAACCCCAGAGATGTGTAATAAACGGACAAGTCTCAACTCGAGACAGGCTATAACGAACCTGATCTCATATAGGACATGTATTAACGGAAACATTGAACCCACATGAAGAGGTAATAAGGAACACAGTCTCAACTCGGAGCAGTATTAACGAACTGAAATCTCATATAAGGGACATTATTAACGGAACATGAACCCCATGAGATTTGTAATAACGGAACACAGTCTCAACTCGGAGCAGGTATTAACGGAACCTGACTCAATCGTAGAAAAATAAAAGAATAAATTAGATATGAATAATCGGAAAAAAATTAAAAGAGATGTGGTAAAGAATAAACACATCTCAATATGGGAGTAAAAAAATTGTGCATTAACGGAGTATAACCAAATGAGAATTAGATAGAAACATGCGATAAAAAGACATGATCCATGATTATAAAATAAAAAGATAAAAATAAGTAATCAGAACGAAGAAAAGAAATACGAGAAATAAACAAAGAATCAATAAATAATAATACCCGTGCACGAGGAGAGATATGCTGTTATAAAAACGGTAATAGATTAACGATAATTGAATAGACAACAAAGAAAACGGAGATAAACAAAGATATAAACAAAAGACAATAAGAATAAGAAGATACGATTAAGAAAACGAAAAGGGAAATAATTAAAAAGAAGAAACCGAATGGACAAGATGGGAATAGAATAGAAGGAAGAAAATGACTAAAGATTAAGAAAGAAAAGGGGAAATAAAATTATATAAGTATAAATAAAAGGGAAGGCAAACGCATAGATAAAAATAAAAAGAAGGGGGTAAAGATCTGAGAAACGGCAAAGCGACGATTATAATAAATAGATAATTATTACGGCCATATAGATAATGTTACTAACCCATATAGATAATTAAAAATCGACGTAAAAATAAGGTCAACAAAGAAACATATGGAATTATAAAAACGGGATAACACCGGGGAAGTATGAATTAATATAATAGGGACTATAGTCAAATCAATATGGCGAATCAAGCTAAAAGAAAAGATGCCGGAATAAAAAACAGTAGCATAGCGAAAAAAAACAATGAGGAAAGATAGGCAAAACAAAAAGAGATAACAAAATAAAATAATAAATAAACCCTGTGTTATTTGAGGCGGTCGAATGATTGAAAGCGTGTAAAGCGGATTAGGCACACGTTCATTTTTCGTTCAGAACTCATCAAAACAATCAAAACAACAAACAATCAAGCAATCAAAGCAATCAGACGTAAGACAAATTCACAACCAATACAAGCAAATCAACAAAATACCCACAAATATCAATAAAACAATAATATTCAATCAAGTACAGGTATCGAACGACAAATACTCGACGATAACAAGGATACGAACAACAAAATTCAAAACTCAGTGAAATATTCGCAAACCAAAGGAACCGACTACAGGACAAAAATAACAAGACGAGAGACAGACAACAGCCCGACGCAAACAAAATCCACCAAAGCAAAGGAAACCACCCAAACCGAAGATATCGAAGGAAAGGCATACTTACGACGCGTAATAGCTTACCTACTCTCAGGAAAAAAGCGCCAAGAAATCAAGAATCAACCTCAATCGCGAGAAAATTACACAGCTAATTCACTCGAAGACAAGCGGATTCCAACAGTCCAGGATCAGACGACAAAGAGAATCAAGAATTAACAAAGACTACGAGTCAAAACAAACATCACGAACGAGAACGAGAAATAACAACCACAAAGAAACAAACATAGAGGACCCAACAACAAACCGCACAAAATAAGTAGGGAATCAATTGAATAATCCAGAAATAACAAACGAAAACAATATGGCCGAAAATAACGAAAATCAAAATAAAAACGACGGGAACAAGAAACAAACAAACCCGCAACAACGACGAAACATAGAGAAATACGGGAAAAAATTCCGAGGAGAACGTTCAAAGCGAACGCCCAATAAACTAAATACAGTCCTTAAGGAATTGGGTGTATTAGAAGTCTGCGGATGGACAAACGATATGGTAAAAAACCAGAATGCATTATACCTATGCCGATAGCGCACTAGACATCTTCCTGGAAGCAAAGGAAAGAGAAAACCGTTGAATAACTGGATAAGAGAATCCAAGAATTTCCTAATTAACTAACATTTGGATGGAAACTGAACAAATCAAGGAATACAAGAATTATTCAACAGAAAACAAAGACATGGAGAGTCGAACACGATGTTCGCGAGCGAAATCAAGAAGATTGCAAAAACGCACCGAAACGGAAAATTAGACGAAGCTCACTTGATCGCATATTGTAAGATGGAAGACGACAGAACTGAAGATCTGCAGTAGGAATGCAGATGTTAAACGACATTAGACGAAGCGGTAGCCAGGCAAACCAAGCAGAAATACACCTCCATCACAAATCGCCCTTATCAGGTGAATCAATGAAAGCAACAATGCATAAAAACGAAGAAAACGAACAAAACGTGCAAAAATAATCAATTTATACCAGGAGCTCATCAAATATTTAAACCTCCGGTGCAAAGAACAAATAACACCCGTCCAAACAATAATTATAATAATAACCAAAGAACCACTACAACGGCGGAAAATAATTCAACCAAGGTAAAATAGAACGTGGGAAAAATTGGACATGGGAAAACGAATGCTACCAAAATATACATCGTGGTAGTATGTGGAAAAAAGACATAAATTAAATCGATGCGAAAACCATGGACCTGTTTAAGTGCGGGAAACAAGCCACGTAGCTATAATTGTAGAGGGAGTAACAATCAAAACCAAGGACCCACCAAGATAATAACAATTTGCAATTGCACCTAGACAACCAAACGTCGAACAGATCAAAACAAGTGAAAATGTTGGCAGAAATACAACATCTTAAAGATATGATGCAAAAATGATACGAACAAACCAATCACAACAACAACAATCCAAATATCCATATGATGCAAAGAGTTTGAAAATGTTAAAAAAAGAGAAACAGAAATGACACAAACAACAACACGCCCAGATTGGCAACAATACAAATGGAAGAGGAACGATGAAGACAAAAACGATCAAGTCAACGACAAAGACAATCCGCCAAAGAAAAATATGAGGAAATGATAAAGACTCAAAGAACAATACTGTTACAAACATATATAAAATTACCGAGAGAAAAAATCGCGAAACCAGAACCAGAAAAACCAGGAGAAGAATCAAACCGAAAACCAGATGAAACAATTTAGAACCAACTAAAACAGATAAACGGAGAACACAAAAATATTACTCGGAAAAATCAAAGAAAAGATAACGTCGCGAAACGAACAGCCAAACGAAAATAGGGACAACGATAACAATCCCAAACAGATCAAATGGAAATTCCGAATTAAAACGGAATATAATAGAGAAATCAAACAGCAAATAGAAAAAGAAATCGGAATACCACCCAAAGAGGATTGATAAAAGTAAAAACAAAAAGAACTTACGAATAAAATATGCTACGGAACATCAGAGACTCATCACCGGAGGACGAAGAAATAAGCGAAACCAAGTAGTTAAGGGAGAAGCCACAACAGCCGTCGAAAAACGAGGAACAAAACAAACAGATTATAAAACCAATGAATCGATGGATCTCAAGATCGACCATTATCACCAAACAGAAGGGAACTAAAAATTAATAGAAGAACTAATTTGAAACTATTAAACCCGAAACACTAATAAACGGAATTCATCAAACAAGAAGTATTCAGGAGATACAGAGGTACGTTTACAACTCGAGGGAATCGAAAGGAGACGTGATACCCGAACAGGAGAACCAACGGGTAAAGCATACTAGATAAACAAAAACTAAAGACATAACGAAGTTCCAAAATATTTATGCAAACGCCGGACTTCATAGAACGTACTGGATCAAACAGCAAACACGGATGAAAATATTTCGATTGGATAAAAGAAAGAATGGGAAGCTCCAAGAAAAAGAATAACCTGTACCATAACGGATGTTAATAAAAACCAGACCTACACCTAATAGAATCACTAATATGGCCAGTAAACAACATACTACGTAACTCTAGAAAAAGAAAAAACACGTACCAATTTGATTATGGGCAGAATACGCGAAAAATGAGTTCGAAATCAATATCAAAAAGAACCTACAAGGAGCAACCAATAGAAATTTGTAAAAACAGAGAAAAAATAATCAACACAAATAATAGATCAAATCCACCAGACTGGAAATACTAATGTACCTCAGACCAATAGAAATGAAAAGTATGTATATAAAACTTGCAGACCACAGATTCTCAGACACGATCCAATTAACAAGAATACGACATTAATTGGAAGATACGGAAACTCGCCGAATAGGAAAGGAAAAAAGCAAAAAGAATTGAAGATAAAGGTAAAGTTACCAAACGAGGAAGAAATAAACGTTAAAAATGAGTAACAAAAAACGCGAAGTTAGACGAGTTAATAAAAAATTAGTCAACGATGATCAATAGAAAAACAAAGATCAAAGTGAAGATGGAATGATAGAAGATGTAGCCGTAAAAATACCTTCATCATTACCTACACAGAAGATGAAACATATCTAACGATTGGGAATATGGGACGAGACAAGAAATCAGAATAGTACCATGGAAAGAAGCACGAGGGGAACAGATATCCACGTGGAAGGAGATGGACGAAGTGAAAAAGAAGGCCACCAAAGTCTCAAGAGAATATAGAAATCTATCGACAAGGGCGGAAGGATCACCGTCTCAAAGAAAGCTCCAGCGAAACAGACACAACGAATGCAAAACCACCCCATGGAGGAAACAATGGAATGAACAAGGAAAAGATGGGAAATAAAAACCCGGAGTAATGGAAGAAGAACCATTAGAGGAGAGAAAAGACTAACAATCATGAGGAGAAACCCCCGAAATACATGAACGAAAGAAGTTGAAAGAAAATAAAACGATGGCCCGAAAACGAATATAGAAAAATAAACGTAATGAAGAGACAAAGCCCCAACCAGTAGATATCGAACGAAAGCACAAATAAAATTAAAAAGAAACATTGCGAAAATTAATAGAAATATTACAGCAAGTGCAAGGGCCAGAGACGAGCAGCAACGACGCATGCGAAACCTATATGGCAGAAAATGGCGAAAACCTCGAAAGAATTGAGAGAATTAGTAAAAGAGATCGAAGAATATAGAAGGAAAAATGAAATGTGTCCGAAAGGTATTCGACCAAGTATACGTAATGGAAACACCGAGAAGGGCACAAGAACCCGCAAGAAAATATAAAATAAAAGTACTCTACCCCGATCAAACATCGAAGAACCTAGAAGTCATCCGAACAGCAAAAAATAAAGAAGTAAAAAGAAAACAGCATATGAAACTCCATTCCATCTACAAATTCCATGGACGATACTAGAATAATATGTAAGAAGTGGGAGTAACAACAAAGGTGAGGGGGATAAACCCCTTGAAAATGCGGAAACATTGGAAATACCGTAAAAAGAAAAGAGATAAACCAGAGCCTATCAAAGCAAGTATGAGCACGCCCAGTATGGGAGGAGATAAAAGTGAAACCCCCAAAAATGGTTCGAAAGAGATGAGTAGATGATGTTGAGATTGAGAATAGGCAGACGAGAGACAGACTGTCAGCCAACTAGTAATTAAAAACACCCATATAAAATATCCAGTAAACCCGAGAGGAGCACCGTTTCAACCCAGCTATCATCATCGAATGAGCAACAAGGAGATGAAATAGAAGAAATGAAATGATAATGTATTATAGATGAGAAAAGTATTCAACCCAATGAAAAAATGTATAACCAAACTCAGAAGCAAAGGACGATATATTACGCTCACACAAGAACTGGGAATGAATGGCTCAAGAAAAAAAACGAGGAAAGCCAAAAGGTAACGCCTAACACATCACGGAGAAGAGACAACCAAAGAAAAAAAAAACCCCAAGCACGTCCATGGAGAAACGTTCCAAGAGGTAGGCAAAACCTGACAAACCGAAACGGGGGGACCAAAAATCAGAGACGCAATCCAAACAACAGCAATGGGATGACAAGGTTTGGATAAATGTTGAAAAAATAGCATACACGAGATGAGAACAACTCACCCCAGAGAGAAAAGCGGAACAGAATGGATAAGAGAATTATTAGCGGAATGCTATATAAGTCACCTAGCCAGCCATTGAGGATTACATGGCTAACGAAATCGAGCATAGCAGACGCCAAACAATTAATGTGTGTACCTGTATCCAGTTATGAGATATCCCAAACTGATCAGAGAGAAAACAAAACTGATGAAATTAGAAATGGGAATGAATTGAACAATAGTCGCCCAATTGCTACTGAATTACGGACGATGACGAATATCGATTATGGCATCTCTCCTATTCTCGTATATATATTCTATATGAGTTTATCGTACAAGTAAAATTCCGAACAAACAGTTTCATGAATATACTGTTATGAGTTAATACTCTGCAATGACATGATCAGCAGAAATGCGTAACTCAGTATTACTACGAATGGTGGATGGAAGCAATTTATAAACAAACCTAAGTAAAAAACGAACATAGTCATAACCAATGCACGTAATGACTGCAAGCAAATTAAATCGACTTCTGATACATTGAATTAAACTCATAATAAGATCATATGCAATGAGAAATATACAATGCATACACTCACAATTGATTACAATTTGATGGTGTGGCTAATGTGCACAGTTCAACAAACGATTCTTTAATATTGACTTGCGATATATAAGCAGTACTGGAGAAATATTTTCGCTGAAAGAATATCGAGGAATGTTAGGATTGCAATTACCAAATAACCTGACCACTATAGAATATAAGCGATAACGTAATCCACATCTATCCAAGAACTGATTTCATTCATGAACAAAAGCTAAGAGTGTGCATATCACACGGAAAACATTAGCCATACCATTGTGGAGCTACACTCCACTATCAATCATTAACACTTGAACAGGAAAGGGAAATACACATTAGTGTCAGGAAACATATGCAAAAAGATCTGTTCAGCGAGGAGAAAAATGAAGATTATTAATAGAAGGAGTCGTCTAAAAGAAATAATGTGAATGAATCCATGGTACAAAGCATTTTCGTCGTAGGAGTAATCCTTAACTCAGCACTGTGAGACTGCCAGGGAAAATAGTACTATATTAGGGAGATACTAGACAGGATGTGGTTGTAATAGATAACCTATACAGTCGAATTTAAAATATACACAATTTGAATTGAGCAACCCCAAGTAATTGAAATCAAACCAAATGGTCCAGGCAACTAGACAACCTGTTGCAAATACCGGAATCAACGATAATCTACCAAGCAAATATCCATATAAGCAGAATTGCAATCTTAATAACAGCGTTATTTCGACGCTAAGAGGAGAAGTTTTTTTTAAAATTCGAGGAGACGCAGAGAATTACATAATAAATGATGTAAACAAAATCATAACGAGAAGCCCGGAAAGATCAAAGTAAACCAGCAACTTAGGTCCCTAACCACTTGAACAAAATCAAACTCTCGCAGCATTAATAAACCACGGAAGCAAGATGGTAATTTTGAGTTCATAAAGAAGAATAACTGCAAAAATGTGGAAAGATGTATACGTCCACCTAACTTACCCAGGGACCATTATGTCATCAAGTACAAGATGCTAGATTGCAAGGAAAATGGCTCGTCGTAGCCAAAGATGAAGTGAAAATTTAATATTCTATACATGAATAAGCAAGTGGATTTCCTCTATCCATTAAAGGACAGATGTCAATGCAAAAGTATATCCAGACTTGAGTACTGCAATCGTATTGTCATTAAATAAAGAAATATTAAAAATTCGAAATAGCCGAAGCAACTAACCAATCGCCAGATGCGCAATGCCTGCTGTTCCGCTTACATAGAAGGCATTTGGAGAATAGCCGGAGATATGTAATTTATATTATTCAATGTGGAAAAATCATTTCTATTGGTACTTAGACAAAATCAACGGCACCGTTACCTCCGAAATAATGCACAAACGAACTAGAAGTGGATATATAAATATGCAGATTTTCGATACGTACAACCAGTAACGCGAATGATGAAACTCCTAACAGATCAAACCAAACTATTATGATCAACATACGCTTTGGACTCACCTGTTTTCAGCAAACAGATGTGAAATGGGTAATGTCCAATGAGAATCCCGGTTGCCGACCAAAAAGATTCGATTGACAACTAACAATCGGAACAAGAATTTTCTGACCACTTAGACGTGGTAAAACAGCGGAATAATCACAACGAAAATTCTCTGGAAGCAGCAAGACAGGATCTATTGTTCCTCGCGAAGAAGAGATCGATACTATCAAATATAAGTAACATAACGGGCTGGCACGAATTTTCGAACAGAAACCTCAATTCAATTTACTAATTATCGCCAGAACATTTCCAACAAGCAAAACATCCAATAAGAACAATGTGGGTAAGATTCCTAGTGTCTCGTCAAATGATGGACTGAATATTGGGCATAATACTAATAATCCAAATAGAAAGTGATACTAACACAGAATGTGGCAATGCTTCGACATCTACAAACGAGAAAAGAAGATAAATTGGAAACTATTAGTCGGAGTATTACCTTTCTTGGCAAAAAACCAATGGTGTTACATGTGCATTCAAAGGATATACACAAGAATCAAAACACTATTACGGGTCTTAACAAACAAATGAAAGGGCAGACGAAGAGATAGGTAGACGATTCAGGAAAGCACTATATGACGAAAGAGCGAGAGATGAACTAAAAAGGAGCAGAAAAGTAGTGGGAAAGAAATCCAAGAAATAATAGAAGAACCCGTAGCGATGACGACTGCCGACGATGAGAGAATAACGGAAAAGGAAACGCACCAAAAATGACCAAGCACAGTGGTACGGGAACGAAAAGAAGACATGCGCGTGGAGAAGCGAACCAAATTCAAGAATGCCATACGAAGGAACCAAGTAATTACCACGAACAAAAGCAACCAACAATGGGAACAAAAATGTGATACCAACCGCGATACTACCGTCACTCTATTAACCCCTGATTGGGAAGCAACAAATCCATAAATACAAGACGATCAAGAAGTGTAGATCAGGACGGGAATTAGAACATAGCGCACTATAACACATCGACCGGAACCAAGCATCACCCTAACATCGAGAAAATGGAAAAGGAAAAAACGGAAGCAATGATAGAAATACAGGACCAAATATTCAAAGTACATTTAAGCGAAATACCCAACGACATCATTGGAAAAGATATCCGAACCAACGGGAGTTCATGTAAGCGCATGTAGTAGGAAACGGTAAACGTAATGGGACGAATGGGAACAACATTGAAACACCAGAACAATGAGGTAGAAACATACCTAGCAGTAATACCACAATTAAGGACCATCATATTGAAACCTGATTTAATGCAGAGCATTCAAAGAAATTGTATCGATCTAGGAACATTATGTCTGAAGGATAAAGAAGGTAAAATCTGCACCATGAACACAAATAGTAAGGTGTTCAAGAGAAAATATGGTACCACTAAAATCCCAAATGATCTGTTATATCAAAGTAGATGAGGACTTACGGGAGAAATGGTATTCGAACCAAGTAAAAAGTTCGAAAAAACGACGAGAGGCTACCTTAGCAAAGAGAGATAATCGAAATAAACGAAAACGGCGAACTAACCTATCAAAACATCACGAAATTCGACGAAGAAGATAAAATAGATAAACGAAAACGAAGACTGGGAAAGCTAACGCCCATGAATAACATCGAGTTATTAAACCGAAAAGGAAGGAGAGAGGACAAACCACTATGGACAATAGATAGCGAACTCTAAATGAAAACCGAGAAAGCGCAATTACAACAACTATTGATGAATACAAAGATATTTCGCAGTATCAGATTTAGACTTGGGAAACTGCGAGTAACACTAACCCAAATACCACGATCAGACGAGACAGCCAAGTTGCGCTAGAACCAGCAAACAGCAGAAGCCCCAGAAACCGGTAGCATAAAACAGGAGGTGCAAGAAAAGATGCCGAACGCAAGGTAATCGAGTACCAAGGATGCTCACGCAGGCAATTCCGCACGTTGTTAGGTGAAAAAGAAAGAGCGAACACAAAAGATTTGCAATCGTATAGACTTAAACTGCGGTAACCAAAAGAAGACACGTATCCGTTACTGCAGACAGTTAACGAAAAATTGTTGATGGACGGTTACAAGGAGCAAGCCATGTTCAAGCCTCACTGAGATTTAAAAAGTGGATACTGCAAAATAAAAGTGAAAGAGGAAGACAAAGAAAACCGCAATCACCATCGAGGAGAGATTTATACCAGTTTAAGAAAGATGCCATGTGGATGACAGAATGCAAACGGCATCGTTCAAAGATGCATGAACTTTGTAACTCCACTGATACTAAACAATGGGATGGTGTAGTAATAGAACGAGCCTGCTAAGTCTGACTCAGTACAGTTCGAACAAACACTTAGAAGATTACGAAAGTATTTATCCGACTAAAGAAGGAGGAAATGTGAAGTGAAAACCATGCCAAGTGCGATGTGGAGCTAAGGAAGAGAAAGGTGACCGTTCTTGGTCACATAGTATCGAGCAAAAAAGGGGAAAGGAACCCGATCCCAGGAATGATCGAGAAAAAGTCAAAAAAAATGCCCAGCACCAGAGAGAATAGCGCGTAGCCCAAGTATCAAAGAATCTTAGGTTATGTGATATTAAGAAGAATTCATGCAAAAACTAGCGGCGGGATAGCCAAAGCCGAGATACAGATTTAGTCGAAAACAAAAGATACCATCATCGGTGGAACGAAACAACAAATGGCCATTGAAGAACATACGGAGAGAACAGAACTAAGAATTGAGAGGCACCAAATCTTAAGTGCACCCGACTTCAAAAAACCTGTTCTACTGCAACCGATGCAAGCCGGATAACGCATCTGTGCAATAATGGGAACAATTAGAAGCGATGAAGAAGGAACGGATAAATCGGGATATTATAGCAAAAACAAATGCAAAAGAAGCACGAGAAAAAATGATTCGGTTAGCGAACAGAAGAAGCAGTGAGCAATCAATGACAGGCAAATTAAACATTGTCAGAATACCATCTATGGGTCACGAAAAAGATGCAGTGACACGACCCACCAAGCCGCAAGTAATGCTTGGCAAAACATAAAGGAAGCGTCAGAGTCGACGTCGAGTGAGATGGGCGAGTGGCAACGTACGAAGAAAATTCTGCCGTCATAATTCAAGCGGATCGAGCAAATGCAAAGGCTGAACTGCGATGTCGAGGATTCATGTGCTTCCAATTGATGGATGAAGGAAGGTCAGACGATATCAATGAATAATTGCGAGATATGGAGCTTCGCTCAATTGATGGATGTGAACGCAAGCAAAAGACCCGAATTGAAAATGAGTAATTGAATACGTGAAGAAAGGGTAACCGGAAAGTCCTCACAAAATGATCCGCAATTAAAAGGAAGCATGAAAACATCGACCAACCGGTACGGTAATTGAAAAGAAGTGGTGTTACTAATAGCAGACGCGAAACAGAAGGTGAAGGTTAATTACACGAAAAACAAGACGGAAGAGGAATCATTAACACCAATCCGACGATGGGAAAATTAGGTGAGCCATATGTCAGTAAAGAAAACGCTCGCGAGAATGAAACAGAAATACTTCTGCCAAATAATGTCGAATCCGTAAAAGATTGGATAAAATTGTCTCATTTGCGCAACCAAGGAAAAATACGGGAGCGAATGGAAAGCACCATTGAAAACCAATGCAGTACCCGCCCGAGCCCATGACAATGAATCGATGGACATATTAGGACAGTTACCAGAAACACTAAACGGAAACATATACATTCTAGTAGTCAACAAGATTACCTACAAAAATTCCCAAGAAACATTTGCGATGAAGACCAAAAAGCCAAACAAAGCCAACAAACTTGTGGAAGAAATCTGTTGTAGATACGGAACCCAAAACAAATACCTAACAGACAGGAACGAATTTCATGATGAAAAGAAAGAAGTAACCAACTATTTAAAATTCAAAATGAGAACGTCACCGTATCCATCCACATGCAACGGGTTAACAGAGAGATTCAACGGGACACTAATACAAATGTTAATCAAATAATGTGGAATAGATACAGAGAGATTGGGATGAAATATATCAATTATGTCTACTTGCCTATAAATGTCAACAACCATGCCGAACCAAGAGAGCCCATTCAAGCTAATGTATGGGAAGAATGTAAATAGCCGATGGATCTAGAGTATCAAGCCCGCCAATACACAATATATGGAAGAAGACGACTACGTTACAAAGTTCAAGAAAGAATGCAAGAAATATGGGAAGAACGCAGGACTAAATATAAATTCAATCAAAGAAATATAAAGATTACACGATCAGAAGAGAAATGTTAAACCGCATACTTTCAGCGTAGGAGATTGGGTAATCATCGAAACACCAGAACTGATTCCGGGTACGACCAAAAAATTACAAAGAAATGGAAAAGGACCGTACGAAATCCTATACGCAAGCGAAACGAACGTGAGAGTAAAATTGGTGAATAACCCATTCACCAGACCAATATATGTGAATGTAGCAAGATGCAAAGCCATACCAAAAACAATAACAGCTCAACCAGAAGAAAGGCGTATAATGACACGGTCTCAAACCGCAAGGATATCGATGCTAAGATGCACTAGCCAGAATTACCATTGTATGGACCCAGACGAATACGACGAAGACGAGTACCAGGAATATGATGATGGAGAATGGGAAGATCACCATACGGGAAAATTAGAACCAGAGGTAGCAGAAAACATCGTGAGAGAGGCTAAGATCCTACTACCAGAATGGGCCAAAGAAAAACGAGATATTGAAATATTGGGAGGACTAATGAGAATAATTGACAACTACAAACGCGACGAACCAGATATCGAGTATATAACCACAATAATAACAAACTGGCCAATTCTATTTACTATTGGCGACAAAGAAAGCAATACCCCGCTGCATACCATCATGCAGACGAATAATTACGAAAGAATGCAAGAAATAACTAACGTATGGGAACGGTTAAAGAAGCCAATCGACCCAAGAAACGAGGACGGAGAAACCCCACTAATGATCGCAGCAAGTAGAGACATCCCAACTTGGATAATTAAAGTCCTACTAAAAGCAGGAGCAGATGTGACTGCAACAGATAAGAAAGGGGATACAGCGTTGAAACGCGTTATATTAACGAATATGCCAAAAAATCTAGGAGTAATGTTGAAATATGTAACCAAAGAAAACATCGACAACTTGGAAGACCTACCCGATCTATTACGTATTACATTGGAATGCAATAAGCAAGAAATGGCAACGAGATTAATCCAATGGAAACGACCTGATAACGATAAATGGGTGATAAACACCAACCAAACGGATGAACAAGGCGAAAACGAGTTCATGAAATCAGCCTTATTTCAGTATAACACATTGACAGCAATATACGAGCTAATCAAGAGAGGAGATATATTGTTAACCAACTTCAGCGGAACCGAACAACAGGCAGCAAGAGAGAAACAACAACTGTTCAAACTAATAAGAGAATTCCGACATAAAGAACATTATAGGGCGTGGGAACTACATCAATGTTCCAATTTAATAAGTCAATTCAACTACATCCAAAGGTTCTATCGAAAAGTCATCTACAATTTGCAAGCCAACCGAAAAATCCGCCAGACACTAGCAAATGAGGATATAAAACGAGAAGTCTTCAACAAATTTAGAATAACTCAAAAAGACCAACTAAATGAAATAGTGCGAACAGCAAGACAAATAATGCCCGCAAGATTTGGATTACAAAACAGAACGCAAATACTCACGAGGTTGGGAATAATAGCACAGTCATATGCCATTGGAGACGAAATCGACCCAGATACAGAACTGATAATGCGAAAACTACCGAGAGTCTTTACCCTAGCGATGCCATCAGGAATGATACCATTACATACCGCCATACATCAACGACAAGACAACCGCAGCCTAAAAATCATAAAATTACTGGAAAAATGCGGGGAAAAATCGAATAGAAGAGGAAAAAAGGGCAAAACAGCTCTAATGTACGCTACACTTTCCGGAGTAAAAATGACGGTAGTACAAGAACTAATAAGAACCGGTTCGGAATTAACAGAGAAATCAGACGATTGGAGTAGTATACTTGAGTTGGCAACTAACGAACCCAACGTGGCAATGATAAAGTTTATAACAGAAAATGCAACGAGAAGGGAAATAGAGGAACTTTGTGCGGATACCCAAAGGTTATCATGGAGAACCATATACCGAAACAAAGAGGCAATAAAGATCTTGCTAAACTGGAAAATACCAGAATCCGAGGAACACGCAATAGATGTAAATGAGAGATACGAAGACGGAGAAAATGCACTGCTGAAAAAACTGATGAGAAAGGAAGGAAACCCCAAAATAATCCTGATAGTATTACAACGACCAAAATTGAAATTTACTGACAATATTAAAGAACAAATGAGAATCGAAAATGGAAAAGTAGAACTTATTAACCTGGTGGAAAACTGGAAAGTTACAAAAACAAGAGTCCGAAAAGAACGAACGTCGTTAGACGAAATAATCAAAGCAAGAGACAAAGCAATAACAGCGTATAAAGCATTAATTAGGAAACTTAATGTCGGGGACGACATTTCAGCGAAAACCGGAGGAGATACAGATAATAATGATAATAATGACGAAGATAAGAATAACAGAGAAAACGAACAAAACGATGAAAACGGAGAAAGAAACCAAGGAGACAAAACAAGACAAAGAAACGATAGGCATAACAACCAGGAAAATAAGAAAAACGACAAAAATAATAGAAACGAAAACAAAAAATCGAATTATGAAAAACGAACCATATGCCTACCGAAAATAGAACTAAATTGGAAAAACAATCTATTAACATTCTCTATTGTCATAACAACTTGGAAACTAGCAGTGACCCAATACATACTGAACGATCAACGGAGGGACAAAGAAAATATAATAATGGAACCGAACCAGATAAAAATAACAAATATCGAAGGGCAAGCAATAACTCAAGTATGTACAACAAGTATCGAACAAGATTGGATAGGAAATAAAATATGCGAAAAGGAAATAACAAACCTAGGAGACCCTATATACATAAGAGGAATAAAAGCCTTACGACGATATCGAATATGCATCTACAGAGACAAGAAACGCACAAGATGCGTAATGAGAAAATCGCTAGGGAATCCAACGAGCAAAAGCACGCAGCCAACGACAAAAATAACAACGAGCGTAACAAAGGAAACTGTTATAAAACAAGAAACGATGGTAACCGATTACAACAAAAGGCAAATGAAACCTTCGGAAGGGGAAACAAATGAAATCAGAACCACAGATGACAAAATCGAAGTGCAAAAAACATATACCCATCAAGTGAACAAATTATGTATAGCAGAAATCGGTGAGGATGGTAAAGGAACAGGACAATGTCAAGGAATCGCAATAAATCCAGGAGACCAACTATTATTACGAGGATTGAAACCGCAAACTAACTACAGGATTTGCATATTCAGACCAAGAACAAAACACCCTAAATGTAAGACGGAAAAGACGGAACTAACAATGAGGAAAACCACAAACAAATGGGCAGGCGGACATGCAACGACAACAATCGACTTCGACCAACAAGGAATCATCACCGGAGGAAGGAAATTGATAGCCACGGAAAATCTACAGATACTACTAAAACAACTATGCCTGAAAGAAGCGACAAGCGAGAAAAATGAGATGTTACAATGTCAATTCCACAAACTTAAAGTAGATCATCTAAAAGAGATAAACCACCTAACCACAAAAACAAGATACTCAACATGCGTATGGAGAAGTCTAAGCATACCAATATGTCCTCAACAAGAAAAGAATAAAAGCACTACGGTAGAAAGGACTACAGTAACGTATCAGGACGAAAAAGAGAATACCACGGAGAAGGAAAACAGAACCAGAAATAAAGAGGAAGATAGATATATCTCAGAAGCCCAAATGGAAAGAATAATGGAACTAATCGAGAAAAACCAAGAACCAGTCGCAATAGAACAAAACATGAGAGAAAATATTATGGCAAATACGGAAGAACCAATAGAGATCCCAAACTGGATACGAATAGTATGGATTACAAGCATAATAATAATCGCAGTAGCAACCGGAATCACAATGGGCATAACGAAAGCAACCAATAGATATAAAATTAGACAAATAAAGATGAAGATGGCCAAAGAAAAATTAAAAATAGCGGAACAAAGAGAGTGGAACGAGGGATTTCGACAAATCGGAACCCCTCATAAAATGCAAAGGGTATAGGTAAAGGACATATGAGTGTATATAATGTATAAATTGTAAATATATTAGTAATATAAAGCGGTATGTATATTATATGAAACCCTGTAAATTAATGAAAAAATGAATTCGAGACACAAAGACTGAACATAAAAACGACATTGAGATACGAATAATGAATACAAATTAAGGAAGATGGAACAGAATTATCAAACAAGCACGAACAACGAAACAGTAATCGAAATGTGGAAACGGCAATATAACGCCCTAACAAAAGTGGTAAATACGTTACAAGAACAATGGACGGAGAGCCAAATAGCGTTGAGAGAGGCCCTAAATACAAACATGTATCACTTAATAAACATAGAAGAACAACAGAGACGAATGAATGAAATGGAACGGGAATTACAAATATTGAGAACAGAAAATCAATGGCAGAGAAACGAGTTACAAAGAGTAGCGGAAGAAACGGAAGAGGAACCACCGGTAGAATGGAGTGAATGGTTATTGAATCAAATCGAGGAGAGAGTAGAACCAGACTCATCGAGTAACGTGGAGTAGAGAAAAAGATGTACATATGTAAAAAGAGTAAAAGTATAAATTAAAGAAAAATAAAAAACCCAAAAAACTAGAAAATAGGTGTAAATAAAAAGCACGAAGTTAATAAATGTATAAAACCTAAACAACTCAGACTGAATTGTATATAATTATAGAAAATGGATCAACAAAGAACCGTGATAGAAATCAACGAAATTATCGAAATAATCAGGGGACGAACTCAACTACAAATAGAAGCGAGATTACGATGCGGAGCATGTACTAAACTATTAAAGGAGCCAAGGCAAACAGAATGCGGATGCAGATTATGCACCGAATGTATAATAGAATTAACACTAAATGGTCCAAAACAATGTCCAGACTGCAAGGAAATAGAAATCGCATCATTAGGAGAAACACAGGAAGATCGAGCAGCTAGTAGAGAAATAATGAACATGAGAATAAAGTGCCCAAACGAACCATGCAATTGGGAAGGAAAAATCAGAGAGGCAAGCGCTCACTTAAATCAATGTAGCTATAAAAGGAAACCCTGCGAGAAATGTCAACAACCCATAAGTGAAAGTGAAGAGAAACAACATGAAGACGTGTGCGAAGAAAGGCGAACAAGATGCGAATATTGCAATATCACCGAAACATGGAAGCAAATACAACAGGAACACGTAAATATGAAAGAGGAAAAAATCTGCGAAAGATTCCGAGGAAAATGTCCAAACAAATGTGGAGTCGAGGAAGAAGTGGAACTCAAAGAACACTGGGAAAGATGCAGTAGAAAACGAATAGAATGCCCAATGGCAAAATGGGGATGTAAAATAAAAATACTAAGAGAAGAGACAATACGACATGTACAAGAAACGGCCGAGGAACACCTAAAGATATGGATAGATATTATGAAAAATATGGATCAAACAATAACGAAGATGAAAATCGAAATCGAATCGCACAAAATATTATTGACAGAAATATTCAACACCAGAGAATCATTCGAATTAGCAAGGATAGGAATGTCAGAAACAGAAAAGAATGTAGAAAACGAAATGAAAAAATTGAGAGAACATTACCAGAAACTAAGAAGTTATACACCCACGGGAGAGAACCTACCTATTGCTCCATATATATGGAGAATTGAGGAATTCACAAGGAAATGGCAGAGAGCAAGGGATGGAACGGAAGTTTCCATAACCAGTCCACCATTTTATTCATGGAAAAACGGATATAAACTGAGAATGAGGGTATACCCAAATGGAGATGGAACCGGGAAAGATACCCACGTATCTGTATTTTTTGTACTAGTAAAAGGAGAATGGGACGAATTACAATCATGGCCGTTCAGCAATAAAATGGCCTTCACAATAATGTCAGCAAAGGATGCACATGTAGAAAGGTTTAAACCAGATGGAACGCCCTGCTACAACAAGCCGACAGCAGATGTAGGCGTAGCAGTAGGGTCATCAAGGATGATGAAACAAAATGTGATGTGGGAATACCTAGAAGGAGACACATTATTCGTAAAATGGTCAGTAGAGAGAGAAGGAAAAGGAAGGACAGAGTAGGAAAAGAGGAAGATGTAAAGTGTAAATAAAAATAAATATATGTCTATGTATAAATAACGTAAAAGTAGTGCCATGAAACCAAAATTAGTTGTGCGTAAACTGAGAAAATAGTAACCACCACAAATAATAAACCTTAATTGTAAATATTACTTGTAGAAAAATGAATAACAAAGAAATAACAATCGAAATAATCAACCATCTACCAGTAACAAAGATGATGCAAATCATGGGTGACGAGAATCAAAAGGCAATATTAGTTAAAAGTAACGAGATGAAAATGATGAATAAAATAAGAACAGAAACCGAGAAGTGCGAGAGAATGTGGCAACAAGTACAGGAAGCCCACGGAAACGACCCAATCCTAAAACAAAGTAACAATATAATGGATAGAGTCCGAGAAATATACGAGGAAGGGATAGAGGAGTTCGAAAAGTTGATAAAAGAAAAGATAAAACAAGATATACGAGAGGAAAAGAGAAAGTATGCGTCACAACAATTAAAAGAAACCCAAAAAGCCGAGATGGAAAAATTCCAAAAACAAGTCGAAGAGCAAGAAACAAGAATGAAACATGGAAAAGTTATGTTAGAGTTGCTAAACAAAAACATAACCGAGTTAAAAGAGAAAGCAAAGTTAAAAAATTACAGAGAAGTAATCAACACAGCGTATCAACAAAGTGTAATAGACAAATCAATCCAGGAGAAGAAAGAACTCCAATTAAGAAATGGAGAATCAAAATTGGAAATAATGTTTGGAAAGGCAATGCTGGAGCTAGCTAGCCAGAGAAGCAGTCGGTGGGAAGAAGAAGTGGAAGAACTAAATGAAAGATTAATAAAGAAAATGGATGAACTGGAAAAGATGAGGACAAAATATCTAAGTCAGTTAGCAAGAGCAACTTTCAATCAATGCCGAACGGAAGGAGCCGGTAGAAAAAATAAAGACCTCGAAGCCCAAATCGAACAAATAGGGAACGTGCAAGTTAGAATCCGAGAAGAGTTAGAACGTACCAAAAGGGAACAAGCACTACAAGTAGCCCAATGGACAAAGGTAACAAATGCAAGTGAAAGGAAAATAAACGGAGTACTAAAAGAAGCCAAAACTTGGAAACAGAAATACCAAGAGGCAATAAGGAAGCTGAAAGAATTCCCCGAGAAGTGTGTACCTCTCGATAATCTACAAATGTGGGAACAACTCGAGGAACAAAGAGTAGAAACAGAAAGCCTACAAGCCCAATTAAAACTACAAGAGAAAAGGGAAGGAAATCTCAGAAAATTTACGACGGTGAAGGTGAATCAGCTGACAAAGACGCAAAACCAAATACGAAAACTAACCGAAGATAAGGAACAGGGCGATCTGCAAGTAGAAATAGAGAGGAGCAGATTGGAGTGCGCCGAACAAGAAATAGATAAATATAAGAAAATGTGCGAGCAAAGAGACCTCGCAATCCATCGACAGAAGGCACTCAGAGGATGCGAAAAAGAAGTCTTTGACGCAAAAGTGAGGGAGTTACAAGCGGAGTTGGAAGGAATGAGAACCCAACAAGACACCTCAGTACTAGAAAGAGAGATAGAGGATCTCATCGAAGAAGTAAACCAGCTATCATATATGCTGGACGGAGAGATGAACACCTCACAAGGGTTACGGGAGAGAATAAATGAGATGTTAAACATCCCACCCATGATTTGGACCTCGTTGATACCTATGGTGCCAATGCCAATTATAAATACAAATGTGGGTGAACCACTCGAACAACCACAAGAGACCGTGATAGATGAAGGGTTCGTGGAAGTTTGGGGCACATGGGTATAAGAAAAGTGGAAGAAAAGGTTGTAAAAAGTGTAGAAAATATAAATGTAAAATAAAAATAAAAATAAAAATTATAAAAGTAAAATAAAAACCCATAAAAAGAATAAAAAATACAAAAACCATAAAAAATAAAAAGAAACCGAAATAACAAAAAATTAATGTACAAAAAATTGTAGAAAAATGAATAACCAGAATAATTCAACAACCAATGAAGGAGAGTCCGGCGAGACAACTTACAACGTAAGCATCAAACCTATAAAGGTTGAAGTGGAGAACGAGTATCCACTACCAATAATATGTAAAACTGAGGAGGTAGTGGAAGGAGAAGGAAGTGAACAGGAAGAGATGATAAAAAATATAAAGATAGCAATGGAGCAACAGATACAGGAAATAGACTGTATAACAAACCAATGGTTTCAATCTCGAAACTTAATAAAAGCACTAAAAAGAGAATGCGAGGAATTAAAAAGACAAAAGGAAGAGGTAGAGGACGAAAACGAATGGCTAAAACAAAAAGTCGAACTAAACAGAGGTTGGGAAGAAAGAGTGAACGAGCTAAAAACTGAATTAGCTGGAAAATGGTCAAGATACGTATTGGAAGACCACTGGAAAACTCAAGCCAAGAAAATGAGGAGGAAATATCAAACGGCAAAAAGATTAAACCGGGCATATAGAAAGCTCGAAGAATACGCAACAAAACAATATAAAAAGGTACAACAACACAAAAACCAAATACAAATATTAGAAAAGACAAACGAGAGTCAAAAAATTGCCCTGGAAGAAAAAGATAAAATGATTACCTTGATCCCTGAAATGAGGGGGAGACTAATGAAAGCCGAACTGATGCTGATGAGTAGCCCAACTTTGAGTAGTCACGACGAACGGGAGTCGGAGTAAAATAGTGCGAAAATCTAACAAGTGTATGCAAATGTAAATAAACAAAAATTGAGAGAATCTATAAATAGAAAATGAACCCATACCCACTAGTCTATCTACTCTTAATCGTCACCTTCATCAACAAATCAAATCCAAATCTTCAGAAAAACCAAGAAGCTATCGAAATTACCCAAACCATCAGAACAGAACTCAACCGAATACGAAAATACTTCCTCCAAAAACCCTCGTGTAAAAATCTCAACCTCCACCTACAACAGAAGATCAACCAGCTCTCACACCTCGAAAATATCCTCCTACAAACAACAATATCCCCTCCTCACTCAATTTCGAACAATGAGAAAACAAACAAATTCGAAATCACAATCCTCTGCTTGGGAATCGCCCAAATCGTTATCATCATCGTCGCAGCAATCTGTCAAATCACCCAAATAGCAAAATCATACCAAAAATCTCCAGCAAACAGAAATCAAAGAAGAAAAGATCGAATCACTCAAACAATCCGTTTCACAAAACCTTCTAACCCTCAATATCAAAACAACTCAGCAATAATCAACCAAATGCAAATGATCGAATCGCAACCCAAACCAGCACAACTGGACGACATCCCAGGTCCAAGTCACCGATATCGAACCTGACAATAACGTAACGACTATCCTATCATGCGTAAACTGTAAATAAAAACTGACTAATCATACTGACTTATGTATAAAATCCCATCACCTTAAGCGATGTCTGCTTGATTCTTATAAATTGCCATTTCATCTTTTAATTTCTCTGTTAATTAGTAAATGTATACAAATAATCATATTGGTATGCGAATGTGTTATATGAAAATTGCGGGGCGCAATTTAAACGGCCCCGGGAGTGGTTTGTTGGGCTTAGAGCCACCATTTAAACAAAATAAAAATTAAAATCTAAGGTTAAAGAGCGAGATTAATGAAAAGAATCACGGAACATAAACATGCACCGCACCAAGATATTAAAAATCAATAAATAACAGAATAATTAAACAAAATAAAAACACAACAAGAATTAAATAAAACAAATAATTAATTAAAATCCGAAAATGCCTACAGAAGCAGAAAAGAAAACATAAAGAAATAAAATAAACTGCCAAAACCTTGCAAAATAAGGTTTAGAAAAAACATAGGCAGAAGAGGCGACCAGAAAACAAATATTAGGGCTTAAAAACAATATTGTAAGAAAATAATAATAAAAATAAAATATAACCATAAAATATTAATAAACTAAAAAATAAAGAAAAATATATAAAAAATTAGAAAAATATTTTAAAATAAATAAAATAATTAAAAAGCCCTAAAAATGGCGAAAAATCGCCCATTGGTCGCACACAAGCACAAAAACACTATAAATATAGTGATGATTTTCATTAAAATCAATCTTATGCTTTACTGATAATTTGTGTTTGAAACTTGAACAACTCTGAATCGATAAGAGTAAGGAATTTTGATTGATTGTTTGTACATTTATGATAATTATAATGTTTTATGTTCATGTTTCATCTCATTCTTAATAATATATATATTTTATTTACAACGTTCGGACCCTCAAAATATTATATTTATGTATTGGAATAGATCTGGTTCATGGGACCGACCGTGTGCCGGCTAGTGGGTGAAAACCCTTAGTTGTGCTCGTGGGTCATGCCTCGTGAACCCCTTGGCAGTTCGCAGTCGGTTCCGGCTTTGTGCACGGGACCGCTACGCAGGGCGCCATTGTACATTCGAGGCGGCTGCTGAAAATGTGGCCGGAGCGAATAGTCAAAATTTTTGGGAAGAGCGGAAAGTCTGAGTTAGAGGGAATTTAGGTCAGATCACGTACTGGTCAAAATGCTTTTCATATTCCGAACATAAAAATGAAAAATTGAGTACCACTGGGTAGTACGGATAGGAATTAAGAAAGGAAACTTTTAATCGTTAATATAAGTGGATTTCAAATTTAAATGATATCGGAAAAGATTCTTGTTAATGAATTATCTTACCAAAATGCTCCACGGGCGAGTCACACGAGTAATCGCGTCTTGATTACCATATTTCTCTCTGAAAGTACAAATTTAGAGAACGCCAGGAGTTCGGAATGGCGCTGAACCAACCAGTTCTTTTTCCTTGTAACATTATAAGTCCGTTAGAAACTGGAATTAGTTGACAACCCGAATAACAATTAATAAATCCATAATACGTGGCATAAGCGATTTGAAACTATGGTTTGCAACGAGGAATCAAATGTACGAAAGTGCAATGTTTCAGTCATAAATCGATATACAATAGGTTGACAAAATATTTGATCACACATAACGGCATATAACTACAGTAGGCGGTGTAAAAATTTGATAAAGTTGACACTGTGAATCTAAATTATAATATGACTATTTTTGTATCATTAGTGAGATCCACTGATCCGTGAAGATAAAATGGTTCACTGAAGATGAGAGAAGGTGTCACTACAGCGATCATACTTATAACACGGTTCACGACCTAAAATGAAAACTACTCACCAAAACACTTACCCGAGTCGACACTCAAATATCAGGGTAATAACGACCGGGAACGCGCACATTTCCGTGCAAAGATTTTTTGGGGTAATAATTCCGACTTTAATAACGAGTACCTCACCCAATGAATCGCACGTATACAGAACCGGAGGGTACACGAGGGAAAGACGTCCTAATCATCGCCGATGTTCCAGTTTCCTTAAGTCGCGTAGATTTCTCCTTCAATATTTCCCCCTTGAAACTTCATTTTGTTTTTTATTTTGATCTCCTTTTTATTTCCTTACTTTGTCAATTAAATATATTACTTCCTTTTCTAATAGAATGCCAAGTACCGAGAATACGAGCCCTGCGATGAGGATTCCTCGCCTGCCTCCGTCAATTGTAGCAATTCGCCACAAATACGAAGACTTGAAAATGCAACATAGAGACCTGCAAATGAAACATGAGAGAGTGAAAGGAACCTGGGCTCCCCCAGAAGTCGTTAGGGAGCTCAGGCAGAAGATTGCCCGTCTTACTCAAGCGCGCGACGAACTAATCGTCGAGTCGCGCGCTCAGAGACTGTTAATCCGTGAACAATCTACAGCCCTACACCAAGCTTACACTGAAACGGAGCTCCGAATAAAGGTCCCGGGGAGTGTTCGGGCTGAGCAAATCGATATCTTCCCTGCTCATCACCTCCCCCGTACCGAGGACCAAGCCCCGACGGTAGTGAACACTCTGATCTCGAATACGGGAGTTCCCCGATCATCACCCATGGGGACTACAGAAAGCGAGGCAAATCTTAATGCCCCTACGGCCCGTCGTCGGCCGAATCGAAATAAGCGACGCCGAGATCGTCGTAGACAAGAAGAGGCCCGTCTCCGGAGAACTCAAGCAACGGGAGGGGTAGAAAATTTGGATGATCTGCCACCCCCTTACCAGGAGTTCGAAAACTCGGGAATGGACCCCGATATTCAATATGCTCCACGAATCCTATTTTCCTCGCCCCCAGCTTCTATACATATCAACTTGGTGGACGAAGAAACTGAAGCTCACCCGTTAATGCAGGCATTAAGCGATCTTGAATTAGATTTCGACGAGATCGCTATTCTCACGGGAACGGTCCCCAACATTGGCCCCGGGGGCGAAATAGCTGGACCATCCTCGCGGAGGGATGAGGATCCTCGAGGCCATCCTCCATCGTACCGACCGCCTAAACGGAGACGCCTCCCGACGGATATGGATGCGGAAGAAGACTGAACCGCCAAAGTCTTAAGTCTATTTGTAGTTGCTCGTATACTGACAAATGCGCGAACTGTTCATTTTTAGCTTGCTTCATTTTTCTTTTTAATAAATGTTGTTGAATTCATGTTTCTTCTTATTAAGCGAAAGCGGGATCATCGGGGATGAAGGTTACAGGCGCGCGGGGATGCGGGGACGATGTTTTTTCAGGGTTTCCACTTCGGAAAGGAATGTAATATCGCGGCATAAAGGGTTTTACTGTGCTTTAAAGAAGAGCGTAAGTCCTCCTATCGGCAGCTATGAACCGGGAAAGACGAAGGTCCTTCGAGGAGTAGTGCTAGTAGTAGCGCTCACCTGCTCGAATGGCATTCGGCTATTATGCACAATTCCAACGTGATTGAACTCACGGGTGTGTAATAGTAACTAAAATTATGTGGCGTAAGGTGGAGTTTCCCCTAGTAAGTAATAGGGCGGGTAGTTAAGATGCCTCAAGAATTTTATGATTAGCACTCCCTTGCGACCAACAATTTTAAGACTAATTTAAAAAATATTTTTAAAATTATAATGAAATATTCAGATGAACAGTTATGTTCAATTGATTCTTATATGTCTTGCGATTATTCTGTATCTTCTTAAGGTAATTAACAAAATTATTGATAAAATTCCAGAAGTATCATTTTCGAACAATAAATTAGGTGGAATCGAAGTAATTATTCAGACGGACATAACAATGCTCAATTACAAATGTAAGAGCCACGGAGGTCGTTCTTGGTGGGAATAAGTCTGATGCTTTAGTTATTGTGGAATGTGGAGAGAAAATAAGCAGAGCCTTTGCAAGAATAATCCCAAACAAGGAATCATCTACAATAATTACTATAATTTGTGAGAATGTAATAAGTGGTTCAAGAATTTTTACTGATGAACATAAAAGTTATTCATCATTAACTAAGAACGGGTTTATTCACAATACTGTATGTCATAAATACGAATTCGTGAATAAAGAAACAGGCGAACATACTCAATTTGTTGAGTCACTTAATAATATAATAAAGCTGGAAATAAAAAAAAGAAAAGGAATCAGAACTGATAAAAGACAAAGGTTTCTCAATGAAATGTGCTGGAGATTTGATCATAAAGTTAGAATATTTGGGAAAATTCTTGACTTAAGAAAAATAGTTAACTAATTTTTTATTTGTTCTAAACTTTTACTTTATATCATTTATAATATATTTTTAAATTTTAATGATTCTCGGCTATCTGGGTTTTTAATACCGGGAAATTTCAAATAAAAGTTAAGTGGAATAAACCACAACAATCAGTTTAAGCAATTTCAGAGAGAATTCAATCCTGTATTGTCCTATAAACATTGTCTTTAGTAATGCCATAACGATGCTGTGAAATCTAAAATTTCACATTTATAAAATTCCTACTTAATGCTACAACAATCAGACTATTGCTAAATTCGACCTTTGTAAGTTTATAGAGTACTATCTATATTGTAATACTGCATTATCTGGACCTATATTCTTCAAAAGATATCCTTTCCATAGCATTCTAATCAATGCAACCAATAATAAAAACAATAAAAATAACTTGGATCTAATGTATTTAGAAATAAATGTTGCTTTTAATATGAAACTGATGGATCGTGCTAAGAAAATGAATTTTATATTAATGTTCTAATCTCGATTATGCTTGTCTAGAATATTAGTTTTAGATAAACATAACCTCTCCAGATAATTGTATAAACTAAAGGAAGAGATCACAAAACTCGCAGATGGATATCTAGGGACCTAAAGAAGCTCGAACGCTCTAAACCCTGCTACGATTAAAGAGAATTCAAAAGTAAAACCTTTCGACTTATGCTTGTAACTTAGTAGAATTATCTAAATTTTGACTAGTCATGATCAATTAAATTCAACCTAAAAAGACAATTTTGTGGTGATTTGATACCTCTTTTTGATGTAATTTGTAATATTATTAAGTTTTATTGATTAAAATATAATATGCTGATAAAATTTCAGAAGGTGACAAAATCAGATTAATAAATATCATAGAAAACTATTAAGGATAGAAAAATTTAGTAAAATCCATAATTTATAAATATAAAAAATTTGATTAATTGTCGCAAGGGAACATCAATTACAGACATCTCCAAAGAAGGTGGGGAAGGAGTCTCCACAAAAAGGACATAAGAGAACAATATGAGGCTCATAAAAATATAAAGGGGTGGGTCAAAAATTGCTTTTTTTGGGGACACACTTAATGGATGCTTACAAGGAACCAAACAATAATTTCCCGAAGAAAATAAGTTATAAGGATTTGTTGAGGAAAAGCTTTAAAAAAATTTGAACTGGAAAAAGTATCTAACTTTCAGATTCATTTCAGATTCAAATCTTACAAAAAAGAGACTTAAACAAAATTTGTGATTTTAACCACTTGCGCTATATTGACGTGCCAGGCACGCCTTGATGATTTTTTTCAAAACCGCAAGTGACGTGTATACCACGTCGGTAGCATTTGTCGCAAAAACAAAAACGACGTGTGTGCAATGTCGGCTGACAGACGTAACGTCATTATTAGATGTGGCAGAAATGATTTTAGAAAGTGTATGTATTCCTGAGTACAGAGAGCGCGGAAGGCTATCTGCTGGTGATACACCACTTCGGTTACAATCGAAACAATGGGGCCACTTTCCAAGGAAGATTCCACCCACAGACGCTAAGAAAATCCCCAAAGACGGTGTAAAGTCTGCGCCAAACATAAAAACCGAAACGAGACTACTTGGGAGTGCAAGAAATGCCTTGTGGCATTACATATTCACATTTGTTTTGAAAATTATCATACAAAAGTAGACTATTGATTAATAAAATTTATTGTTGTTGTGAAAAATTATTTATATTCGTGTAAATCTTTTATGTAAGACACTAACCTCGCGCTAAGCACTGGTCAAACCCCTGAGCTCACTGACGCGGTGAGACGTCGATGCCTTACGATACTTTACATATATAGTGGAGCGCGGCTCAGCCACCGAAAATTAAATCATAGCGCAAGTGGTTAAAAAAATAAAATGTTTAATTTTTGATAAAATGTTTTGAGTATTTAAAAGCAGAAATTGGTTTAAGTAATAATAATAATTTGTTCTGAATAGTTTAAAGTTTAAGGCGAAGTACCTGACGATGACTGTTAATCAGTCGAAATATATTGTAGCTGAATATATATTTTGGATTGGTGTTCTCTTTAATTTAGTTCTTTTGCCAATTTTGTGTGATTCTGATTTAAAAGTTTATTTTTATTATGAAAATGAAAAAAAAAACAATGTATAATGTATATAGGATATACAATATATGTTCATATGCAATGGAATGCGGTAACTCGAACTGGAACCTAATGTAATTTTTGAAATTGATGCTTTTTTTTAATGTCTTCTATATTCGGTGATATGCTACTCGAAGCCAGTCGCAATGTATTTTTAAAGTGTGCATCAGTCAAAACACTCCGTTTTGATGTTTTATTTAATTTTTGATTGAAGAAAATATTTGTTTATATTTTTTATACCGTACAAAATATTGTGTATGTTTTATTTAATTTTTGATTGAATAAAATATTTGTTTATATTTTTTATACCGTACAAAATATTGTGTGCCAGTAAAGGTAATTTATTGGTACTAGCATTTTAAAGACATAGAAGTTGGTGAATAACCCTTTTATTTTTCGCGGTATTAACCAAAGAGTCTAAGTTTATGAGACTAATGAATGACCGAGGAGTAATAGAGCAGGAGGCTGGGTTTTTGGTGTATAATGAAAATACTAAAAATGTGCATTTTCAGATTGTCAAAAAAGAATGTAATCAACACGCTTTTCCATAATTATTAAATGTGTAATTCCCTGAAGAAAATTTGGTCTGATGAATATTTTACTTTTACAGGAGGCCTATAAGGGTTAAAGAACAATTAAAAGGATGCTCCAGAAACTCTCGAAAACGTTTGTATTATCAATTCTAATTTTTACAGTAATTTTTATACTGACATTTTTTTGTTTATTTTAGCTATGTTTAAAATTTTATCTTTTGAAATGATATGAATTATGAGCATAATAATGAAGCATGGAAGCAGCGTGAAGACATACGGTAAGATCTAGTAATTACACAATACATTAAATCGTTTTGGGGTCGATGCCGCATAAAATTTATTTAATTATAATAGTAGATAGTATCAATTAGTTATGTTCCATTCGATTTTACATTTGAATATTTTGATTTACAATAGTTAATATAAGGTTTTGGATGTTGCGTAACATTTAACATGTGCACTTCAAGCGCGGTTACCTTTGCTTCAAGAGCTCCACCTCCTCCATCTCCTTAACCTGGTCCTGGTGGTTCTGGATGCATCTCTAAGTTATTTAAAAATATTTAAATTTAAATTACTTCTTTTGTGAATTTTCAATCCACGGAGTTTGAAATAGCGCCTAAGGATGTTTGAGTTGACTAAATCTTCAAGTAGGCTTGAGCAGTCAAACTAGAAGCGATCAATGACCAGAATCTAACTCTATATAGTTTTAAATATATGACCTATATAAACTTTATATATATATATATATATATATATATATATATATATATATTAGTTATTCTCAAATTAAAACTTATTCAATGTTAAATGTTAATAGTTTAATTCACTCGACCATCAACAAGATATTTTAGAGATCCAGAAACTGACGTTAACACAAATAGACATTTTGATAATCTGATTTTGTTTTGATTTGATTTACTTCGTATTATTTTAGTTTTAATATTTTTATTAAAATTTAAATTGCTCAATCAAAAAATTGTATCAAGCTATTTATTGAATATTCTTTTAACTTCATTTTTACACTGATGAAAATTAATGAAATCGTAAATGACAGATCAAAGACGAATGAGTAAAGAGATAATAAAGCAATTATAAATTGTTGGAATCTCAAGAAATCTAATAATGTTTGCTCAGGTGGGAACTCGAAAGATAATCCAATAGATTGTTGGTGTATGGTAAAACTTAAAATTAATAAGTCATCATGGTGACCTAGTACTGTTATTTCCTATTTTCTGTACGACTAGGGTTGACTATTTCCCCTTCACACCCCCTAATTTTACAACTTACCATCATATTCCTAAGAGTGAACTCATGTTGGTAATGCATATGACAGGCGAAAACTATTCAAGCAAGTGAGCACCGTTTCCTATACTACTCCTTCGAGACGGCCACTAGAAGGTCTTATGTCCTATATTCACTAAACATAACTCCTGGTGTCGCATAAACTCGTCCGGAACCTTCTCCTTCGTACTTAAGCAAAATTTAAAAGAAAAATTCGTTCAAGGATCATGGGAACTGAATATTTAAAAAGTAAAAATTCCATCGATAGTTTAAATTACATTGCGAGTGAGAACTCCCGGTTGGATTTGATACTTTATTTATTTATTTAGTTTTGAGGTTTTCCTAGAAAATCCAGGACAAAAGCAAAAAAATAGTTTTTCTACTCAGAGAATATTCCTTTTTATTATTCGTACTTTTCTGAAGAATGAACTTTATCAAGGAATTCAAAGTCGTTCTTGATAAAGCCGTAGAACTGGTTAAAATCTAAATCACAGTTGAACTGACACTAGTAAGAAGAGATTTAAGTGTTCCGATTTTCAATCGACTTTTCAGATCTTCCCAAAAACAATTCATTAGCGAGAATATTCGCTCAACATCTGTCGATTCATTAGTCGACTCATTTCGAAAATGGGTAAAAATTGTTGTCCAAATTTTATCCGGAGACACTTTTGATCTCATCCAATCAGAAACATTTTTAACTTAAACCTTTTAACTCAGGGTTAGGGGTTCTTAAATTTCCATATTTTATTGTTAGGGTCTATGATAAAGGTTTGACTAACTAATTTAAACATAATCATTTTGTAGCAAAATACTTTATGGTACCTTTTTTCTGAAAAACATAAAATATGGCTCATAATTTCAATCAAATGAATAATTCCGAAACCCGGGACAATTGCTGTCCCGGCAAATTCCACGCAGATGGCCAGCCTATTTAAAGGGGAATTTTATACCATATCTACATGATTGTCACTATTGAACTATAATTAGTGTTTTAATTGTAATAAACGCAAATTTGTCCTGATTTAGTCGCGATTTTTCCACGAGTATTTTCACCTTATTTAGTGTTGGTTTTACTAAAATGGTAATTATAATTGGTTAATACAATTATTGACCTTCTACCTCCTAAGCTGCACTTGTGACGTAAATCAGGTTATACTTTTGCCTTTTCTGTAAACAACGTTAGCAACTCCTATTCGATCAATTACCTTCAAACTTTTGTTTTTTTTGTTTTTTTCCTAATTCTTTCTTAGCCAAGTCTCTGCTGCCTTACGACCCTATTATGCGAGCTAGGCTCATCATCTTATCTATTGTTTCTTATTCATACCTCACAAATCTACAACTTTGAAGTACTTATCAAAGTTGCTGCTTCTATACTTAGGTCAGGCTGAAAGGCAAGGCCATGGCACTCTTTGTACAAGAGACGTGCTCACGGTAGATATGATAGCATGCTATCCTAGCAAGAGATTGGATTTCAGGCTTAGTCAATCCAATCTTCGAAAGTATGGGGTTGATCTTTTTGTCCCATGTTCATCCCCAATGCAGATATTGTTGTTTTCTACTTAAAAGCTTTTCCGATTTCTAATTCTAGATCCTTATATTTGACTTGGTTAAGTTCTCGCGCTTTTACAAAGTTTTCTTCAGAAATACAATTATTGACCTTCTACCTCCTAAACTGAACTAGTGTCGTAAATCAGGTTATACTTTTGCTCTCTCGGTAAACAACGTTAGCAACTAACTCCTAATCGATCAATTACCTTATTATTTAATTCAAACTTTTGTGATTCCTGTATCGTTCTTGATTCGCTGTGGTGAATTTTATCTGATTAATTACTAAGAAAACTATAACATTTCGGTCTTAGGAATACCCACTCATCGTAAGCATCTCCATTACTTTCATCTTTGAATTTACCTATGACAGAGTCTATCGTTTTAGAGTAAAGCGGATAATCAGAGGTGTCCAAAAGATTTTCCCTAACCATTTCAGACAAAGGAATATTCAATTTACAATTTTTTATTTCTAAAAAGAAAGGAGTCAGAGTAACACCAGCAACGATATTGATGTCACAATTAAACTGTCGACGATATTTTTCCTAATCGGTATATATTATAGTTCGTACATTCTTAATTTGTCCAATATAACTTGGTCGATCTAAACATATAGAGTCAGGATTTAACAAGGCAGCTATCAGGTTATCGTCAATTTTAAGAGATTTTTGTCTGTTGTACAAAGTCTGAGAATCATTCTCTTTTTAAAATTTCCCACTGTTTGGTGTAAAATAAATAAACCAAAAAATAAAACATAATTTTTAATATTAAATAATTTTTTAATATTTTTAAATAATTTTTAAAAAAATTTTTAAATATTTAAAATGTTATTTAAAAATATTTAAAAGTTACTTAAAAATATTTAAAAATTATTTAATAATAATTAAAAATTATTTAAAAATATTTAAAACATATTTATCATAATTAAAAGATTACTAAAATATATTAATAATAAAAAAAATATTTTAAAAATTATTTAATATTAAAAATTATGTTTTTCAAATAATTATTTTTTTCAATAAACAAGAAATTTTATAATTTGAATCGTACAGCACGATTAACATGTGTGCCTTTAACAACGCCAAGAATCATGTACAATTTTAGTAAACGCCAATGAACCCTAGACCCAACTATATATAAAGCAACTCTGTGTATCGATCCAACTACATTATTTAGCATTTCTATAATATTTTGTTACTTTGTATTATTTAGAAATTATAATTTTCATATTATTTTCATCATTCAATTATGAATTATAGATTTATTTCATTTTCTATTGAAATAATTTTTATTTTATTGATTTTATAATTTGAATTATTTTATATAAAATTAATATATTATTTATGGCAATAATCAAATTTCTGTATATTTTAAATGGCAAAAACAAGAAAATTCATTCTCTCAGTGCTCTAGCGCAACAATTTTGCAGAATTTGTGCAAAAGAACGCTATAGTGGCTCTGTAGCAAATGCATGTCGAACCGGAAGACCAAGAGCAACAACTAGGGTCATTTACCTCTAATTACTAACTTCACGCATTATACGTAATTGATTGCGATCTTTTGGTTTTTATAGTAGAGTCTAAGCTGTAAATAAGTAACGATGCCTTCTGTCAGCCAGACAACACAAAATTGGTTCGTAGATGAATGGGGGAGTGAAATCATGTGATCAAACATTACAGAGGCGTTATGTTCGAAGAATCCATGCAGACCCGAATTATTGCAATCGTGAAAGATATAGGTGTACCGCTGCTCCACGGAAAGGGATCTGAGAATGAAGTTATGGATAAATGGAAGCGGAGGAAGAGAAGAAAAAAATGAGATAAATAATTTACTCGAAGTTAGACTAATAAGCAAAGAAATAAAAGAAGTTATAGAGATGTAACCATAAAAAATAATAGATATATCGAGCCTGATAACGGAACCGGAATTCTAGGGATTTTGTGAGTGGAAATTTATTCCTCTGACCAAGTTAAAATCCTATATTAAAGGTGATATCGACTGTATCGACCGGCAACATGCAATACTCTGTTTAATTCACTTAATGCGTTGGCTATGAGTAGATTTACTAAAATACTATACTAACATTAGATTCTTGGTTTGTCGCTTAATTTTTGCATTGTTTAGTGTTCCACGAGGCAATTGCAGCGTATATGATGCCTCAAATGATGCTCCTCCGTCAAAGCTACGCCCAGGAAATTCCAAGAGGAAATTCAAGGTGGACAATTGAACATAATTTTATATATTGTTTATCGTGACAAAATAAGGATGACTTTTGAACCCAAGGAGCGTCAGAGTATCAGTAGTCATAGCTATATGGCTCTCCTTCTACTCTTCAACATCGCTTGATAAGGTTATTTTTTATCTTATGTGTGTATCTGATGGGAATCCCTTTTGGGAATGGCAAGCCTGGAAATCTTATTCCTTATCAGCTACCAAGTATAAACATGTGTGGTCTAAAATTATACTTATAATTCATTAATTATATTTAATTTATAAATATTGTTTATCAATCTTTACAGCCTTTATCGCACATTTTACAATGCTAGTAAATTCATTTCAAAACAATTTTAATTAATCTATTCAAATTATTGTCTAAAACAAAATAATTACTAAAAGATAAATTTAATAAAAGTTATTAATTTCTTACACTTCATTAAATCCTTCTAAATTATTATGCAAACTATAATATAATACTGTTCCATTTAATTAAAAAAATTCCTAACAAAAATCCTGTTCTAAGTCTTTTAACAGTTTCAGGCATGAAATACAGAGACCATGAATTTAAGATTGTGTTAACTAAAAAATATTAAATACCTTATTTCAATCCATTATGTTGAATTCAATACCATTATTAACTATTTATAAATAAAGGAATCCTGAATGTTCCTGAAATTAACAAAGCATTTTATTTTATTGTTGAGCAAAATTTAAGTAATAATTGCAAAAAATTCTAGAAATAAATTGTAGAGTTAAATCAAAATGCTTGTTTAAACAAAAATAAAATAATCAAAGATTTTATTTATAATTTAATTGTTTATTAAAACTTACAATGTTTTTAAAACGGGATTTTTGAATAAACAATTAACTTTTATTTTATTTTTTCACATTTATTAAATAGAGTTAATAATCAAATTAAAACTTTTAATTACAATTTAATTTTGCTTGTCCCTATCTTCTTTATTGGTCTGCTTTTTACACAAAGTATTATGTTTTGATACATTTTTCTTCACTGCAAAAAAATATGTTGACAAGCACCTCCATTCAAAGCGGTTCCAATCAAAGCACAAAGCGTCAGAAAGCGGAAGCTTGGTGGGCTACTGGGTAGGAATAATTAAACTATATGGTTACCCAGACAACCCCATATAAATGTTCTTTCGCTTACCACTCGGCACCCGTTGCTAAGCAAAGTTGGAACTGTGTTCGAGTGGGTAGATCGTCCGCAAAAAGTGAGCGCTATTACTAATGCTGTGATTGACCGAACGATCTCTGGGTTCAACGAGCTGGCGATAGAAGACCTGTGCTCGCTTTTGATTTTAGGTCCCTTTATATCGCTAATGTCATCATTTGCATTCATAATTCTCTCGCAAACTTCTCATTCAGGCGGTGCAATATCCTCATAATGCCTCTACGAATTAACACTTATCAAATCCTTTAAATATCATTTAAGTAACAATAAATATATATTCTATAAAATAAACAACACATTTTGATAAGTTAATTATGTACTGTTTAATAATCGAGCGGCTCGGCGTTTAGCTCGTTCTTTAAGCCCGGGTTGATAACCACTAGCCTTTGGAGTAACTTTCGGATCTGTCGTGGTTTCTCGGTAGGCTAGTTGGGCAGGAGCAAAAACGAGGGGGTATGTCACTGCCGCTCCTTCTTGGCAGGCTGACAATGCTACTTCTAACCCCTTTATTTGTGTTCTCAGGCTTTGGTTTAATTGCCTCTCGTCCGTCCATCCCTTTTGGGCTGCCGTAAGCCTTTGATAAAGCGCCTTTGCTTTCTTTGGTTCCATCCAGGCGGCTTTCGTTTGTTGAACTTTCGTTGACAGCTGGATGATCTGCTCGTAGAAATTCTTATTGATTTTCCGCGCGTGCTCTAATTCCTTCTGCAGTATTTTCAGGGATTCCATCTCTGTAACAACGAAAATTAATTCTTATCTACAAGTCTTAAGTTATTTAATTTCTCAAACAAACGTTAATATTATGGAACAAAAAAAATGAAAGAAAGAAAAACTTTGAATGTCAGCTAATCATTTATTTAAAACGTAGTTTTGAGTGTGTTCAACGTAATCAGATCATTGTTGGAAATGCGGCGTTCGGTAATTCCCTTCTTCGTGTTCTTCTGAGGCCAGCCGAGCATAAAAGCGCTCCCAACCTACGAATATCGGTCGCTTCGTGTTCCTTGTGTGGTTGGGGCTGTGCGGCGGCGTATAGTTGTAAGTATCCGTAATCCTGCCGGCCGCGATATCATCTTCTACATTCGCCAGATATTGCCTGGCCCTGATCACGTGGAAGTCGACCTGGCGCTGGTGGTCCTCGAGGCGTGAAAGGAGAGATCGGGCCTGATCGTGAATTTCTTGGGCCGGATTTCGGCCACCGCCTTGTCTGCCCGCTGCGAATGATAACGTATCCTCCTCTACAGGTCGCGAGGTATTCCATTGGGGCTCTCTCTGTTGGGGCACCGTGAAGCCCGCATTCCGCATAGCTTGCCGCCATTGATCCGCAACCTGCGTGGGGACAAGAAAAATGGCTCCCGATCCATCTGAACAAGATATAATTAAATTAAATCATTTAAATTTTCTGTGCGGTAAATATCATGTTCCTCGCCTTACGTCAACTATATACCGACGTCCTATTCTATGTCTTCATAATAAACTTAAGTGTTTTTATTTTGATAACACTTTCATTATTTTAGATGAGTTGGTCGTCTTTGGTTCCTTTCAAACCAATGTTATAAATAAAAATAAAAAAAATAAATTACGAATAATAAATTTCTTTTTCCTTATAATTTATATTACAAATGTCAGTTCAAGTAAAGTAATTTTTATTAATTTACAAACAGAATCTCATCATAAATATTTTATTAATTCAATTGAAAATTTTATTGTTCAACAAAATGCTGGGAAACATTATTTTTACTAATTGAAAAAATCTCTTTCTTTATAATCTCAAATCTGTTCTTGTGTTTTTAATGAAAAGGTTGGTCAAAAAATTAAGAAAAATAAAAAAAATCGTATTCAAACAGTTTGTTGTCACTTAATTTCATAAATTTAAAATGCAGACTTTGTAATATTTTGATTTATTTCAAATATTTCATTAGTATTTTGTACTGTTTATTCCTAGTTATAAATATTAATAATATGTGTAGATATATATTTGACGTATTCGTTAGTTGTTAGATTTTATACGGCAAGCATTTAACTTATATATTCCAAATACCTGGCATATGCATCAAAAAACTCTTTCTATAGAAATATTCAAAATTAAATCACATCAAAGTACAAGGTAAATGAATATAATATTTGTTTTCGATTTCATGTAATCGACAATTTTAGATACAAGTGTAAGAGAGTTAAATTTCACTATTTCATGAAGAAACCCAAAAATTTTGAATGCATCTGCAAACAACCATGAAAAAAGGAACGAAAAACGGCCTCAAATTTGTAGGTTTCGTATTGTATTTTAGTGTTGATCAAACTTTTCATATTTTGCGAAAACCATATACTTCTATATCGATATTTAAACCTGTAAAGCTTATTTTCCAGATCATTGTAATTTATCCATTTTAAGATTGGCTTTGATATAATTCTGCATTGTCCAGGTCTGGCTAAGATAAATTGGAATATTCTATGAAAATTCATCATTCTCCTTCTTGAAATTAAGTTCTAAAATTTCAAAATCTCCTAATATAGTTATTATATTAAAAAATCAAAATCAAAATTCAATTCCTTTGTTAAAATTTACAAGTCCTGAAAATCAGAATCATTAAAAATCAATTGCTAAAATTATAATTCTGGAAAATCAAAATTATTACAAATTTAATTGCTAAAAATTATAATTCCTTATATAGTTATTAGAAATCGTTATTCGAAATTTAGGATCCTAGAGGTATGTATTAAAATCAAAATTTCATGTAATTAAAATTTACCCCAAATCTGTGAATCTGGATCCCGAGCTGCTTCCTTGCCTGAGACCCTGGTCGTTGTCTTCTTATGGCTAAAGTTCCGTTGTCTGTGCATTCCCCAAAATCGTCAAAATTTAATAATCGATTAGGATCGTCGGATCTTCTTATGGATTCTGGCAGCAAGGTGTGCCTACTGGTGCAGGCTCCATTAATCTGGCTGCTATTGCTTCGGGTGGATTTGTTGTCTGGGCGTGTGTGTCGCACTCGTAGTCATTATCACATCCTTCTACCATCGTCTAATCGTGGTGTGTAGTGCATGTCAAAACTACAGATGCTAAGCGGGGCGTGACGAAAATTTTTTAGGTGATCTATCTTAGATGGGGTGTGCCTATCACCGTCTAGTATGTGCCAGGTATGTAATAGAAAAATTCTACTATTGATCATTGGTGCTTAAATGTCAAATCGATGGATTAAAAACAAATTTCCATTAGCCTTCTCATTTATGTTCTTGATTTTTGGTATCGTATGAGGAAAAATGAATTTCGTGACAGGTATTATTATAATTTTTACTATATTAATTTATTATCATGAGTCTTATTAGCGTACTATTTCATGGACCTTGGTATGGAATTCCCAGCAGCACGAATCTTCACTTGGTTTCAATGTAATTTTCTTAATAAAATTTTCGCTGGAATATTGTTAGTTGTTGATTTTATAATGAGGGATAATAGGGACTATAATGGATGTTGGATTCCTCACTCGTTTATGGTGGTAGTTGGGGTAACTAGATTTAAATTTGGGAAAAGTTTTAACTAAAAATTAGGTTAGTGTAAATCTTAATATTCTATATGTTGTACTTTCCTTAGGTTTTACCGATTCTTAGTATTATAACGTTCGCATTACCCATTCATGCTTATTGAAAAGTTTACTAATGTCCGTCATCATTTACGGCGACGGTAGGGTCTCAGTTGACTAACTTTCCTATCTTTTCGTTGAAATTGAGGCTATTCAAAATTTCTATTGAATTTTTTAACGTAAATTGGGGTAGTTCTTAACGCTTAATTTCTTTTTACCCTTTTCTTTTGTATTAAATTTTTAAACATGAGGTTGGGAACTACAGTAATTATCATCTTTGAACTTTGATTTGATTTAATATATTCGCTTCTGTGGTTTATAGTAATTACGCTATCAGATTGAATCTTGCTATAACATTAAATATTTAAACTAATCTACATTTACTTGGGTAACAATATTGGTCCTCGATGTGAAATTAGTAATACCTAACTGCTACCGGAATTTTATGTTTACTCAAATGATTTTTAACTATCTAGGCTATTTTTGAAAAACTAAAACCATGAAAATTTATAATGATTACCCTAATGGTTTTATTTACAAAATAATAATTTAACGTTCATGATTAATTTAAGTTCATAACAGATACTTGAATCTATAATTTATTTAAATTCGTAACCCTAACTTAAAATTATTAATTATTATACGTTCATGGGAACCGCTCAATATTTATGATTACTTTAAATTCATATCAATAGTTTGAAATTTATGGTTATATAAAATTCATAGTAACAGTTCGAATCTATAGTTGATTAAATTCATAACAACGATTTCATTTTTCTATTGCCTCGTTACCTTTCCCTTGGTTGACCTTAGGCGCATTGTGTTCATATTATAGTTAATGAGTGCCCACTGGACTACTCGTGTGATGATTTTGAGCCGTATGTGAATATGATTTTAGGTCGAGTTTATGGAAATTGAGAGACGAGGAAATAGCCAAAAGACCACTTCCTTATCCCCCTCTTCCCCCTATACGGAATAATATTGACGTTCCAGCTCCTGCGTTCCGCACGCCGGGGCCTTCACGGGCACGAATCATTGGCGATATTCCACGCACTTACACGAATTCGAATAGTATGTTAGATTTTATTAACTTGTAGTGTGTTATATTTGCATGTGTGTTACAGATTCATTTAAACATTTACAAGGCCGTTTGTGTTCTGGCCAAACAAGCTGAAAACCTCTAGATTATTGGTTCATCTTTGGGTGATGAATTTAAACCCAACTCTGAAAAATCTAAGTCTTGGAATTCGAACTTATGAAGCGCAGGAATGTAGATCTAGCTTCATAATTGATTAATTGTTACTCAAACAGGGAATCCCACATGTTCATAACCATTGACAGTATATAAAGACACGAATGAACCAGAAAAGGTGTAAGCCAGGCAAGATCAAGAGCATAAGCAGGCGCCAGCAGAAAGAAGTCATAGTAATGGGGCCAGATAAATTGATCCCATGCAAACGCGTGTACACATCAAAAATGATGTAATTTAGCAGTGAAAAATATTTTTAGTATATTAAGTTCTTTAATTAACGGTTTGTCATTTGCAAATTGCATAATTAACTACAATTTTGGAATAGGGTAAATACTACAGTTGAGATTTGACAGTAGAATTTAATTAATGAAACACAATCTTGCAAATTGAGCATAAATCAACCATCGGTAGCTCGTGTACACACGGTGCGTCTGATCAACAATTTTCACTTTTTTTGCGCATGAATACCAACACGAACAGATTCCTAACGTTTACCAGCAACGGACGCAGAGCTACTAGCTTTAACATTCACATGGAGGGATTAATCGTGTAAGGTCTGTATAATTTCTTATTTCAATACTCAATAACCAATCAGTTGTTTAGTTTTTTCTCGGGAGATTTTTAATAAATATTATTCAACTACTCTCTTTCATTTCTATTTTTGTCATAGCTCTTTGAAGTTTAAATATGAGCAGCAAATTCCACTGTAAAGGTAACTTTGTGTATAAATTCGAATTTGATTTTCGATATTACTATTTCATTCATGTATTTGATATTTTTTCTTTTTGAACTTCCTGACTTTAGAATACGCGGTTTCTAGCTTTATTATTGGTTCGCGTATTTTATCACTGTTAATATACATTTTAAATGATGATCAACGTGTTATGTACTTTATTTTAGTTGATCTATGATCATATATTTATTTTTCAACTTGATGCGATTACGTACATTTTTCAACAAATGAATACTAATGCTCCGCAAATTTCAATACATTCAACCATCAAATAGCAACACAAAAACACCTATTCAAACTAGAGCTTGCACAACACTGGAAATGAGTAAAGGTTCTGGCCTCACCATAACAAATGCATAAAATGTCAAGTTTCGATCATTTCTCTGTATTATTTTTCAATTTTCTCCCGAAATATTATTACATTTATACAGATAATAAAATCAACGACTTGAGAGATTTTATTAATTTTGATCTGTTTTAAAATTCTTATTGATATAATAAATAAAACTGATTGATATTAATATTTAATTAAAAACCTAATAAATTTATTGTAAAGATTAATTAGAATGAAAATGGCGATGAGAAGAAAAAAGCAAAACATTTATGTATTTTACAAAACATGATTTGTTTTGATTTTTGGTGCTGACGACAAAAATACAAATTAAATATCATATAGTTCATCAAGTAGAATTATTATTATTATTATTACCACCATTATTATTATTATTATTATATTCCGATTGCAGCTCGTCACTCGCCTATTGTACAATGTTCGCCGGTTCTCAGCCATAAGATATTAATAATTTACACATTAGATAATTGTTCGTCATGATTTCTATCATCAATTTATTCATCTATACAAGCTTATTCTAGTAATTGTCTCAATTTTTCCGCCTGAGTAGCCGGATTAACATGAAGGGAAACAGTGATGTAATTCGGTTCCTGTTTGATATGGCGAAATTCACTGGACATGTTCAAATGGCCATCACTGGTTTCTGGGATCTCGTCAGTATCAACGAGATTTGATGAATTTTTAATGGCAAGGTTTGTCGTAATCGATTTCAGTTCATTAATAGCGGATTGATTCGTAGGCAAAAGTGAAACCGCAGTTAAAGATGTTAACTCATGGCTTGGGAAGACCACAGGACCACTGCCTGGTAGGTTTAAATTATTGAGTGAGGATGTGTGAGTCTGGGAATTGTTGCTGCTATTGACAGTTATCGGGTGGTTTTGACTAAAATAAATAAGGGAATCCGACTGCAACTGGGTAGAAGAATTCGTGTAGGCGAGAATTAGATTATTCTGATTGGGAATTATAGTTGAATCAATTGTTTGTTGAATTGTCTCATCCAAATCATCAATTCCATTTGATCCGTCATTCATAAGTCCATTTGTATTGTTATCGAGCATTCCATCTCTGCAATGCAATTTCCTATGGTTTGCCAATGATCCATAATGCTTGTAAGTTTTCAAGCACTTTGAACAAATAAATGGCCTGTCTTCTTTGTGAACTGCTGCGTGTCTGATAAGGTAACTTTTTTGAGTGAAAGAAAATCCACACTGGGTGCATGTATACGGCCGTATTCCAGAATGGCAACGCAAGTGGGCTGTTAACCTCGAGTTTTGTGTGAATTTCTTGGGGCATTGATTACATTCATAAATGAATGGTCGGCCTTTGTGATCATACATCACCTCAGAATCACCATTTGTTTGATTAGTTTTTAATTCTGGAACTGGTTCATCGGTTTTAAGTTTTTTCATGAATTGAGTTTTCCTGACGGCTGACTTCTTTCTAGTGCGCTTGTTTGTATTGGAATCATCAACAATTTCCTGGGTTTCCGATTTAACAATGGCTTTCTGCATTGAGTTGTCAGACAATTGATTAATATGATCATTTGAGTTCACTTCTGGCTCAAATTTAATGTGCGGTGCTAATGTATAAGCATTAGAAATCTGAATAAATAAATAAATTATTTGAAATGTTTATATAGAAAATCAAATAATCGCTCAATTTTCTAAAATAAGATTTGCTCATTTTATAATAAAATTCGGGTTATCATTGACCTGATGATTAAAATTCCTAGAACTTTAAAAAAATCGAAGAGAAATAATAACAATGGCTCAAGTATTGAGTCCTTGAGTGTCCCAAGGAGACAAGAATGGTTCATTGAAATTGTTTTTATTGTCCAGCATAACAAAAGAGGAAATAGAGCCTTAATTTTACACCAGTCCATGCTTGATAGTTCAGAATGCTTCATTTTTTTAATATGCATCTCAAATCAGGCATAAGAATAGCAGTGGAAATTAATGTATTTTAATTATCAATTTACGTTATCATAAATAAAATAATTCGAAAATCTGAAAAAATAATAAAATGCAAACAATATATTGATAATTTGTCAGTAGCTAAATTTTAATATAAAAATGTTTATTATTTTAGCAGTTAAAAAGAAAATTAATATTACTGGATATTTGAATGTTTCGATTTTCGAGCCCCTTAAAAGTTCTCGATGGGATTAATGTCCGAGGAGTAAATAGGCCGCTCCATTAATACTACACTATTTTTGTTCAAATAAGATGCCTCTGAAACAATGTGAAAATATAGAGAAAAACTATTTGTTTATCACAGATTTTTCTATTTCTAATTAATAACAAAATCTCTATTGCCATACATTATTGTTGAAGCTGCTAAATAGCAAGAAAAAGTATTTTAATATAAGTACTAAAAATGTCTTTGTAAAGAATTTGTTTTGAAATTTCAAATTGATTATCAAACCAACTCAATTGATTATCAATAATATAAATAACTGCACAAAATTTGGAATCATTTTCACGTGAAAAAGTAACTTTTAATTAAAGAGAAAATAATTTCATCGCTTTAAGTATTCCACACAGAGAAAACAATCGAAATATGTAAGTTTGTCTTGTAGAGATTATTGCAGAATATCTACAGCCAATAAAAATGAATAATTGAAGCTATTTTCAACAAAAAGAAAATCAAAAATGGGATAGTAATAAAAGTCTCCTTTCTTCAATGCCTTTCAATATTCGGCATGCCGTTATCTGCCAAGAGGTTAATGAAGTGCTCCAGAAGCCCGATTATGATAATTGAAGCAACTATCCAAAGATTTTTCACAAAATGTTTAGGTGTTTTATAGATGTTTTATGTGTAAATAAATAAATTCCTCGTTTTTGTATAAAATCCAGAAAAATAATAATAATATATTAATAAAATTTATATTTAAGTTAATTTTCCATATGATATTTGCATAGAGCAATTAACGCCGAACTCGTCAATAAACACAATTTGGCTCTCTCGTCCAACGGTAGATAATGTGTGGCATAAATGTATCTACACTCAATATTCGGTTATGAATTCCGCCTCTCCTTTATGTATCGATTAATTGTGGATATTGACACCGCAATACTTTTTTTCTCTTAGGATTTCTGCTTTTATGGTCTTGAGAGTAAGAGACATCCTCGCATATCATACTTTTTATAAATTTTTTGATGTTAGCATTGATTTTCTTTGGTTTAGTTCTTCCTGTTGTTTGTAAGTAAGTACGTAACACTATTTTAACTGTATTGATATTAGGTTCCAATTTTCCTCAGAAATCGTTGAAGCAGATTTGCATAGGTCATATTTTACACCCATTATCTTTTAAACTCTTTTTTTCTTTCAGATTGAGTTATGCGTAGTTTAAAAATTATATATAATCTAGGGTTTTTTTTGTATCTGAGAAACCCTATAAATGTCACTTGGTGTACTTCCTAAATTACCAATCTACAGACGCCGACATTCCATCACCAATTATCATACAGAGAGATCATATTGCCATGGATTTCCAACAATAACTCAATTTAAAATAATGATGTTATTGCTTTTTCAGCACACCATTCAAATTTTGCACCTATAGACAGAGAAATTGCCATAGTATAATGTCATTATATTATAATTCCCTGATCATGTTTCTGCTGTGTTGGGATTATGGTTAACTAAAAATATTTGTGTACAGCACAAATACGCTTTTGTACGATCTTTCAACCTTTATCGACAAAAAAATGATTTCAAACGATTTGATTAGTGTAAAAATTTGATAAAACCAAACCTGAAGATCATTAGTTAACTGAGTTATCGAGGCTAATGGTAAAGTGATCTGTTGATTGGAACCAGTATTAAGTGCCAGTTGAATGGGGAAAGCTGTGTTACCAGATTGAGATGTCAATGAGGAGAGATTTATATATGACAATCCTAGAGGTAAATTTCCAGCAGAGTTTATAGCCATATTAGCAGGGATTGTAAAATTATTGGATAACTGTATTTGGGACATTGCATGCAAATGATTATTGTTATTCTGAGATCGGTTTTCTTGATTGTTTCCATCTAATTGCGCCTGTGAAAAAATATAAATTTAATCCATGCATAAAATAAAGAACTAGAATGAATAAGAAAAGTAATTTGAACTAAAATTATCGGGTTTTAAAAATAATAACGTGCTGACTGAATGTGTTCCTCATATTGAAACAGCAAGACTCAACACAATTAATTTATTTATCAACAATATTACAAGTGTTCTATTGCTCAATTAACAATGATTAGAATTTAAACTCAAATCTTGTCGTTGGACCCGAAGAAAATCTGCCTCAAACTATTTACGAATCGGATTTGCTAGAAACTACAAATTTATCAACAATTTACTTTTCTTTAAAATATTAGACACTTTTATAAAATCGCTAATATTCGCTGGAACTTTATCTTTATAATTTCGCTCCCCTGTATGCAAGTATGTACGTTGTCAGATCTATGGAGCTTTGATGAATCAATTCTCATGTTTATCATTACATCATGGTCTCTAATATGCTGTCATTAATATGTTGTCATTATGTTGTAATAGAATAGAATTTATTAACTCAGCTTTATTACAACTTTGATTAACTTTAATTTTGCTTAAAATAAAAACCAAGGTGACAAATCTCGCAAATTTCTGAGCGAAAACAAATATAATAAACTTAAATAATTTTTCGTTGCTTGACAAGTTGTTATTATGTCTGTACAGTTCGGGACTTTTGATTTGATACAGAAATTATCTCTTCTTGAGTCTTGTAACCTTAGCCACTCTTGTGAATATGTTTCGATAAGCTGTATTTCATTTGCAAATTAGTCAAGTTATCAGATCAAGTTTCACGACCACTTCCATTCGATTTAATCATCCTTAAAATCTTGAAAATTATATAATAAAATCACCAAAAATGTATAAACTATTTATATTTGAATAAAAAGAAACAATAATAATAATTAGCCGCACTGATATTGAATCGTTACATCACAATTTCCATTTCCTTCCTTTAGCCTACAGGTCAATATCAATATTTATTCAGCACTATATTTTGAAAGGAAGATTATGGAAATTGATAACGATACAAATAGACCACAATTGTGACATCACAAATAACCTCAATGTCCCAAAAGGTACAAACCCACTCAAAGTTGCATCCGAAAAAACGATAATATATTATATAAACGATAAAATATTATATAATAGGAAATAATGGAAATAATTTGTCATTAATTATCTAAATGTTATTTAGAAAACATTTCAATGATTATACTTGATAATGATGACAACAAATACTCGAGTTGAAATGATACATGATTACGAGGAAAGCGATAAATAATCAAATGAAGTTTAGAAACAAATATTTACATAATAATACAGTTGTAACATCGTCTATTAATCTGAGGAAAGTTTCCAGAATTTAATTAGGGAAATATAATTTATGAAAATTACATTTCTTTCAATGGAGCTTACCATGCTGGATTTCTAGTGAAATGTCGTTAGAAATAAGACTTTCAAAACATAAATTTACAAAATAAGCAAAACTTCTTTCTGCTCACTTCCCGAGTGAAAATAATAATTCAGGTTAGAAATGTATTTGATTTCGATGGAGTAATGCATCAGGTTAAAGTGTAAATTCCCTACAAGTGACGATTTGATCGCAAAATTTCTCATAAATTCCCACTGTGAAATAGATTAGCATTGAAACAAGCGAGCTGCTGGCGGAAATCAAACGCGCGTCTCAATCAGAAATAAATTCTATTTAAAATTTATCAATCACAATTAAAATATTTTATTATATCATATGGAAATTGTATTAAATTATATTAAAATAGAGAGAATATATAATAATAAAACGATATGATTATAAATGGATGGTAGAATTAGCCATTTAGCCATCAAATTTTGTCAACAAAAATTCCCAATTCCCCAAGAAAGAAATCCAAAGGATTACTGACAAAATGTTATGCCTAAAATATCTGACAGAGCCACAAAATATTGAAAAAGTAGAGGAAAATTTATGGTTGATTAAAACCGATAGGAAGAAATATAATGAGAAAGTGAAGTAGAATATTTCATAATAAGGACCCTAATATTATCTAAATGAAGTGGCTGGGAAATATAATAATAATAAAATGAGTATTGCTACAAAAAGAAAAACCGGCGTCATGATTAAGCAAATACAAATAAAGAATTAATTATTTTGTGATAATTGTAAATAAATCTGGTATAACTGGTGTTATCAAAACAAACATTGATATAAGGAACATTGAGAATTTTGTCATCAACTATTATTTTGTTGAGCCGGCATGTCCAGCCACATTACCCAAAAACAAGTTACATATCAAGAAGCTGAATCTTAATAATAATAATAATAATAATTATTATTATTATCATTATCATCATTATTATTATTATTATTATTATTATTATTATTATTATTATTATTATTATTATTATTATCATCATCATATTTCATAGAGGAAAGACAAAAGTTATTGAAGAAATTGAAAGTGTTTTAAAAATTTGAAACATCGACACATTAACAAAAATTGCAGTCGGTAAAAGATTCTGTAAAATTGAGGGTTCACGGCCGGCCACAGAACCCGAGTCGTTCCAGTTTTTATATTAAATGTTATTAATGAATTATTTTTATCTTTTGTTTTTGAAAAGAAATTACCATAAATAACTTTATATAATACCTTAAAACATAACTAATTATATTAATAAAAGTTTTTCTAGTGTAAAATTAAACAACGATTTTTGATTCAACTTTTGGCAATAATAAATAAACATTTCTCATAATTATAAAGTTTGGAGTTTGAAATGTTAATTATATTTTTATAATTTAAATGTTTTCCTTACTATTCTGAACGTAATAAATAACAGATTGAAAATTCTTTCAATGCCCGTCCCTGTGAAGGCCCCAGATCTTTGACATCAAAATCACACTCAATATTATTCAAGCAAAAATACAGGCATTTATAAACGATAACTATATTTGATTATGTAATATAGAAAAATGCTTGAATAACGTTTCTTAAGTAACAAGAAACAAACGTTAGAAAAGCCACAGCACGGTTAAAATAAAAATTATGAAAACAATAAACATTCTATAACTTATTTGTAATGAAATTATTGATATAATAAATGATATTTGAATAATAAAAATAATATAATTAATAAATGCTAAATTAAATTTTTAATAAACTAACAGAAATGTTTTATTTTAAAAATGATTTTATTGTTAATTGATGCTGCTATCAAAAAATTATTGTTTTATATAACTAATATCTAAGAAATATCTATCTGAATTCACATTTCTAATGTGTTACGCCATCTTAGTCTACTGCTTTAGTGACACAGTGTAATAGGATAAAATCTTGGTAAAACAATTGGAACAACAGCAAGATTTAAGACGTAAAAGGTGTCATAAGCCAAAAATTGTAAAAGATTACATTACAATGACATAATATCTATTAAAGTTCATAAAGGAAAATCCTATATAGAAATTGTCGATATTGTCTAAAGAAATATATTAACCCTTTGGTTGCGTTAAAAAATAAATATTGGTTCTAGCGCCTTTAGTCGACTTAAGCGACCAAAAGATTATATAAAACAATAATTTGATCAGAAATATTGAAAACGTAGTTTTTCAACGATGTAGAAAATAATAAAATTTAAATTGCCCATCAAATTGAGATTTATTCCTATTTATTTATTTTCCCCATAAATGGATTTTATATTACTAAAAATCAATCTGAAATGTGGAAATCGATCAAATATTATAAAGATTCCTTTCGAAAACATTCGTAACAAGCATTAATCAGATCATTCTAGTAATTCTCAAGCACATTTCAGAACACAAATATCGATCATTTTATCAACTGGCAAAAATTCGAAATTAATAGAAAACCTAAATTTATTGGAAAGTAATAATGCAGCGCTATAATTTTGATTTCCGAGAAACACACAGTGAAATTCAAATTTGATAGATGGATCCTTCATGCTCTGATGATGCCGCGGCCGCTACCGCTGCCGCCGCCAACTAAACATTGGGAAACAATTGACACGCGTTACTTGCACATGACCACCCAAACTTAGCCCGGTAACAATTACACATTTAAAATACAATTTCAATATGACCGGACAACTCAACAATACACATTTAAATCGAAATAAACTCAATACTGATGAAGATGATAATCATAATAATAATAATAATGATAATAATAAACAATGTGAAAATGTTAAACAATTGTAATTGTTTGTTTTTGATAATTTTTACCAATAAACCTTGATTCTAGGTCAACATTGTTTGAATGATGATTTATTGATCCAACAGTTTCATTCGATAAAATCGATAATAGATGCACTATATATATACTATACATATATGGCATGCCACTTTTTGCAAATATGGATGATTTTACCATATTTTACTCTATTGATTTTTTTCAAAATTAACCATTAAATCAGCAAACGATGAAAAAATCATTCATATTTGTAATCATAAATAAATAGCTTCATTTGTGCAAAAAGTGACATGCCACTTTCAAGGTCAACGGCTAAAATATTCTCAATAACGAACTTTAAGCTGGTTTTTTGACTGACTCCATGTTGACCCAAACTGTTTAAAATGTTTAATTAAACCAAGAGAAAAAGTCACTGGATTATTGTGTCTTTTGAAGTGATCTAGAGTAACGAAAAAGGAGCAGGAGAAAACCGTATCTCAATATTTAGACAAAATCTAGAAATCGCGACTCCAAAGTAAGTAGAGGAATTTGACTCACGAAACATCTGTAAAATGTTATTAGGTATCATTTAGAAAGCATATGCATTCACAAATCATAAGAATCGAGAGGAAACTTGTCAAATTTTCCCAGCGCTTTTAATCTTAGAAAGTGCACTGAGAAGTATGAGAAATAATATGAACTTTATTTCTTTAATTATTTATTTTCCTTTGATGTTTTATTATTAATTCTAGGCTATCTTAATAAAATTTATGATGAGGTATATATTTGCTTAAATTGGAATAATACAAATCTTTTATGCAGGATGAGGCACATGAAAATCTTTTCTGAAATATATAAATTGTTATTATAGTGCACAAGTGTTCTTCTAATTTTCATCCTTTCACAGCCTATTGAAAATAATGCATGACAACTGTAGCTCGGTCGCGTATTCCTTACACTGGCACATTCAGAATGGGTTAATAATATGAAATATAATAACAACTACTGTCTTTTATTATCTGCTGGGCGTTTAGGTTGAAATTATTGAATAATATGAACATTATTAGTTTATAGTTAGTCAAAAAGAGCCATTGAAAAATTCGATTGAATTATTTCATGTAAGGGTGAAAGAATAATTGAAAACACATTCAATTTAATCACAAAAAATGAAAGCGATTCTTGACATTTAAAACGAACTCGGTGGACAGTTTAATGGATTAAAAACCTTACAATGAATAAATTGACAAAAAATATCAAGGGCAAACACATATTTCAACCTGGTCGCTGACTAACAACAGCCATGACATCAATGGCGGATTCTGAGATATAATGTTCCAAAACATTTAAACCTGTCAATCAACCGGAACTCGCGAATGCAATTCATATTATATAACATATAAAGAAAAGTAATTTTCTGACTATTAAGTGCCGAACTGCTGAGTCGAAGCAAATAATAATGTAAGTTTCCTAAATGTATTTATTTGGATTAAACAACGATCTAATTGACATTTAGTTATTGCGGTTTTTTGTGATGATATAAATGATGTGCCAATTTAATTAACTGTTTTTATCTATTCAATCATTGCTCTGGAATAGTCCAGGAATTTCAGAATCATAATCACCATACTAATCGTATCAATGGATCCATAGATCCAAATAATTAACTGAACTCTGTCAACAGCATGTTTTGTCAGAAGAACCAGAAATAGAAATTCTTTTTAAAACAGCAGGAGTGTTACAGAAGCCAATAATCAGTATTGGAAAAGATTACAAAAAAATTTCTAAAAATCACTTTTAAAAGATTTGTATTTTAGACATTAACGTTCTCTACGAGAGGTTTAATAAACTCTTGAATTTGTTCAACTATTTTATACAACCCCAATTATTAAGGGTCCAAGGAAACTTTTTTAGAACAGTATAAATAAAGTTTAAAATTCAAACAATACAAGGCATGGTTTGGTATACTTATTATATTTTATAATATGAAATTCGAGGTTGAATGATTCGAAAATTGAAAAAAGTTTATATGGATATGAATTTTAATAAATTTTTCGAATGTCTCGCGGGCCAGACAATTATTGTGGCGGACCGGATCCGTGACAAGGACTTTGCCAATCTCTGATTTAGAATAAAGTCTACCACTAGACATATAGACGTATACTAACTATATATATATATTTTTTTATTGACTTTCCTTTATATTCATCCTGTGTAAAATATAAATAAATTTTATAATTTCTGTTGTTATCTCATTTATCTTCATTGTTTGAATGACAGTTAAAATTAAAACATTATTCAAGCGATTTTTATGATTTATCGTCACTTATTGGTGCGTTGACTCCCCTAAGAATATTTTTCTCATCACATGCCATATTTAGTTATTTAATGATTCTTGCAACCAGGAAATGCAATAATGGATAAAGAAAACCCCCAAAAATTATACCAATAATTTTCTATAATGCGAATTTTTTAGAGTTAATAATTTTAAATTGAAACGATTTGGTAATAAATAAAAACATTTTATCTTACAATGACGGAAAATAGAGTGAATAAATTTAGGCAGTTAACAAAAAAAGCACCGAATGTTGAACTTTGTTATATTAACATTAAACTTTAAAAATTTTTTATTTTATTACGATAAAATTATTATTGTACCTTTTCTAGAACTAATTCTGATTGTAATAATGCACTCGGCTGATCTTGAGGAATAGGTTGATTAAGTAAGATATGACAATTGAAAATGTTTTAAAATAAGATGTTGAAGGAAGATCTGATGATGAATAGTGAAGAACAGATTTAAACATTTACAGAAGGACTGAAATCAGCAATCGTGTACTATTTTGTGACAATATCCATACGTAAAAGTAAGTAAGCAGTTTTTTAGAATTACATTTTAAATAAATAGTTATAATTTCTAGTGAGGTAATTATTTTAACCCTTTCATTACCGCCTAAGATTGCTTGTGTACCGCCAAAAAATACCTTGGAAAATATGCAGTTATTGAAAACAGTTAACATATTACTCTTAAATACTAATAACATAATGCTTTTTCAGTATTTTATTGTCAACTGTATGTATGAAAAATACTGATATAATTAGAAACCTATAACGTGTCCTATTTCAGACAAAATATGGTTTTATTGAACACAGAACAAACAGTTGTTGATGTAGATTTCTTTTCAAAAAACCTTTTACGTCAGTTATTTCATTTTCATTCAATTAGTTTCTAATGCATCTTGGCTGTTGAAGTTAGATAACAAAATAAAAATAAAATGAAAATAGAAAGATGAAATTTCGAGTTTAGAGTACAAAATAATTTAACGGAAGCATGAATAAAGTTCTCTTAGTTTGTAAGAATTAGAAATAACATGGAAATTATTATTTAAACGAATCATTTGTGTCCCTGCCGCGCGGTTTATATCTTAAAAGTAACCCAGAATTTGACATTTAGTTAACATTTTATTGTAATGACAAAAAATTAAACAAATTGATTTAAAATTTACACATTAATAATCAATGAAAGGAAAAAAAATCCAATGCAATTTGCTCAATAGAAGATTTGAACTTAATACGAACTAGTATAGAACTAGCTTTTCAACAAAAGTAATATTTGCGTTCAAGCTGAAAAATGCATCTAAACAGTGCAAGCTCTAGTTAGTAAAGACACACGTAGCATTAAATTTATATAAAAAAATGAAATAAAATTTTCATGGATAAAGTTTAGATTCTTAATTAAGTTCTGGAAATTCATTATAAAGAATTGAAAATTTGTTGTCTAGCATAACCAATAAAAATAGTTAATATTAAAATGTTTTTCTGTATTTTATCCATTGACAAATTATTAATACATTTTTCAACAATAGAAGATGAGCAAGTAAATTTAATGTGAATAAAACATCAAACCTTTAGGGATGATGAGTGTGGGAAATAACTGATTGAAGCCTTCTCACGCACGTGAATTCATTTCATTTATCAGATTTTGAGGGATGTCTTTTATGGATATATTTTTATACGTACAGTTGGGTATTAGCATTTATCCATCATCTTTCTTTTACTACTCTTGATATTTACCTTTTTATTTAATTCCGATTTTAAGCACTGCTTTTTCCTTTTTATTATTAGATAAATTGTTTATAAATTTAAATCAAATAAATAGCTAAACTATGTAAGCCATTTCCGGAGTGTTATTTTGTTCACTTCAATACGAAAATTTAACTAATCTTTCTTTCTAGTTTCTCCTCTATTCTCTTATTTTTGATTATCTCTTGATGTTTCGAAAAATCCTTTAAAAAAATTTATTCTAATATTAAAATCGAAAAAAAATAATAATTTTTAATAATTCTTTTGATTTTTGAATTTGTTAAATTTAGGTTACAAAATACGGTGCTGTGAAATCGATATACATGCAAAAAAGTGATTTATATCCGAAAAATATAAATATTATTATTCATTAATTATTTATTTTCCTATAACAGAAATAGCAAATATATGCAAGTTTAAGTAAAAAAACACGTTTAACTTAAGCACACAACGATTAATTGAACAGAAATTGACTGAAAAAAGGAGTTTCCGGAAGGAAGCTATTAAAATTTTAAGGTTAAAGAAGTAATATTCAAAAGACATAATTATGATAACAGACAAAAAACTAACTAATGATCAATATATCAATGTTTTTGTGCTAAATGCTAAATTTCAATAAATGTTTTAAGATATTTATTTTGTATAATCTTATTTATTTTAAAATATTATCCAGATTATTAAACTGTCCCATATAAAAACTGTTTAAAAATTTATTTTCTTAGAAGAGAAAAGTTTATCGTTAATAAGAATATAATTGAAGTTTATAATTGAAGTCAACAAATTATAATAATTGAAATTTAATTGCTAAAAACATGAAAAAACGTCGACAAGTCGTTACAAATAATTTACTGATAAATATAATTTCTATTCTATAAATATACAAAACTATAATTTATCTTTTTTACCCCGTTTTATTGAAAAATACCACTGAATTCTTGCTTATTATTTAAACTATTGTTATTTTATTTGATGCATAAATGCATATTTATAGGGTAATCAAAATTAATAAAAGCAACATGTACAAATTACACATCATAAATAAACTTTAAATTGTTTATAATTTTCATAAACTGTTACGGAAAATTACGGTTAAATTTATTTACAAATAGTTTTAGTTATAGTTTGAAAAGACATGAAGTAGATCAATGTTGAGAATAAATTTTACTAATAGTAATATATATTATAAGGACTTTTTTGTTTTCACCTTTGATTTCTTTATAAGTGACATAATATTTTCTACACAATTTGACTGTGAATCCGATTTATTTAAGGTATTTATAGTCAATTTTTTTAGAAAATATTATATATAGAAATGTTAATTGATATTAATCAACACGAATTTACTTCGAATTTTGTCTCAGGCAAGATGAAAATTATCAGTTAAGTGTTTTACCCAACAAAAATATTATCAATGAAAACTTGTAATTTCTCAGCAAATAACGGAATTGCAATAAAAATGGAAGTGAAGAGATATTGTGCTAATCAAAAAACCGTTAGTGAAGTGTAAAAATTAAGCCTCAAACATTATCTGCAATAAGATGTTTGAGTTAGGGTTAGGGTTATCTCATTGATAACAATTTGAAGAGAGTTTAACTGATTATAAAAAAAGTATTTAGAACAAAGGATTGGTAAACAAGAAAATCTAAATTTGATCATTGTCAGTCACAGTAAACATTTTGTGTACCTAGAGCCAGAATCTTAGTGGAATCAATAATAAAACAACTGTGGCTCATAAAGGGGATTCATTGATTCACATTTTGATAAAACCGCATGCTTCAAATAAAGATCATTGTCAATCTTACTGTGGAGCTTAAATGAAAAAAAATATCTCAATTGCGCCACCATCTACCCAAGAGATTTGTATTTAAGAGTTGAGGAAAACGGTTAATCAAATGCAATGAAACAACATTGATCATTGCCGATAATTGAGACTGGAAACTCTTCGGGGTTATATAAACCGTTCCAGTTTTTGCTAGGGATAAAATAAGAGATAATTACTTTATGAATTAATTCTAGCAGAAATTTTGAATTTACAATTATACAAAATCGAAACATTTCCAACTTGTCCCCTTTCAATTTCTAGGTTTATCTCCAACTCTCCGGAATACAAACCATCCTGCTCCTGCTCCTCCTCATCGCCGCCAAATCCCTATTGTCATAAATCCAGCGCGTAAACGCATTTCACCATCTGATGAAAATCATTTACACCAACGCAACTCAAAGTCATATAAAATGCAGATTTATTCAAATCGACTACACCGACAGATACTCTATTTATTTATTGAAACACAGATTTTTCTTACTTCCAAATTTATTGTTCGATTTTTTTAAAACCCATTAATAAATAGCTGTGGAGCTTGCGGAATGCTTTCATCCGCAGACATAAACACGCTATTGGGACAGGCATTCGTGAAAATATTTAACAAACTAAAAGGAATACGAGTTTCCGAATATTTTGTAAACTTAAATTTAATGTTTTATTACACAATTTTACTAAAACACTCATCATAATAAATTGAAATCAGATGTTTTTTATTTTTTTGAATGTTGAGTCTTTTTGCTAGGAAGCGGGAATTCTCAATTAAATTTCAGTTTTAGAATTGTCCAGCTTGTAATATTGTTATTTCTAGGTTTTATATACAATTACATATCTTGCGGCACAATTGATTCGAGAACTTTTGAAAATGTCAGCCAATCCTTGGATAGATCCGCCCGACCCCCCCCCCGCCCGCCCGCCACTGGCAGATCATGATGTCAAATCGTTATATTAATACTATTCTTAGCAAGACGATGAATTTAATAATAATAATAAATTAAAATATCCTGATGTAAAATTAAAATTACTTTATCCGTTTATTAAATTCGATTTTCCACTGGAAAAATATCCCTATCGACATCTAAAAACGATACAATTGAATTCGTGGACATTTCAACAGAGAAACGAAATCAGCAATTCCACTCTGTCGCTGCTTGATACGAAGCAAAGAGATAAAATAACAAAATAGATTTCCTTCAGAATAAAAACAAATTATTTAACCCAAAAAACAACGGGTCATGATAATGAATGTGAAAGTCGAGAGAGAATTGGAGAATTGCAAAATAATAAAAATGTCAAAAAAGATTGAATTGTTTGAGAATGTAATAATTGGAATTTAATTATTATCTACGATTTTAGAATAAAATATTCTCATACAAAACATTTCCCGATTTGATTGCGAATTAAAGGTAAAATAATGAAATTATTTGAAAAATAATAATCACATAATAATAATAATAATGATTATAAATATTGCTATTATAACCTTTATAGTTTGAGGGGACAATAGCATAGGAGCTATACAAGGCACTAGAACTGGATTGGATCCGGGATTAGCACAAATGGCAAATTGGTTCGTCATTTGCAAGCCCTGCAACCCTGAGGTGTCTGACGTTACCAAATTAGTTCCTGTGGAAATAACCCCATTGTTAATAATTAAATCTTGGTATCCACCGTTATTTTGAGTCATTTTCTAATCAGAACTGTAAAAAATTAAGAGATTAATATCTACACAATTGTGTTGTTTAAGTATTTTATAGATCTTAACAATGAATTTATAATAATAAGTTTGTGCAAAGGATTATAATTAATTTTATAGGTTTTTTTTATAATTAATAAAATAATAATATTAAAATATGCAATTTTAACATGATGATTCGAAAAACACATTGAAAATAAATCAACAAAACATACCTCAATGCACAACTGTAAGCATATAAAACTTGAAAAATAATGATTTTGTGTTTCATTGAAAACATACCTGTTGTTAATAGAGAGCAGAAAGTAAAATAAAGACATAGTCCAAGTAGATTCCGTGTGCATTAATACATACGTATAGCGGTTGTAGCAAAATATGTTGTACCTATGTGGGGCATGACTGTGTGTAATGATGTGTGCGTGCCGGCCAGCCTGCCGGATAATGCGTATACGCACACAGATTGTATATAATGGCATGCCAGATAGCGAATGTAACAAACCAGTTCTGCTCTCACATAAAGACACGAGAGTAATTTGATGACTAACATTGGAGTGTTGCAACACACTATCAATACAGAACATTTCACACGGCGAGACAGACAGAGAGACACACACAAAGAGAGTAAAGCGAGAGAGAGTGAGAGTGAACAAGCAACCGGGTTGTGTCAGTTAGCTACATTCAACATACATACCCACACTGCCATATGATAAATACCAGCTCATAAGACGCATACAAAAAAAACAAATAATGAATAACGACAACTACAAACATATTTTATTTAGTTTTAATTTTAAGTTAAAATTTAGTTGAATTTCAATTTCAGTATATAGCAACACCAGAAATGGTATTGGGGGGGGGGGGGTGATAGGGTATTCCTTGAGCATATTAAAAATGAATTATTAATACCAGCAGGCCTATTGCTGGCATGGAATGAATGACTATGGGATATATAGATGATCTCCATTTGCCCGGTCCCATCATAATTATTAGCATTGCCATGAATAATTGATGATGAAGGGCTTGGAATTTTGATAAATTATCACAGAGCTACTAGAAATAAATGCATACAAAGGTGCTTGATATGGTTCTTAACCTTTGTTTCAATTGGGCGATCAATTGTTATCAATTGAATCGATTGAGTGTGTAATGGGTAATGTGAAATGTGATGCTTCACCGCGCCTATCCAGTGCATGTGTGTGTGCTTGTGAGTGTGCATGCGTACCCGGAGCCAGTAGAGATACCCCCCCTAAGTAGTCGATATCTCCATAATCATATTACATAATATCTATTACAAAACATTTGCCACATTTGCCTATGTGGAACCTTATTGCACCTTATGCAATATAAACATAAAACAAAATATTGATCGAAAATACATATAAAAAGAAATAAATATAAATGTTATTATTATAAATGTCGATAATGCCAATTAATTGTTTATGAAATTTTCACAATCGAATTATTTATCAATGCAATATAAAATGAGCACAATCAATTCGAAACGGGAATACCTTTCAAGGCCAAAACACACGTGCGACCTTGTAATAATAATAATTATTATTATTGTAAATTGAACTCATGAAATAGGCTAGCTGGAATTATCATTTATGGACAATTGGGAAACCGTTTCTAACATAAATATTAGACATTTCAAGGTGCAATAGTGCTGCTGTTTATATCTGCAATTAGTTAGCACTATTTGTTTCCTTTTCAAAAATTTTCTATTTGAATTTTAACAATTACCAATTGGAGTGCTATTTCGATAGGTGTTAATAATAATCATAATAATAATCATAATAATAATTATAATTATGAATAATGTTGTGATATTCGCGATGCAATTTCTCGTTTGGAGCATATTTGTGTGTCACAGGTGCAAGGTAAAAACAACTAGCCGATTGGACCGCCATTGCACATACATTAAATACATTGCCACATAAAAATGCGGGCTTATCAGAAACTGACATCACCAAAACTCCTCATGTCACAAAATTTAAATAATTTTTAATAGTAAAAAGCGCTTTTAAATTGTCAGTTAATTTATTTTTATTTAAATTTCCATAAAGAATAAAGCTGGTGATAATAACGAGCTTGCTCAATATTTCTGGCATCCCCACAAAGGTTCTGAACATGCTACATTTGATGAAAGGGTTAAATTACGTTCAAAGGATCTGCTTAAGCGATTTATTTATTAGAATTCCTCACCATGACAAACATGGAATCTATGAACTTACTCTTATTGAAAATATTTCACCAGCAGAAAAGTGAAAAACAAGTTACAAATCAAAATCAAAATGGGAAAATGAAAATTTATCTATAATAATGGAGATATTGAAACGAGAAATTTCATTCATCAAATTAATTAAATATAAAATTCTTCTATTTGAGTTTTTGGAAAAATTCCTTTCACTTTTCGGTACTGATTTTATGACCTATTTAGTCGAATGAATCAAATGGTTTCTACGAACCCCCACCCCCCACATTAGTTTTCGACCCCAACAATTGTGATTACTCAACAGTTTATAGAAATTAATGTTTCGCTGTTATAAATACTAATTTTGTAACCATGTCAAATATGTGTGCCTTGTAAATTCATGGAATCAAGACCAGACAAAGTTCTTTGGAACTTTATATCCAATAAAATCCTAACTAATTTATAATCCAATTAGAAAATGTTCAAATTGACTTTGAGAAACCTTTAATAATATTTTGACAGAATTTTTCAAAGATGTAGTTTAAATCGTGGCGTTTGATTTGCCAGGTAATTACAAATTTTTGTTTAAATTTATTAAATTTTATATATAATAGCCCTTTTGGAAAATAGATATCTGTAAAATTGGAATAATAAATTTGTAAAAGTAAATTATTTTTTACTTTCCGTATATTTGGTTTCCACATTGATTCACTCACGACAGGCAAAATATATATTCGACGATGATGAAGTGAAATATCATCATCACTATACTTATCACCAACTCATTCAAAACACTTTTGTGCACAGCATGCATAATTTACCGCACAAACATTCATTAGCCAATCAGATCTTTTTTATGCTTCACTACAGGATAATATTATAAATTACTTTCTCCTAGAATTTCAGTTGTTTGCGTTTTATATGCAAATCGCTTTTACTATCCACAACTGCACTCTTTAGAATTTCTCACATTAACAGATGCACTTTTGCTAATCGCTTATTTCAAATTTATAAAATTGATGTGAAATTGATCCAGAATTGATCAACAGAAAAACAACAATCTTACTCATAATATTAATGGCATTTACACGGAGTTCATAGTCTACGAAATGTTCACTGTGCTATTATTAAAACAAAGACCTATTTTTTTAAAACAATTTCACTTTATTTTTTAAATCACGAATATTTTGTTTTTTTTAAAATTTCAAATGATGAAGATTTGTAGGATTATTTTTTTTTGATATTGCACGAGGAGGTGTTGGCTGATCAAAAGATTTCAGATATGAGCCATCGGAGAAAACGACATTATGACTTATTCCTAATTTCCACGAGCCCTATTGGTCTTGGAATGTCAATTTGAAGACTGCTGTGATGGTAAGTGCATGTCAAGGTTGAAGTACGTCATGATTAAATGATTGCTTTTATATGGGAATATTTCTATTAATGAAGATTTAAGTCATAATTTTTTTAAATAATACACAGAACATTTTTAATGAAGTACTGGGAAAAATGGATACTAAGTTGAAGATCGTGTGCAAAGACATACATCTCAACGACAAGCTAAGGTATCACATTTTTCAAAAAATTCCTCTTCCTCGTCATCTTGAATTTAAATTTGAAAACAAAATTTTCCAAGAAATTTCTAATTCGGTCAAAAACGTACTCAGCCACCTTTGATTATTTTAAATTTTGTATCTAATAACAGAAAAATAATGACAGAAATCTGAAAATGAGGAAAATTCGATAAAGGTATTTAGAGAAAATATTGCTTTATTGCTCAGTTTTGGTAGGAGTAATATTTATCTGAGATATAAAATTTCACATTTCAGAAATTGATCTTTTTAATCCAACTGATAACCTTCTCATTACATTTTACAATATGAGCTTATTGTGAACCCCTAGTGATCAGAAGCTGACATAAATGCACAGTTTATGCTGCCTTTAATCTGACCTTATATGAACGAAATGAAAAATGCAAAAGGTTTTGTAAATATTCTGCTAACTATTCGGTATATTGTCATGGAAATTTTATCAATCTCTCACAAACACTCCAATAAGTCTCTAAATATTTCCATAGAAACTATTCCAATTTCCCCCAGTCATTTCTCACTCAGAGAATTTTGAGATAATTTGGAAAATAATTCAGTCGGAAAAGATTTGAAATAATCAACAAATAATTTTCCTATGCCGTCAATAATTAATGAAAAATGTATATGTATTATCTGTGGATCATTTCAATGGATCATTGGTATCTCAATTGGTAATAATCAGCAGGGCCGTCATCATTTAGTGGAATAGGATAATATATAAATGCTTTGATCCAATAGGGAAATTATTTCACCTTAATTCGCGTGAAATTTGCAAAATTAATTACGACTATTATTATTATTATTATGGGGAACAATTTATTGAATAGAATTATTCGTTTTTCGTCTATGTACGAGTTCTTCCTCAATATTTCCTAATCCTACTAAACTTTCCTTTATTTTGATCCGATCGTTTATTGCTTCCCCTTTCAATAACTTTTACAATTAATAGTTTCTATGATAGGTTTCATGGATTTCCAGACTATAAGACGGGAAGGTGATTATTGAACTTTTGCCTATATTTTACACATTGTTGTTAGAAATTATTTAAACATCTCTATGAGGCACCTTCCTGTTTGAATGGTTTACAATTTAAACAAATAGTTTTATATAACTGGGAAATTTGGACTTTTTTCATAATAAAAGAGAAACTTCTTTATATAATTATATAATTAATAGAAAATGCAAGACTCATGAAAACAAAACACTCCAATGATTGCTGTTAATATGGCATAATTATTACGAAACTCAGTAAATGTTTTTGGTTGCCTACGAATGCCTATATATTAATTACTTTCCGACACCTGCTGGTTAGACTCAACTACTATATGAATTTTTGCCGTCAAACAATCGGCAATTATTTTAAATCAATCCAAAATTAAATAAATCAGATAAGTTTATATATTTCTCGGTATTTTAAATATGTGGAATTTGTTTTAGTTGCGTAAATATTTCACCGGTTGCAACTAGTATAAATTAATTGTGGTAATGGACCACATTCCTCCCAATAATCATCCAATAAAGACGGTATACGTTGTGCCTTAGTATTTCCCACCAACTGCTGTATGGAAACTGCCGAGATGGGTATGATATTTCTATTAAAACCCAACAGTCAAATCTTTATAGTTAACTTTATGTTATTCGTATGTCAATTCTAATACGGTGCAAAATTACTTACTTTGTTCTTCAATAAGTTTAGTTTTCAATGATTTCAGTATTTCTCATATTATTATCTAACTCTTCTCACTCTTCGTTTCTTCTTCAAATAGCCTGTTTTATAAATCCAACGGTTCCTGGTGAAAAATAAGGTATTTTGGAAAGCATTTTTGGCGATAAGCTGTAAATGTACTATTCCATGCGTAAATAGATTATGTATTTTTACTTAAACAAGAGAAAACCTTTGAAATAACTAAAGAAAGTTTAGTCCGTTAAACGACAAACCTAGATTTCAAGAAATAAGTTTCTATTGAATTATGTCTAAACCATAAATTGCAATTACTCATTTGACTTATATTTCGCACAAAATGTTATATATTCGTGATTAACCATGATTAATGGTTTTATTAGAGTCATCATTTATGGCCGGGGTAAGCAAAATATGCATTTATCAAACTCGATATAATATTGTTTACTCTGAGATTATGTGCAGTGTCCCAATTATTGATAACTTAGTATAATTCTAATAGTTTGGCACGCTTATTTGGCACTACTATTGTCTCTTTTCGCACATGTGAAGGCCGTGTATTTGAGTTTTATTCGGGATTTCCAAACACGTTTTAGGTTCAATATATACCTCCTCTCCATTTTTGGATTTTTACTAAAAATCAATAAAATATTTAATTCTAAATTTTTGTTTATATAAGATCAAAATTTTCTTCGGCCAGTGGAAAACTATGGTCAATTTAAAAAAAATGTGCGAAAAATGATTTTAATGGGATTCGGTGGTTTCTAGGTATCAAAACCAGTGATTATATCGGTAACTATCAATGCATTATTAATTGAATGAATAATATTTTAATTAAAAATATGAAGTAAAACGGCATTTAAACCAAATTTGTGGTTATGGAACCCAGTATTAAATGATCCTTAACCTTATACAAAACAAAGACAGTGATGTAACTGTATTATGACTCACTAGGTCAAGCAAATATTTAATAAATTTATTACTGATTGGCTTTTTATCAATAAGGTATTCATTTTTAACAATCATGATCCATATTAAATCATTTCCCAATAATTTTCATTTTACACTTTCAATTAAACAAATTAGATTATATAATCCTTAAATAATTTAACTTTGCTATGAAAAATCGAGAAAAAAAGCACTGTAATTAGGTCATCCAGTCCCGTGATCCTGATTTATAGATATTGATTTTTTATTAAATAAATGTATAGATATTGATATTTTATTAAATAAATGTATTGTCATTGATTTGTTGGGATTAAAATTAAATTTCCTCACTACTTTAAAATATATTCCTGGAGCATCTCATTTTTAATGGAGATCCTTTGAAAGATTGCACTTAGGAAAATAATTCTTATGAGCGAATTTTTTGACTTGAATTTTTAAAAGATAACCCTTAAGAACTATCAGAATCAATCGACTTTAAAATTATAATCAAATTTTTCTATTTCAAAACTTTCCAAAGCTTCTTAAATAGTTTTCTATACTGCAAGTTGAACTCTTTGCCAAACATAGTTGTTGATCACAGGAAATCAGTTTTCCGAACTTTTTCATCGTTGAACAATATCTTATTGAAACCAAACTAAATTCGTTAAATTTAACTTTAATATTTTCAACAAAGAGTACTGCTGAATACGTGAAAAAACAATTATGATAGACTACGTCACAAATATTATAAAAATTTAAATAAACAACATTTCATAAGATAATTAACCGCTTGATTACGTTTTAAAAACCCGCAATAACGGGATTGGATGTCCTAATTGTAATTGTTAGCAATTTTTTGACAACAATATATATGATATAAAGAATTTTTTATTGATCGACTATGAATCAGATGTTTTATTGACATTCACAAATTTATCGCATGTAAAATATCAATGTGTTATTAATTGAATCAATACTATTTAAATTCAAATTTTGCCCATGATTTTCATTAAATAATCATCATTTAGGAAATATATACAGTGAAATGTCATTTAAACATAAATTATTGAGTTTTCGTACCCTAAGTATAATATTAATTTCAATTCTACTATATATTCATAGCTTGCCTAAATTTGACGCCGTACTGCTAAAAAAGTTGGAAATTGCCAGTCCTCCTTAATCTTATACAAAACAAAGGCCGTATGATTTGACTCAATATATCAGTGGCGGATTAAGCTTGCACGAAGCCAATGGCTGCAAGTCAAACTGGGGCCCGGTCCAGTACAGTGTCCATTTAAAAAAATAGATAGCTAGAAACAAATGTAAGACTGTAACTTGTAATTTATAATGGTATAGATTACATGAATCCACACTTCATTAAAATATTTATTATAAATTTTAACCTAGAACCTACGTTTGGGAACATTTCTCATGGCAAAGTTATCAATTAAGTCAGTAAAGCTAAGTGAGCTTACAATTTCACTTTCAATGCTCATTAGAGAGAGCAGACTCAGTCTTTGTTGTCCCATGCAACTTCTAGCTTCATTTTTTATTCTTTTTATGTACATTTACATCAATTTCTAGTATTTCACACTCGTGATAAATAGGAGATTTTTTTATATATATTTTGGGCGTCCCTGGCTTTAACCCGATCAGCCCCCCTCCCTTAATCCGCTACTGCAATATATCAAATAAAGAACAGCCCTCATGCTCCACGTGAAATACTTTCCGAATAATTAAAAAATTTCCTGATTTTAACTTTGGTTTTCAACTTTTCCCAATGAATATTGTGAAAAACAATGCATTGCAGTGGATGGCAATGTTGATTAGCCCGCTCTAGTACAGATTTACAAATCCTATTATTATAAATCTCGGTTTCTGCAAAAATCTCCATAATAATTTACTAGAGCATAAAACTTTCCGACATTATTCAACAAGACTGCATGAATAATTAGGAAATTTTTATTTATTTTCAATCAAATATACTTTTTTCCTGTCTGGCGGCATTTCAGTTTCCATCAGTTCTGTTCTCAATTGTGTAAATGAAACTAATTTTTTTTCGCTGTCAATATTTGTGAGTAGTATTAGTAGTAGACTTTTACAGTAGAAATATTATTCAGAATTTATTCAACTAGCCGACTAATTTTTGTAAAAACAATAATTATTAAACTGATAATTATTTAATGAGGAAACATATGATAGATCAAGTTATTTAGCATCATGTCCACCCTGGGTTTTTCTTTCCTTTCTTATTGAATGATTTATTATACCTTGACGTTGACTTAGTTCACAATGTTACACAATTAGCATAATGAGCTATTACATTTTGCCTAGTAAAATTGCAGTTTATTTTTATAAAATTTATTAATTTGAAATCAATAACTTAATAAACTCAATGACGAAATCCAAAAGATGTATTGCACATCTATAATCGATATTAAAATACTATAAATTTATTTTTAAGTTTATAACATTGCCTTTCAGAGGCTATCCATTATTTTAATAATCAATAGACTTAATATTGAATTTTACACGTCTTAATGCATTCTCTGTCACACTATTCGTATACCAGATTTATCTAACAGATCGGGTACGATAAATGAAAAATATAGCTCTTACATATTCCGTCAATATTCACAACACATGTATAAGAATTTATAATTTTAACATTCTAAAAAATGAACTCCATCAACCTTAAAAGTAATTTACTGATATATAAGCAATTTAGAAATTTGTAAAAAATAACTATGATTGGTAAAGTAAATAAATGAAAAACATACTTGCCATTACGAACAACTAAACTTGTGGGTTAGGATTTCAGTATTAATAATTAATAATTAAAAATTTAATTATTTACTTATTTTTGAAAATTTTAAGTAAAGTTCATAAAAACAGTTCGAATAAAGAAAATAATAAACTTTTTGGACACAATAAATAATAAAAAATTACTTTTGCTCAACATTTATTTGTATTCTATTTAATAATTATAATTTTTCAGTAACTTTCCAGTGACAATAAGGCAAAACTTTTATTGAAATTCAACCTTTTTTGAATTCATATATATGATTGCCACCTCAGAACTAGTACTTGTCCAGAGACGATAACTAAAAAAGAACCAAATGCATAAATATTTAATTTTTTTGTATTTATATAAATTAACAAATTCAAAACTCGCATTCTTACGAATTAAATAAAATTTCTAATTATCATAGAGTAGTTGCTTACTATGACTGTAACTGATAAAAAACAAACTTAACATTTTATGTAAAATATAAAAACAGTAAATAAAAAAAAAATTCGATGTGAAAAATAGTATAAAATAAATTATTTATTTATTTTTCCATGTATATTTATTATTTGACATCGCAGCCTTAATTTTTTGTATACAGATTTATTTTTGTCGTAATTAACATATGAGTTATCTGCTGAATAAGAACTTAAATTTGATAAATTAAGTTTACATTCTTGAAGATAATTCAATAATCTTGTAGAAATTGCCACAGAAGTTTCGCCTGGGTCTTCGTAAAAATCAATAATTCTATTTTGAATTTCTTTTTCTTGGTGGTTTTCTGGGTGTTGAAATTTTGAAACTATATAGTTGTTACCCAGACACCCCCATACAAATATCTTTCACTTAGCACTCGGCATCCGTTGCTAAGCAACATTGGAACTGTGTTCGAGTGGGTGGATCGTATGCAAAAAGTGAGCGAAATCGCTGATGCTATAATTGACCTAACGATCCATGGGTCCAACGAGCTGCCGATAGAAGGCCTGTGCTCGATTTCAATTTTTTTTGTCCCTTTGTTCTCCTATCTCCTTCAAATGTTAATCCATACTGTTGTACCATTTATCATTACGTCTATTCCATAGTCCTTCTAATCGTTGTTCGTATTATCGACTTTTACCATGGCCTGTACATCCTTTGTTATGTTAAATATCATCACAGTATCTCTCTTATCTTCATCCCTATTATAACTACTATGTCTACTATTATTGTCACTAGCATTATCATTGTTCCTATTATATGTATTATTCTAATTCATTGTCACTGCTATTACTATTATTATTATTATTCTTATTACTACCATTACCATTATATTTATTATTATTATTATTATTATTATTAAATTTTTTTTTATAGGGATATGTCCTTATTCCTCAACTTTATAAAAATATTTTACTTATATCAAAATTTAACTGTACTCTATCCTTATTTTACAGTTTTCAATAAAATGTTTTTGTTATCTCGGAAATTTTAGCAGCGTTCCTCATTTATTTTACAGTTTTATGATAAATATTTTAACTATTTCCGAAAACTTGCGCAGCGTTCCGCACATATTTTCGGTCTCAAAACA
>CM039682.1:43070249-43090249 GCA_022537955.1 Schmidtea mediterranea
GGGGCATATTATGACATGGAATAACGAATCAAATATGTTATAAATATAAAAAATATAATTAATCATACATATGCATAATTTATTCAACTTCTACAAGTCAATCTTTGAAAACAGTTAAGTAATATTTAATGTAATATTTTAAAAATATTTTTGTTTGAATATTTTAATTATTTTAATTTATAATTTGACATATTGTAATCTGGAATGTCATTGCCGTTTTAAATAATAATATATAATTTGTTAATCTTTATCATTGATGATGAACTTTTTTAAACAAATGAATCAAAATTGATTTTAATTTTTTAATTAATCAGATCAACGAGTCGATCATTAAATCAATATTTAAAAAAGTTTAAAATACATTTAAATCTGATTTTATTTAGATTAAAAACATAAAATATGATTCTATAATGAATAAAATAATTATTATACATTAAAAAACCATTTTCGCTCGAGTATGCACCAAATTTAGTTATTTTTTAGATAAATTGTTTATTCAATATCTGTTCTGATAAATTATTTATATTCAGCGCCGTGCTGTAACATTTTGTGGGTCCTGTGCAGGCACTACAATTTTTTAAAAATTTTTTATTGATTTTAATTAAAAAAAGTAATACTAAGGGATTATTGCTACATTGCTCGTGGTATTGATTGCATCCATTAAATGATAAATTAACTTTTAAATTTTATTAATTCAAAAACTCTTATGTTCGAGAGTCGTTATAATTCAAACAAAGGTTCCAAGGACAACCTTTCAATGTAGTAATGTATCAAAAATGAATTCTACAAGCCGCATCGAACAACAACATACATTAACACAATATTAAATTTGTTATTCATTAGATTGTTAAAATTATTAATTAATTGAATATCATTCTCACAGAAATTATAAAGCCATTTTTATAAATTTGTTGGAAAATTCATATATTATATCACTATAATCAAATTTTTTGGCTGTTTCATTTTCAAGGGACAGTATTACGTTATCAAAAATACAACTGAATTATTAGGTATATTTGTTTTTAATTAAATAGTAGCCAACTAGATTTGTTTGAAAGTTTAACGAATTTTGAATTTTCATCTTTGATTATTTTAATTTTAATTAGTGATGTTTTTGCTATTGAATAAGTTTTTCTAATGTATTTAATATTTGGGAGCCCCTCAAAAATAGGGAGACCAGTGCGATTGCACTTGCAATAGTACGGCGCTATTTATATTATAAAATTATTTGTATCGTGCTAATAAAAGCCATATGGGTAACATCAACGGGTTAGTTAATGAATGGCAGGTCAAAGGCTTAACATCACTGATGTATACGAATAAAATTAATTATTATTGTGACTTAATTATAAAAATAAATTATTAAATTAAATCTTATTTAATGATGCATGTAAAATATTTAAAAAATAAACAGTTCCATTGTTAACACTACAAATGCTTATAAGCCACCCCCCCCAAACATTTCAAATTTCGGATCAAGGCTTTCATTTTAAAAGAAGTAGTGGTGAGCTAATTAGCAATTTATTTATTACTTTTTCTATTATTTAAAAAATATTTAAATAAACTTTACAGTTAAATTTTCCATACACTTTTTAAATTTTAAATTAAATCTGTTACGATTAAAATTTCATTTTTAATTTTAACACACTTCTTTAAGAATCCTTTACAAATGTTTTTCATTCTCATTTTGCCATTAAAATTGTTAACATCGCAATTTCAAACCAAAATTGGCATGTGATAATAAATAAGAAAATTAAAAAATAGAAATAAAATAAAATAAACATGTATTCATTATTTCTTTTGAAAACATAGATAATTTATATGAAAATCATAACAAAAATATTATTTCTTCTCATCTTCGGTAGGTTCAGCTTCTAATTTATTAAGTTCCTCTAAATAATTATAAATTTAATAATAATAATAATAATAATAATAATAATAATAATAATAATAATAATAATAATAATAATAATAATAATAATAATAATAATAATAATAATAATAATAATAATAATAATAATAATAATAATAATGAAATTTTATATTTATTGTCCATTATTTCTATTGTTTTAATGAATAGTTTGCAATAATTATTATTTTTATAATATTAAAAGATAAATATATTCAATATAGCAGCACATTTAAATTTGAACCGTTACAAAAGAGGAAAGTTTCACAGAAATTCAGAGGCGGATTCTTTAGAATTTTAATTTAATATATTTTAATTCGAAATTCTTTGAAATATTCGGGTAAAATAATTTGCAACTGGGATCCGCGTTTTCCTCTTTTCTGAGACTTGATCATTTGTCTTTTGTCCTTGGTCCTTGATCTGTGGCTAAATCCCTATGCAAATAATTATATTTTTACTACCACAAAAATCGAATTATTTTGAAAATTAAATTACTTTAATAATAAAATTAATTTGATAACTATAAACTTTAAAATAAATTGTCGATAGAGGAATCATTTATAAAAATATAATTTAAATAAATAACTATGAAAGCCAATATAATTTAAGCCTTAAGTTGAAATAATTCATATTTCATTTTTCTGAATAAACACTGCGGGAATTGGCTAACATAGTTATTTATTTAAATTATAATTTAATAACTAATGATAAATAATAATAATGATAATTATAATGATGATAATATTAATAATAATAATAATAATAATAATAATAATAATAATTATAATAATTATAATAATAATAATAATAATAATAATAATAATAATAATAATAATAATAATAATAATAATAAATATAATTAATCATGTTATAACTCGAAAATGAGAGGTTACATAATACAAAAATAACAGACCAAATTTTCTATGATAATTTATATAATTTTATATTTTTCAATTTGAAAGACAAGTAAAAGTAAAAGCAATCGGAAAAAAGAAATTATTCACACATTTATCTGATAAATAAGCCCTTCAGTCCTTGATTTCTGACAGCTCATTAAAGGTATTGTTGATATGATTCGACTGAGTGAATAGACTCAAACGCGTCTTTCTACTCGATTAAACTACCGTATATATATAATCACGTTTTTATTGGCGCAAAATAATGAAATAATAAAATAAATAAATCTGACATTAAATCTTGAAAGCAGAGAGTAAAACGATACAGAAACCAGACGAAAAACAAAAATTAAATCTGTTCAGTATCTCGTAATTTTGGAAATAAAGCTTTTAGTACTTTGGGTATTTTCTTCTAAAGTTGAAAGCGTTTTAGAATAACTATTGCTAGCAAGTATTTGCAAGTGTCAAAGAACCGTTAACCAATGACTAGTAAAACAAAAGTAAACTATACCTTTCCTCTGATCAATCTGTTTCTGCCATGTTGAACGGTTGTTGACTATTTTTGCTTCCCAGGGAAAATGTATTGAGCCTTTCACTGGAGCGTTTTGAGCAACTTGAAATAAAAATAAATTCAAAAATAACACTTTTAGTAAATGTTTACTCAATATTGTTGAACAAGTTCTATCGAATGGCGAGAAAAAAATATTGTGACATTTTTTATCATTTCATTGTGGGTGAAATAAATTAAATGACTGGAATAATGAAATATCACCGCAGCACTGTCATTGGTCAATCAAAGCTTTGCCGAAAGGAAAGAAATCCGCTGCCATGCATCACTGATGCTTTTAAAAAATATAGGATGAAGGGTTCTATTTAATTATCACAAATAACACTTGCAAACCCAGCCTTATGAAGTTTGAGCTTAGGGACACATTTTCAACGTCAGTTTAGGTCGGTTTCCCATGAATCTTAACAATCGAGCTCAGTATGCGACACGTTATATATTAAAAATAAGACACATCAAGGATCATAAAATCCAGGTTCAAATTCCACGATCATTCAGCATATTTTAGTTGATGTAAATTTTAATTTTAATAGAAATTTGCGATAGAGGTTTCAAAAAATTATTGTATTAAAATACAGTAGTTAAAATAATAAATTTTTCGATACTTATTTTCAGACCAGTTGGATGTTACTTTATCCTATTGAATGATTGCTTTGATAATTGAATGTACTACAATACAATCAATAATAGAAATTTTTCATGTATTTATAATTTTTAATAAATATCATGTAAGTAATATGACTCCTAGAGATAGGAGAAACCTTTCCAGTTTAAATCACATAAAAACTGTAAAGTAGTAGCTGTTTATTGGTTGGATTACTATAACAGTCGAAACCGGACAAAAGTGTGAGTCGGTTATAATGTGAGTGTCGGTCGCACGAGGTCAAAGGTCAATTCTTACAAACTGTTACGTAATTATTATTATTATCATTATTATTACTGTTATTTTTATTATTATAGTTACGAGCAACGACTAACCCATTCCCGCCTAAACTCATCATTTCTCGGTGATCTTTGTTACGAATTAAAAATAAAATAAATTTTTTAATTTTAATGATCCTTGGAACTGAAACTGTTGTCCAAGCTTGACCTAAACTTATTTAAGTATTAATTCCTAACAAAAACGGCATTTGAATATTTATTTACAAAAAAATCAGGAAAATATCACCGGGCAATGACATAAATAATTAATCTAATTTTAGCTAATATCGGGCGGTAGAAATAATTTTGCCTTTGCATTAATTGAGCCCTTGCATAAAGTCCAAAAAATAGGGATGATTGAGTAAATTTTTCAAAGTAGACATGATTTAAGAAATGAAAAATTAAAAAATAGATAAATTAAATCAAAAGCCTAAATTATTTCAGTCACCCGCAGTTTTCCAGTCAAATTTTCTCAGCAAATTTTCTCAGTGAAATCTTTTCTCTTAGTCACCATTGATATTTTTTCAATTTCCTTTAATTTTGATTTCCTTTCTAGACCGCCAATCAATATTTCGCAGAAAATATAAACGAAATATTAATCGATAGTCTAAAAAAGAAATTCTGTTTTAATTATTGGGTTAATTTTCAACTTGAATATTTATAATTATTCCAAATTACTTTTTTTAAATATATAAATTACTAATCAAATAAATATTTACTTGATATATTTTCGGCTATTTCCAATTTAATTCCATCCTTTTTCATCATGCCTATGATGAACTCTAGCATATTGCCCAATATGTTGAAACTAGGCTCAACGATAAAATTAGAAAAACCTGAAAAATAAAAATAAAAATAAAAAAATTAATCGTAATATGACACAGTGCAACACAAATATATCCTTCAAAATGGCGGCTTGCACAGTCAATGACAAGCGAGGAATCCACATCATTCCAGTATTAATTAAATCGGTAATTTAAATAATTTTAATAATATTTAAAATTTTTAATGACAACTGCAAGAAAAATATCAAAATTTCAACAGAATTCTTTTTGAAATAATTTTTTGATTACCCGACATACTTTTACAACAGGAAGAAGAATTATCTATATATTTGATTCCAAAGAATATTCTTTAAATAATTCTAAAAAAATATCTCTTAAAAAATTTCTGAAATTAAAAATAATAATAATAATAATAATAAAAATAATAATAATAATAATAATAATAATAAAAATAATAATAATAATAATAATAAAAATAAAAATAATAATATTAATAATAATAATTCAGAGTCCTTTATTGATAAAAGATATTGTAAATCAACATCTCGGAGAAGGGATACAAAATGAATAAGTAAACAAAAGTGCCACACTAATAGGAAAGCAAAGTGCCAAATCGAATCACATTTTAGTGACTTATTATGGAAAATATGCCCCACAAAAACTGCATAAAGTCCCGGGATATGCAAGTATAATTTCATTCATTTAAACATGGCAAATGAAACGCATCTCACGAGGAGTGTAGCTAACAGAAACAGATGTATATTTTTTCTAACAAAAAGAACAAATAATGACTTGTTCCGTTGACGGAAATTACAAAATTTTTGTTAAATAAATTTTTTTTCAGTCACTGAATTAGAAAAATTCATTTTACAAGACATTCAGTGAAATCGCATTAAGATTTTTTTTGATACGATATTTATCATTGTTTTAATGACAAAGAATAATTTCAATTAGTAATCATGGTAATAATAATAATAATAATAATGATAATGATAATAATAATAATAATAATAATAATAATAATAATAATGATGATGATAATAATAATAATAATAATAATAATAATAATAATAATAATAATAATAATAATAACAATAATAATAATAATAATAATAATAATAATAACTGTATTGATTTAGTTGAAATAACTATTTGTATAAATTTATGTATATTAAAATCTATTTTATTTCATATCATATTATAATAAATTATATTAAAGTATTTTAGATTAAAGTAATCAGAGTAATGGTCACTAGTATCATTAATATTGTTAATTAGCACGCCTCATTGTTTTAATATTCTACATAAACGAGTGAATTTAAAATTATAATTTGATAAATAAAATTATTATTATTATAATTATTTTAATTGCTGAAAATAATTACTATTTATTATTTCACTAATTCTTGAAAAAAAATTGAAATTTCCAAACTAAAACAATTTGGTAAAAGTGATTTGTTTAAAGTTTGTATATAATATTAATATCTGAAATAATTTCTCAGTCACTCACCAACTTGGGATTCAGGTATCATGATACTTTTTCTATCACATAAAGGTGAAAAGGGAATCTCCAACTGGCTTTCTTGGTCACCCTATGAACATTTTTTAGATAATAAAGCTATTCAATAGAAAAGAAACAGTTTACCTGTCGAAAAAACTCCTCAAGTAATTGAGTGGTCCAACGATAATGCAAATCCCAGTCTTTGGCCGGATGGGAGATATCGGCACAATGCAAAATTGTCGATAGAGCACTTCCTTTATCAATGCTGAAACCAAGTGGCTTATATGTCAAAATAATAATTGTGTAGTTATTATTATAATTATACCTCAAGAGTACAAGAGTGTCAAAGAAAGATACCTCAACATTTTTTCATAGGTTCAATGGCAAGATTAAAATTTACATAAATGACATAAATAGGACAATTCAAACTATCTCAAATTCATGACTGTAATGGCGCTGAACCAGTCACGGATCTCTTAATCTGAATTTTGGAGACTTATTTATCAGTTTAATCAAAAAGTTTTAGACTCCTATCATTCCTCCCCCCTCATCCTCATGCCCAAATAAATGTCGCATGTTACTTTTCATTAAAAAAAAAATATCCCTTAAAAGTCCCCAGTCCTTGTCGCTCTCTGTGCAATATAGCAAAACAGCGCAATGGAAAATAATAAAGTCAATTTAGGTAAACAGAGAGCTTTCAAACAAAAACGCGGCAATAAAATTTAGAAAGAAAAATGATTAATATTATCATTATCATCTTTTTCTATCAACAGCCAAGGAATCAGTTATAATTAATATTTGGGAACAATCAACATAGGGGAAATGATTTTTGCAGGGAATTTTCCTCTATTATTATGTGAATATAATTCTTTATATTCGGGGGAAATAATTAAGTTTAATCTGATTATTCCTTCATTAAGATTTGCAAAGGGTTAAAAGAGCTAAAAACTATTTACACAATTAAAACAAAAGATATTTTGAAAATGCGATATCTAGTTACACTACGACGGCTCCCTTGCTAATAATTGGTCACCTAAGGTGAATCTCAAATAATTTTATAAATTCTGCCAAATATTCCCCTCTCACAGAATGAGACCTCCCTAACAATACCTAAATTTGTATTACCTACCGTACTTTTGGAATTTAGGATACCCAAGGAATTCTAACTGAGAATTCTTTTACATTCAACGATTAAAACAAAATTTAAGCAACTTCTGTTTTAAGAGGCATTTCTATAAATGCAAATCTTGGATCTTAATGAAGACAAATTAAACTTGTCATTAACTTTTAATTTTTGAGAACTTTATAATTAATTACGTTAATTTATATTTAACCCTTTCAAGCCTGGTGGTGTATAGGATATACCACAAATGGTAAATTTGTTTTCTATCAGCCTTGTGATATATTGTGCTGTGACATGCTTTTAATACTAGAGATGTCATCTATCGATTCCTACAGTAACTTTGCTATGACAGCGGCCGGCATAGTATCTCTGTGTGCGGTTGTAATAGAAAAAACGGCTAAAATAAACATTTAAAATAACTATAAAAAGAACAAATCAAGATTGATAAATTTTTTGCAAAATTTTCAAAAAATTAGCAAAAGATTTGAAAAAGTTTATAAGTTTGTGTTTTTAACAAAGAAGAGTTTTCAAGACTTCATTTGAGAATTCCCAAGAAAATTCTAAAAAATAAATAATCTATGTTCCAAAAAACTAATAATCAAAATGGCAGAATTTAAATAAATATTATTATTATTATTATTATTATTATTATTATTATTATTATTATTATTATTATTATTATTATTATTATTATTATTATTATTATTATTATTATTATTATTATTATAAAATGTAAGTTGAATCATATTAACTTATCACTCGACCTTGCTACCATCTGCTGGGGAAACCTGCGACCCACACCAAATTATAGAAGAAAACACGAAAAAAATGACATGAATAGAATTCTGCTTCATTCAAACAAAAAATTAAAAATGTATTACATTTTGAGAAAAAAATTCATTCGAAAATCGTGCTTATTCATGCAAGAGGAAAATAAATATCATGTAACCAGCGAACCGTTCCTTTTCCCTTGACAGATATTCTACATGAGAAATAATCCTAGATTTAAGGATTAAAATTCTGCCAGAAATACAATTCCAACAGAAAGACATACTTTTTCATTTCACAACACTTAAATTCCCCTTTTCATTGTTTACTGGGTGTATCTGTGTATATATATATATATATATATATATATATATATATATATATATATATATATATATATATATGTATGTATTGTATAAGGATCCTCTATTGAATCCTCAAAGTTTATACGAGGCTAGGTTAGCTAAACTATACACAACAGTTAAGGAAAGTTAAAGAAACACTACAATAATGAAAGATCTAAAAAGAAAAGCGAAATAAAAAATTGCTTAAAAGATTTATTAAAGAAAGAATTGATATATACAAAAAAATGTCAAAAATCTCTTTATTAATATATAACAGTCGAGTGGTAAGGGACGATCCGACTCAGGGACCCGCTGGTGCAGTCCCCCGGGCCTTTTTTTCTAAGGTCAAGGTCGTTTTAACGTCAATTTTTCGAGTCAAGGTCAAATTTCAAGGCCAATGTCAAAAGAAAAAAAATTAGCAAAATGACTATAAGCAATCATGGGACGTCGGATACAAATAAGCAAAAACCCCTTAAAATTCATGAAATAAAAATGTAAAATTTGTCATAATAAATACATTATGATTCTATATTTTAAAAATCTTTATATCAAGAACTTTAGACGTAACTTCCAATACTTATAGATAGGTAACTTTGGCTGTTGCTGCCAACCGTCAAGCGACAGCGGTAATAACCACTAACATTCCGAGTATGAGCGGCATCATGCATTAACTGCACCATTTGCATTGAAGACACACAGAAGCTTGTGCACCAAGTTGCACATAATGTTTTTTTTCAATGGACAATTTAACCTTTTTTAAGCCAGAGAAAAGTAGAAAGTACCGATACATATCATTACACAGGTGTTACCAATCTTGATAGGCTTTTGAATTGTAGCAATTCTGATGTACTTTCCAGCTAGGTACATAACAAACTTTAACAAATTTAGTTACCGAAAATATATCAAAATGGAGCTTGAAGAATTTCTGCCCAAAAGCTTGTTATCAAAGCAATGCATCCGATTTGAAAAGCTTTGCATGGTGGTAACGCTAGTCATCCGGAATTAGGTCCTTATGCAATGCAAACGAGAACTTCAAATGTCAGTTATATGGATTCGATTACCAAAGACTTGAAGGATTTGTCATGGAATGGTAATTTCACGAAACGCAATGCAATGCAACAATTACTGAACGACAGGAATCTCAGGCGGTCAAGTTTAGAAGCACCATCACTGGCTTGAAAATTTTGATGAAGTGTCCATTTAATGTGGTACATCTTTTATTAATAAAAATACAAATACAGATTAAAAATAGTAATGAAAATTATTCACTAATGTCTGATTCTAATCAAAGAATATACGATAGTACACTATTCTGAATTGCACTGGATATCACGTAATGTATCGTATATTCTTTGATTAGAATCAGACATTAGTGAATAATAAACTTAAGTTTTTCAAATTGTTTTGGTAATCTGATAGCTTGTTACCAGTTTCTGTGTTGAACTTGTAGTTTACAGAAGTAAAATTGTATTTACCATGGTTTCAAGTGAAAGGATGTTTCAAGATAAAGATTCGTCTTTTTTCTTGCCTTAAAACCAAACTTTGCAAACTTATTTGATATCCAGTGCATCAGGATAAGTGTATAACAGTGTTAATTTGAGACTGTTTTTATACTTACCTGGCGCTCAGAGAAATCTGAGCGCCTCCCGCATAGTACTGATGAGAGCCATTAGCTCGAAACTAGTATACTATTGGGAAATGTACTGGATATCACGTAATGTATCGTTTATTCAGTAATGAAAATATTTTTATTAATAAAATGATGCTCTTTAATTTATTTTTCAATTTGTAAATTTTCCAGTCGATGAGTTTTCAGGCTACCTTTACCACCATTTCCAATAAAATGAAAATTTCTCATAGAAATATTTTTCCTATGTTTTGAAATTATTATTTTGATTTTTATATATTTTTATATATCGCTAAAAGACGTGCTGGGATTTTTCATCTTTTTTCCCCATTTATATGGCTCATTAAAACAATCAGAGAAAACAGAATCTGATTTGTGAAATAATTACAAACGGCAAAATTTATTTCAGTCTTGCAGAATTGTTATTAAAATTTCAGAAATACTTACAAATATCACATCATTCAATTACGGAATTCCTGAAATAACACAGATTGAATATTATGGTAGGGGGGGGGGCAAAAAATAAATCTTGGAAAATTTTTATTTTGTCTACTGGGGAATTTAGTAATTAGTTAAGTAAACTCTATTTATGATAGTTATATACATATGAACATTTCTCAATCCTCAACTAGGGGAGCCTGGACTTGGTTAACCGACAATGAAAACTGCTGATTTCACGAGATTGAAAGATTTGAATTTTATTTTTTTGAATTTAAGTTTTTGAATAAACACTATTACCAATTCGATCTATTATAAGCAGATAATTTGTGTGTCATACTCACGTGATATTTAACTGAAAATTGAGAGGTCAACAGCCAAAGAATTGTGTGTGTAAGTTATGTAACTTGATATATTTGGATTGGTTAATATTCATTTTTATCTAATTATCGCATGCTGTTGACTGTATGTGATTGATATGCATAATTGCGTGTGTATTAATCAATGTAAATATTTATCCACTTATAGCAGATTGAATTTGGAAATATAATATTTGTTTTTTGTAATTATTCGTATTTGATGAGTTTCTCTGAACTCGCAAGTAGAATTTGTAACACAAATATACTTTTTTTAACTTGTCGTTTTATAAATGATAAAGTATAATGAAAGTATATATGTTGTAAAAAGAATAAAAATTATAAAATTTAAAGCATTAGTATGTATTTTTATTATTATTATAAATTCACAACAATACTAATAAATTTAATACTTGCAATATTGGAATTTCCATATTGTTTTGTTTGTTATAGAAACAGATAACGGAAAGGAAGAAGGGAGAGAGTAAAAAAGAGAGGGAGGGAATGGTCTCAATGTTCAATTTAGCAGCAATTCGAAACCAATCAACAAAAAATGTCAACATTTACAGAAATATCCAAATGATTATTTGTATTCTTGTAAATATTTTCCCACTCCTCCAATCAAAATTGAATAAAAACAAAAAAATTATTTCCTATGAAGATATCAATTGTATTTTCACTATTTATTTTTAATTAGACTAGGTCATTGGGAATTAAAATGAAACCCATAAATTAGGGGATAATTAGAAGTTGTAAAGGATAGCGCAATTGAAGACCTGCCAAATACTGCTGCTATGAGAAATAATAACTTGATCCACTGGCACTCAATCTTATTCTATGGATCTGGATCCGTGAAAATTCTTACTCCTCTCTAGTTATTGAAATTGGGAGACAAACTATTTAGATCTATTGAGGACGTCAAGTAAAAATGACGACGCCTACGAAAGAAATTTTAGGCATATTTCAGAAAGTGACAAGAACAATAAAATTAGCGCTTTCAAAAAGAAGGGCTATTTTGAGGGGGTTTGATAATAATGCATTTGTTACTAAAATTATTTATTAATTTAAACATTCATTGAGATTTTGATTATACCTCGTAAATATGTAAAATTAAAGAAAAATAATATATCAATATTAATAAACAATTTTACGATGCTAAAATAATGAGTAGTGAGCAACATATTTCTGAGCTGGACTTTGGCACACACAGGAAATGTTTCCGCGTGATAAAACATGTTAGACACAAGAACACACTATTTCCAAATTTAATCTGCTTTATAAAAGGACAAACATAAGCAATTCACGCACACATATTTATTAGTGACAAGCAGCCAGAACCAATAGGCAAATGAGAAATACATACATTTAAATCAGTAACCATCAAAATAAGAAATAATTACACAATTTTGCTTATTTTGTTCAATGTTTATACACCAGCTGTCACTGAGATAAATTCCGCTATAATTCAAGTTGATACATAAATCAACTTGGCGGAATTTATTTTTTGTGAATGCATTTCAGCCATTTTTTAAATGGCTGCTAAGTAAGTTGTTTTTTATATTGTTATATAACTTAAAGTTAAATTTTAAGAGTTGAATTATGATTTCATAAGGAAATATGATCATAATTCAAGCTCTTAAATATAACTTTGATCAACTATTTCATATATATTATTATAAATAATATTTAGGAAAATTAGTAACAATAACTATTCTCCAAAAATATGTATTTTTTTTCGGATATTATTATTCAAAAAATGTGAGTTAAATTATTTTTGAACTTATAAAAATTATTATGTGCATTAAATAATTATATTTTTTATACATATTTTGTAAAAAATCATCGATTATGTACACAAAATAATTTGGTTTATGATTATTTTTTAAAACTTACCAATATAATTTAAAAATTTATGCTTTTTTTAGGATTTCAGGTTTTGCTTTTTTCGACAGAAATATCTGAAATATTAGATTAATTTCAGTTTTAAGGGTAAATCTTATGAAGATACATCCTCATTTACTCGAAATTTCCTAGCAAAAACCTCAAAATTTAAATTAAAAATTTTTTCCGCCATTTTTCTTTCTAAAATTATCTCAAAAATGTCTATAAAATTATTTATTATAGGGATTTTTTCAACTTCAGATGGCTACATGTTAAAAGTTAGCATGCATGTTTTATTATAGGTTGAGTTAATGTGCATTATTTTATTTCTCTATCACTTTTTGTGTCTCTATAGTTTAGGGTTTGTCTCATTGACGATTTTACAAGCAACCTCAAGGTGAGTTGGTGTGTTTATATGCTATAAATTTATTGATTTTCTTTTATATTATAGGTAATTTATCTCAGTGACAGCTGATGTATATCTACAGACACGCAAAATATTTATTAATGACATAAAGTCAGAACCATTTAAAATATCAAATATCTATCTATTTGTATGGGTGTGTCACAGCACAACTATATTACAAATAAATTAAGAATTTTCAATTGAACTACTCTTGTAATTAAACCTTGCAAAATCTGTATTTATAATTTTATGAGCCTTATCTGACTGTCATGGATGTGCTTAGTTTACTAGTTTTATACTAATTATGGAACAAATTTGTTCAATGTATAGTGTTGAAATCAACAAGAGCCTGCTATAATACAAATTCAGTCGAAGGATGACACTAAGACCTTTTGCAGGATTTCTCAAAACTCCATCAGTCCAAGAGGAAGAAGTATCACAAATTGAAGGAATGTTTAGCACAGGCAGTTTATTTATTTCATAATAAATTTATTATAATTTTTTAATTTTTTATTATCATATTAATTTTTTCAATTTTACTGATTCGAAATATATTTTTAAAATTTATTTTATTTTCAGATTATTTTTTTAAATTATTTGAATTTAATTAATTTCTTTTTTAAATTTCTAAAGTTTTGGGTTGAATTTAAAATAATAACATTGTTATTAATTTTTAAAAAAAGTGTTTAATTTCTTATAAAAATTATTAAATTATAAAAAAGCTTTACTTTTCTTCCAGAGCTAACATGCTCTTCATGCTTTTCATTTGCTTGAAATGGGTGGACATGTCTGTGTTTAGTACCATCTCAATAACTATGGACCGAAACTCCCTAAATAATAAAGTACAAAGAATTGTAAAATGATTGTTAGTAATTTTAAATTCATTCTTTATGATTTTCTAATTATTTCTTTTAAGTGATTATATTTTTTTAGTAAAGTTCTTTATTTTTTTGTTGACTTTTGATCTGTTTTTATTTTATTTTCACATTTCATATATTTTCTTGTGACTATATGTAAAATTTGATTTTCCATTGTAACACACATTTTCGGCACTGCCTCTATCAAGTGGTGTTGTAGAAGGGATTGATGCATTTGAAATTTACTCATGTTTGAATATTTGGAATAGTTTTCCTACTACCGTATTAGACAGAAAATTTACGACCAATTATCAGAGGCAAAATCCTAATCCGACCTATAAACCACCAAAAATTTGACTTGATGCAATCAACAATCGTCGTATTATTTTGCTTACTATTTGTATCCGAATTATATTCCGACGAATTTATACCCCAGAAATACAGTAGCATTTTGACATGTACCTTAACAACAGCAAGTATCTCTGGTCTTTGAATGGACGTGCTTCACTTTTAATACCATCCTATGTACATTTTATATATACTTATTTTGCATTGTGTCAGTAACTAAGTTTTAATTGCAAAGGGATTTACTTATATTATAGCGTAATTCAAACGTTTTCCACCTTTTACTATTCATGGCACACCTCTAAATTAAAAAAAAACAATTTAATTAATATAAGATGTCATATAAAATGAAAGTGAAATATTTATGATTGATGGTCACAAGGTAGTTTTTAGAATCGGAGCCTAATACATTTGATAAACTTGTTCGCATTTCGTTGTGAATGTTAATAATCTTATTGCTGCTCCTGATTGACTGGACGAGAACGTCTGTCGTAACTCATTCAGTTATGTATTGAGGTATATGCCATGCTTGGTGGGTATGTATTATTTATATATTATACTCCAATTGATGAAAGTTGATTTATATTAATTTAAACAAAGAATTTTATGTGCCATAATTGACTGACCAATCAGTGGCTGTCTACGTGCAACTTTATACGGATATACCCCTAGCTGAAGTAATTGACTTGACTATTGTGATACTATCCAGCCTCTTTTAACGATGAAACTCGTTAAAAATTTAATGAATTAAATTTATGATTAATTTCCATTTTCAGCAAATCAAAAGTGATTTAATTAAAGGAAATTTAAACAAATTAAAACACACCTATAATCTTCTTTGTCGACATTCTTCATCAGATTCATGTGAGGCTGTTGCATCAAACGGAAGCAAGCTGAAACGTGATGATTTTCTAAAACTCCTTTGTCATTGTAGAGGATCGTCAAATCTGAGCTGATTATATAAATTTATAATTAATAATATATTATTAATTCCATTAATTATATTTCTAGTTGATCTTCAATTATATCGAAATTAAAATAAGCGTTTTTATGTTTAAAAATAAAAACAAAGCGAAAATTTGAAATTAATTAAAAAAAAGTTAGTGAAATTAATTCTAGCTAATGAAATGAAATTACGGAAATTATTCGCTCCGTGAACTGTTTGTATTAATCATATCCAAATTAATAATTAATAAAATTAATCAGAAAAATATGATCATAATAATAAGACTTTGAAAATGATCTGTTTGTTTGTCTGAAACAGAAAAAAACTGGCTGAAAATTTCAAGGTCGACGAGACTATTTTCACCGTGATTTATCAAGCATTGAAATATCAATTCCACGTTTGCAACCAGAACAAACATTTATCAGTGGAATCGATACACCATTTCCATATTCAATCGGCTATAAGCACATAAATATGTTCACTGACGGATAGATGCTCACACACACACACCTTTTAATGACATGCAGTCAGATCCACCGGACAATTGGGAAATATATACGTTTACACATGTATTCATCAACTGATAAATACGCACACAGTTTTAACTTAATTTTGCTTAAATGAATATTTTTTATAACCACAAAAATGCCACGTGAATATGACGAACAAATCATCTATTAGTAGACTCAATTTGGAAATGGTGTATCATCATTGTTAGAAATGAGTTTAATGGTAAATTATACACATTGCTACCGATGCAGAAGTACAATCCAAAAATATTTTACACGACTGTGCTCAAATAAAAACTTTATTTGTGATAAGTTGATTCATTTTGGCTCTTTCTCACACACAATTATCATTTGTGTTTTTATTACTTTTTCCATTGACATTTTTCAAGTTTCAAAAGGGAAGAATTAGCTAACCAATTGCAATATCATTACAAATCATCTCTACAAAATATATAGGGGTTATAAAGGGGTTTTAACCTATATAACAGCATTACAAACTTATTTCGGGAACTACTTGCAAAATGTGTGGACGTCTTAGATAAAGAATTCCCAATATAAAGCATTTAATTATTTTTTCTTGCCCTTGAAAATGATTCCCATTTCATTATACCACTTGGTAGCTGACCTCTCCCCCCATGTTCAACATCAGTTCATTATTTGTCCAGTTTCTAGACAATTGATGCTGATTTCTCTATTAATCATGTTCGGGGAAATTTTTTTTCATTTTTCATTTTCACTGGAATTTTCATATGGCTTGATATCCAAATACGGAAACTTTATGAAATGAAAATTATGTTTTTCAAAATTTCAACTTTTCATTTGAATCGACAGCTAAACAGCTTTTGTAGTTCGTAAATTAAAAATGAAAATGTTACAATTTTGTTTGAATCGACAGACATAAAATGAATTAAGATTAAATGACACAGATCGACATTCGCTTTCAGATTTAATAAATATAAAAAAAATGAAACATAATAATATAATAATATTAATATTAATATTAATAATAATAATAATAATAATAATAATAATAATAATAATAATAATAATAATAATAATAATAATAATAATAATAATAATAATAATAATAATAATAATAATAATAATAATAATAATAATAATAATAATTGTTCGATTGTGTAATAGTTCGTAGTGAAAATAATTTCATTTGTCGCGTCTGTGTGCGAGATTGTGGTTTCTTTTGATTTGTGATTTGTGTGCACACACAAATATTTTAGGCCAGTTACCGAGCTTTTATCGAATTCGTTTTTGGATTTCGCCTTTGTATTTGATTATTGAAATTGGAAGTTAATGAATTTTAATTTGTAATTAATATATCTTTTTGATTATTGACTATGAACGCTGAGATAAAGATATCTTTGTTCATTTTAAATCTATTGCTGCTGGTAATACCATTTAGTTAGCTGATGGTGATGAAATGCTCTTCGATATAGTCAAAGATGAAATTCAAGCAGTTCTTTCTTTATATACGTCTGGGGGTACAACGATTATCGTTTAGGATTCTGGAAACGTTGTACCGCTTACTGTGCCAATTTACGAAAGTTATGTGCTGCTTCATGCAATTTACAGAATGGATTGTTCTGGCACAGATTTGTCAGATTATTTGACGAACATATTGAACGAACGAGGGTACATTTTCACAACAATAAACTACAGCTGGAAGAGAATTCAAAAATAATAATATTAATAATAATAATAATAATAATAATAATAATAATAATAATAATAATAATAATAATAATAATAATAATAATAATAATAATAATAATAATAATAATAATAATAATAATAATAATAATAATAATAGTAATTATAATAATAACAGTAATTTACTTAGTATTGACATGGAAATTATTTGTCGTCCCAGTATGTTCAAAGTCATGGATCAAAGCTGCAAAGATGGCTGCAAATATTTGAATGTCAGTCAACCAGTTCTAAAAAATTGTTTCAATGATTACAATCTTATCAGAAGCTTGAAGAAAGTCTTTCAATCATGAATTGGAAATTATGAGAAATAACTTGATAATGAGCTCACTATTTGACTCTATATTTGGTTTATTAAAACAACTCGAAGAATTTGTTAATAGTAAAACTAGCATTCAAATAATGCTGCTCAGCGATAATCCTTGACTGATTTTAAGGTAACTCTTAGAAGATGGTTCCGAGTAGAGTATCAGATTTTGCTAGTTTGGTTCGACCTATCAAGGAATTGGACGTAGAGAAACATTGGAAAGTGTTTCCGGTATAGACTACTCATCAATTTCATGGAAATTGTCTCAAACCATATTCAGGTAAGCATATTAGGCAAATAGTCTGTCATCAATTAATATATTCAACTTTCTACTTTAGTGAACCCTTTTTCCACAACCCTCACTAAAATCTGTGTAAGTAAGTGACCATGGTTAAATTAAGCCTTGAGGTTGATATGAAAACTCACAAGTTTAAAGCTTTCGAGCATAATTGTTCTACGGCATATCAGTATTTCTGTGAGAAGGGTAAAATTGTAATATTTAAAAAAGTTAATATTTTACAACATTTTTTCATTTATTTAATCAACTGGGATTGGATCTGGGGTGAAACGTTCCGAAAAGTGTCGAAATTCATTATTTTATGAAGATTTCTTCGTTAATAAAAATGATTAAATAAACACATAAAATTTTACGGGGATTTTTATTATAAGATTCGCGTGTGTCTGAGATTTGGTTTCATGTGCTTGTGTGTGTGTGTTGTCGATTCTGATTGGTGGATGTGTGTGAATCAAATAGTTTAATATTTTCATTTTTGTATACCTTTATGGTTCATTTACCTGTCTACCATCTGCTCATTAACAATTATTTTGATATCCTTTACTATTTTTAAGTTAAATATGCATATAAAAATAGTTAGTATTTATCATTAATCATTGGCTTATTAGTTTTCCTAATTATTCAATGTCGCTTCGTGATTGGTCTCTCACTTATATGTTATAATTCACCTTCACTTGATGTGTGATCCTATTTGATATTAATTTTTTTACACACGTCTGAAATGAATAAACTCATCTACAATACAGGTTAGTAAGTAAAACCAAAGGAAAATTTACAATTTCTCACAGAAAATTTAATGTCCTGACAATTATGATGCACATTGAAAGTTTACATGCATACTTTACTATGTGATGTGTTTGTGTGTTCAGTTTTTTAACTTTCTATAATAAATGAGTTTATTCATTGCAAGATTAATAATAATAAAAAACGTAAAATAATATAACTGAAAATATGATCGAAAATATAAAATTTGATCTCACATTGAGTTGATATGTGTATATCATAAAGTGAACGGTTTGTGCTACGTCGGCTCCGTGAACGAGATTGTGATAAGGGTTTCCATATTTGCTGTAGCCGTCTTCTAAGGCTTGGAAGAAATTGTCAAAATATTGAAGATTGATCTATATAGAATAAAAATATATAATGAATATATTTTATTTTTTTCTATAGTTGCTTTATTTTGTTAAAGAATTATGGGACCAAACAGTTTGCATGAACTCCACTATTTGATGATTCTATATTTCAAGCAATTTATTCATTTCGGAGATGAGAAAATTTAGTTAGTCACACACACATATATATAATATGATATAATATAATATAATATAATATAATATAATATATATTTTTATATTATTATCTAAGGAATAATTGAAAAAATAAGAAAACTAAATTTAGCTAAAAATATTTGAATTAAATGCTTATACAAGGAAAAATTGTAATGTTTCTGTACCGGAACCATTTTGCTTTTAATGACGGCAATTAAATAATTAATG
>CM039682.1:43095249-43145249 GCA_022537955.1 Schmidtea mediterranea
ATTGTTGTTCCAAGGAAATTATCCGAATTCGTTTGTCGGCAACTTGAACTGGTAATGACATTTTTAATGACTTCCGTAAACATTCAAACAAATTATTCTGGATTTTTATATCTAATTTTGTTATTTGTACCAATAATTAAGGTTAACAACTTGTATTTTCTATTTTTCCTTCGAAATTGAGTCATTCATTTATTATTATTATTATTATTATTATTATTATTATTATTATTATTATTATTATTAATATTGTTATTATTAATATTATTATTATTATAAATATTAATAATAATATTATTATTATTAATATTTTTATTATTTTTATTATCATTATTAATATTATTATTATTATTTTTATTATCATTATTATTACTTTTATTATTATTATTATTTCTATTATTATTACTATTATTACTATTAATATTACTATTATTTCTATTATTACTATTAATCAAGTAAAAACAAAAAGACTATATATATATATATATATATATATATTTTAAAATTGTTTATTCGAACAAAATTATAAAAATATTTAAAAATTATGAATAAAATTTAACATAAAAAACATTTTTATTAAATTTAATAATTTTGTAAATTTTAAGCTATCAATTCATAATTCTTATTGCACAAATTAATATTAGGCCATTCCCTCAATGATCAGTGGACCAAGAACTCAATAACGGAGATGACGTGTAGTCATTTCAGTGCCTGTGACATTGCATCAGTGATAATAAAATTTAGAACCGAGAATCGAGTACGATCTAAGCAGGATTTAAAATCCACTAATAAGCACAAAGTACATAAACCAAGACTAGAAAACAATTTTAAAATAGGATATAAAACGCTAATTCAAAATCTTTTGCACAAAATCTTACACCACACCAAATAAGGCAATATAAACACAAACCAAAAAATGTTTTGAATGTTTTAAAAATAAAATATATTCTTAAAAAATATATAAATTATTTGGATTATGATTTTTTAGAATTTTTAATAATCTTTTTCAAATAAGCAATTTAAAATCTATGAAGTGATTTTGCATGTGCCTGAGGATAACAGTGGAAATGTCGAAATATAAAGCATAAGTAATGATCGAGTAGCGCTTGTTAATTTAATGCCATTTAATTATTTTTAGTTGTTATTATGAGTTTTGATTATAAGCAACCCCTATAGGTACCTTGAGGAGAATCAAAATGTAATAGTACTGATTTCGGTCGCCATTGCATGAAGATGCATGGAATTAGGCCACTATCAAAATTGTTTAAAGAACCATGAGTCAAGAAATTTAATCAAATTATAGAACAGTTTCAAGTTCAATGAAGAAACCGGATGAAAGTTGTCTGGAAATAATAAATCAAAAAAACAAAATTGTACTTTACAAAACAAGCATTATTTCAACAGAGATAATTTCAATAGACAAGTTTTTTTAATAAGAAAGAAGGAAAGACAACATTGAAGTTGTCCTTATTAATTTTTCATATTGTTTACGTTTTCTTTGCTAACTCGTTTCAATTATCTTTATCAAACATGGCTATTGTCTGCAAGTTGTAGAAAACAATTCAACTGTAACTTCCTTCCAGGAGATGTAGAATTTGTTATTAACATTTATTAAAACAAACTTATAAATTGTTTTAATGATGAATTATTATTAAATTTGTTATTATTATTATTATTATTATTATTATTATTATTATTATTATTATTTTATTATTATTATTATCGTTATAGTTAAAATTTATTATTCTTATTATAGTTAACAGAATCATAAATTTGTTCTTAGTAAAAATAATATGAAAGTAAAAGCAATACTAAAAAAAAAAGAAAATAAATATTATTCAAATACTTTTCCACCATTATCCCAGCTCTGATTGCGTTTGCAACAGCACGAAACTTTGGTTTCTCAATCCGTGACACTCGGCTAGCACTTGTGGAAAACGTTGATGTCAACCATTCACGGATTTCTCCTGGAACTGCGTCCGTATTCACATTTATCTCATCATCTTCGTTTATGTTTCTAAAACATGAATATAAATTTTTAAAATTTTTTTTAAAAAATTACTGTTGATATGTTGTAATATAATAATAATAATAAAATAATAAAATAATAAAATAATAAAATAATAAAATAATAAAATAATAATAATAATAATAATAATAATAATAATAATAAAAATAATAATAATAATAATAAAAATAATAATAATAATAATAATAATAATAATAATAATAATAATAATAATAATAATAATAATAATAATAATAATAATAATAATAATAATAAAAATAATAATAATAATAATAAAAATAATAATAATAATAATAATAATAATAATAATAATAATAATAATAATAATGATATATAAATCTATATAAAAATAAAATGAGCAAACATAAATTAAAAACGGGTTTCCCAATATAGAACTGCTCAATCAAGGAATGAGATAAATCTAAATTGAGTTGAAATAGATTTATTTTAGAAAATAAAATAATTTATGCGTTTATTTGTGTATTTTAAATAAATTTTATAGAATGAGAAATGAATTTTTAATGTTTTATTTTCAAATTCAAATTCCTTTAAATAGTAAAAACAATATGATAAATAAAAGGAAATAGTACAAAATAATAATAATAATAATAATAATAATAATAATAATAATAATAATAATAATAATAATAATAATAATAATAATAATAATAATAATAATAATAATAATAATAATAATAATAATAATAATAATAATAATAATAATAATAATAATAATAATAATAATAATAATAATAATAATAATAATAATAAAATAATAATAATAAAAATAATAATAAAATAATAATAAAATAAAAAAAAAAAAAAAATAATAATAATAATAATAATAATAATAATAATAATAATAATAATAATAATATAATAATAATAATAATAATAATAATAATAATAATAATAATAATAATAATAATAATAATAATAATATAATAATAATAATAATAATAATAATAATAATAATAATAATAATAATAATAATAAATAATAATAATAATAATAATAATAATAATAAAAAAAAAAAAAAAAAAAAATAATAATAATAATAATAATAATAATAATAATAATAATAATAATAATAATAATAATAATAATAATAATAATAATAATAATAATAATAATAATAATAATAATAATAATAATAATAATAATAATAATAATAATAATAATAATAATAATAATAATAATAATAATAATAATAATAATAATAATAATAATAATAATAATAATAATAATAATAATAATAATAATAAAAATAATAAAATAATAATAATAATAATAATAATAATAATAATAATAATAATAATAATAATAATAATAATAGCGATGTGTATTGGATCAAGAGTCCGTGGAATTTGAGTTATGAAGGTTATGGGAAACATTTATTAATATGGAAACCGTGAAAAATTTGAGATTTATTATAGAAATTAATCCTATAATATTCTCCTTTGCGGATGAGAAATAGATTTCTGAGACTGGGATAAATTCTAGGAAATTAGAAGGATTATCAAGTCTCTATTTCAAGAGGGGGGAATTTGAATTTTTTTGTCGAACTCGTCTGAATTTCAGGTTTGCTTTGTGGCAAAATGATTAAACCGTTTGAGCTGCATGATTTAATGGGAGAATTTCAGTTGCGCATTTATTTGGCTTGCATATTATTCCAGCAGTTCAATTGCGCTAATTCGCTCTTGAAATCAAATACCGAAATTCGAGACCCCCCTCTACACTATTATATGCTGACATTTCATATAATTTATACTCTCCTGTTAATGCAAAGCCGTATTTTACTCCTCGTGCCCCCTAGCTACATACAACAAGGCTCTACCTCCAAAAACGGGATCTCTACATCGCATTTTAAATTGGAAATAAATATTATATATATAATTTTATGAAATATTATTTATTTATTCCTACAAAAGAATTTCCTTATCAATGACTTTGTATATATTATATAGTGTATGAGGCAGAGCTTGCCAACTATATCAGCAACCATTTCTATATCTTTTCGGTTTTAAACAAATAAAACCTATTAATTAGGCAAATGCTTTTTAATTTAATTTCTTTGGTTGCCTTTATAAAGAAGATCAAAAAAAATATTCGTTGTTATGCGCAGCTTTGTAAAATTAAATAATGGAGATAAAAAATAAAAACGGCTGTAATTTAAAAATTCAATATTTACTTTAAAAAATCCATTTTTAACAATATATTAAATTATTTAAAATTTTAAATTAAAAAAAATTTATATGACAATCTTATAATTGAATTCATTTAAAACAAAACACCATATGTATTGAATTTGACAGCTTAATTATTTAAACTGACTCATTTTCCACGTTGGTTTTCCATATACCACTCCAAATACGACAATACAAACACACACACACATATATGACATCCTCTGCATACACACTCCACTACTCATACACTTCTTATCATGCTCAACCTATTCGGTCAGCGCTCAAGAACTGGAATATAGAGATGACAGGAGGTATTTACCATGTGTGTGGCATTGTATTCATGACATAGTAATAGATAAACAAGATCCGAACACAACAAGGTTTTGAATCATAATGAATCATAATAATAATAATAATAATAATAATAATAATAATAATAATAATAATAATAATCATAATAATAATCATAATAATAATAATAATAATTTTCATGAAAATTTCTAAAATCTAAATGAAATTAAGTGTAATAAACTTTTTTAAATTTAATTTTATTGTTTTAAGATAAAATGAAAATATATTTCATTTCCGATTAATACATTGACTATAGTGAAAACAAAAATAAATTTCAGGTGCAAATCAGTAAACAGGGAAATTATCACTTTTTCAAAATCTGCAGCAGTTGCTACATGTAGTTGAAATTAAGGGAGTAGATAGGTAGGTAGGTAGGTAGGTAGGTAGGTAGATATAGCTAACAAAAATCAAAACGTATGAACTACAAAATAGATATTTACAGTAAATAATTTGCAACTCTCTACATTACTATGCGTCATATCAGTTACCCAAAAATGGTAATTTCAACTGGTCTAATCTGCAAAGTCAACTGATAACATGCAATCCAAATATCCACTAAGATCAAATGGTTGCGGTGAGTTATATGCAAAAAATATTCAAACGTATACAACTGAAAAAACTATTAATAATATAGTTTTTTCAAGCTAAGGTGAGATTGTTCCCGATGGACTTCTCGCCATCGCTCGCGATTAATGAAAAATTGTATTTAATTAAATTTCTTAATTGTTTTCAATGATGGCTAAAACTGTCAAAATTGTCAACTGCAATTTGATACGACTGTTAAAGTTTTTTCCCAAAAATTTTATGTCCTAAATGCATAACATGAGCGAAAAATTTAGATAGAAAATTATGCTTTGATCAAGACCTCAGTTTTGAAAATGTGCTGTTGAGTGTCATTTAATCAAGTCATCCCGAAGGTGCTGAAGCCCCAAGTTGGGGCACTAAGCCTTTAAAAATTTAAGAAGGCCAAATTAATTTTGAGATGAAAAATAGCGAATTGTTCTGAGAAAATTATTGCTAAATTTGTGAAAATAAATTAAATTAAATTTTTGAAAGAAATTAAAGGTTTTAAAGTCTTTAGAAGCTCTATTCCATAGAATATTGTTAATAATGTTGAAACAATTTCTAATCCTTGTAATGTTTATGATATTTTTATTAATAAATTTGGAGCCCGGTTTGGTATATGTATTGATCTAGTATATGGTGTTAATTGTAATGGATGTAGTGCCACATACATTGGATAGACTGCCCGTCATCTCTGTACACCAGTTCAATAGCATGCATCAATAAGTAGAATGATTGATATTCATGAGCATAATAACACACACAAGATGACAGTAAATATTTCTAATAAATATTTCTAATATAGACAGTAATGTCCACTTGGATTTTATATTAAATTTTGCAAGCATGATTATGTGATTTCTAGTAAACCTATAAATATGATAATTGGATGTTTAAGAATTCCTAATATGGCAGTTGAGGTACTGAAACATCATGCAAATATATATTTTAAAAATGGTTTTTGATGAACTCTTACAATAAGATTTCCACTGAAATGTATAAACGAGAAATCCTGAAAGGTTGTTGTATTGGTCCCTTTGTAAAACTGTCACATAGCTCCGGCAATAATTCAAAGGGAAAAGAAGTCATTAGCATGTTGATAAGCCTAGGTAATAAAAGACCGTTAAAAGTAATAATAATTAAGTTGCTGGCCCAAGGTAATTCTGCGAGAAATTCGGGTGGGCCACATTTTACCATAACAATTGTTGAAGAATAAATCTCATTTTATTTGATAGCATCAGGAATGAAATTGCAGAATTGTCTACAATAACAATTTTTTAGTAATGATAAAAATCGCCTCTTTCAGTAGAATTTAATTTCGTTAAAATAAATAAATAAATTTAAAAATAATATTTAAATAATTAAATGTATTTTCTATTTACAAAAGTGAAATTACAAAATTACACAAAAAAAGGTAAAATTCAACCGAAACTTTAAACTTAAACAAAATAGCCCAAATATATTTTACAAATAAGTGCTCTAGGTATTCAAAGTGGTTTGGAATTGGGGGGAGGATAAAGTATCATCTTAGTTTGAATAAAATTATTCACTAATATTATTCGTTGTCAAAACTCGATTTGAGTAGGTGACATTATTAATTTTCTGACACTTTTAACTGGACATTTGAATTGCATGTTGTAAATTGAACTCATTTGAACTAAACTCGACATAGAAAAATGGAACACATTTTATCAGAATAAATGATTGAGCTTTGTAACTAGAATAATTGTAACTTATATTCATCTGTTAGCATTATTTATGATTTGGTTTTATTCTTCACTTATATGAGAGAAATTTATTATACCGAAATTTAATAAATTTTTTTAAAATTAAATTAAATTTTTTTTAAATTAAATTAAATTTTTTAAAAATTACTTTTTTCTGTTCTCTCTTGAATAAGATCGGTTACAGAAAAAAAGGAAAAAAGAAAATCTTTATATCAAGTTTATATGAAGATTTAATAAAAAAAATTTGATTTTAATTTTTAAAAAAATAATTTATGCAACGAATACATTGTAATTGAAAGTTTTTTTGTTTTTTTCAGTAGGAAGGGGTTATATTGCCATTTAATGTCCCCGACCTTTATGCCAAATGATGTTGACACGTTATTTGACAACTGACATTTCAGCGGATCTTTTAAAAATATATTGAATAAATATTGTTTATGATAATATCACGCTTTTAAATTTTAAAATCACTTAACCAAAAATCCTCTTTTATCCTTTAATGCTGTTTTCTTAGCCGAAGAATAAATTTCCCCACTAAAAGATTCGACACGACCTGGAAGGTCTTCTTCTAAGGTTTATTCAAAATGCCGACTCAATGCACCCGCTATAAAAAGTGTATAGACAAACTGTTAGCACTATGAATGATACGCCAATAAAAAGTGACAAATTTAAATATTTTGATTTTTATTTTTTATTTTTATTTCTCCAGGTCATAATCCTTTATTAAAAAGTGGTTGGCACTGTCCATCTATTTTTTGAATAATTTTTTTGAAAGGGGTTAGTTAATTAAATAATGAATTAAATGATAATTATAATTTCAAATCTTACATTTGTTCTTCGTTTGCAATCGCGTCCATCAACTCAACGGTATACGCAAGACTTTTAATCAAATCCTCCTTCCGAATTCCGTCGGAATGGATCAACTTTATCACTTGTCGAACTCTAGAAGAACATTTTGCCGTCAAATTTACAACTTTTATAGGAATTTTGTTTGATCTGTCTATTTTATCTTCATCATCCTCGTCATTATTATTATTATTATTATTATTATTATTATTATTATTATTATTATTATTATTATTATTATTATTATTATTATTATTATTATTATTATTTATATTATTATTATAATTATTTTTAATATCATTATTAGCATCCTGATTCGTCCGAAAGTTTAAAGTTTTCTCTTTTTCTTTAAGATTTTCGACTGTTGGCTGAACGGTGATGGCATTCTCATTGTTGGGAGATTTAGATTTGAAATGGTGGAACTTTATTCTTTTGTGAGGAAAACAATATTTCGTTAAAAATCCGCGATTTCCAGTTTGAGATTTTTGTGACATGGGAAAATGAGAGAGGAATATAAGGAATTTTAAACAAATAACCGAGTATATATTTATATATCTATATATTTATAGAGAGAGAGAGATAAATTATAGAAATTCTTTCTCACAATTCTATTGTTTTTTTTCACATAACTTTATTACATAATTAGCTGACTTAAAATTTGTCAAATTATTAAAAAGAATTATATCGAATTTCGATTAAAATGATTCGCTGAAATTTTTATCCAATCAAATTGCGAGTATTTTTTTCTAATTACATTAAATTTAATTATTACAAATTAAATTTTCAAATGTTTTAATATTATTATAAAATTCAAAATCGTGACATTTTTAAAGTTATGTTGCATTTTAACCCTCCCCCCCCGCTCGTAAAAAAATTAAAATTTATTTATATAATCGAAATGAAATTCCAAAGAAAAATTAATAAATCAACAAAAGTTAAATTTAACTGCATTATTTTCTTTCCGTTCCTAGTTTTAGAGAACTTTCAATAGAGGGAGGGAGAGAAGGAGGGAGGGAGGGGGAGGGGTTAATAACCTTGAGATTATAATAAATGGCACTTAGCAATATTTATGAAAACTTATCATATTACGAAGATCCTCTAAGAAACCATAACGACCACCTTCATTGTAAAAGCCTCAGTCATCCCTTCACTGTATTGTAGGGTTTGGGAGTCCTTTTTATGTTCGGTTAAATATATTATAAGTTTAGCTGAAAATCCGAATGTGCTTGATATTGTTGTTTTAAACACGAAAAAATACAGAAAGTTCATTAATTTACACATATAAAGCAAAATAAAAAGGAATAAACTTAAACAATCCAAATACAAAAAACCTTGATATTATAATTTATTATATTCAAAAAAGGACTGGCTGGAGAACTAAAGTTTGAAATAGGATTGTTATAAAGAAAAGTTTTGGATGTCATTTTGGCTAATTATTTTTAATTATAGTCTTTTATAGGATTCAACTATCAGTAGTATATAATATTAATATTAATGTGCTTCCTGCTACACCAAACCGCGATGAGATAAATTACGATATAATACAATTTGATCCGACAATCACGAAAATTCGAAGCAGAATCATCAAAATTTAAAAAATAAATTTTGCAGCCATTTTTTTTAAAACTGTCTTTTAAATAAACTTATTATAGGGGTTTGTCTCAACACTAATTGACTACTTGTTGAAAGTTTGCATGTATTTTTTATTATGTGTTGTGTTTGTGTGCATTATGTTATTTTTCTACCACTTTTTAATTTTCTATAGTGCAAAGAACAACATCAAGGTGAGTTGGTGTGTATATATGTAATAAGATTATTGATTTTTATTTTTATTATAGAAAGTTTATCTGAGCGCTCAAGAAATCGCTAAGTGTATTTGTATTTTATTTTTAATAAATAAATATTTTTTAATAATTTCAAATTAATATTTATTAATATATGATGTATAAAAATATATTTAAATTTTGATTAATTTATTTAATTAATTTAGAAAATAAATAAATAAATTAGATTAATTATTTGATTGGCCTTCAAATTCTAAAACATAATAAATAATTAATTAATAAATATAAAATGTTGTTGATAAATTTTCACCAAAGAAGCTTTTAAATTTCAAAATAAAAAATATTTCAAATTTTTAATTATGGTGCTCTGAAATTTGTTTCTTTTTAACCTTTCTCGTGTAATAATTTATAAGCTTTTGTGGACGGTTTCATACTATAAGCAAACTCAATGAGAGACTCCGACGTAGTTTCGGAATAAATAAATAAAACTAAGAACATCATAAGTGCTAATTTCAGATAAAGAAGACCAGTTAAAAGGAAGTTTAAAAGTCTTTTCTGAACCTAACCAGTTTCCAGGTAAAGTATTTTGATGATTATCTTGTACTTTTGTCATCTATAATTCTTACATGACTTAAATTTCACTCCATAATATTCGTCCTCTTACATAATATCATTTATTACATAATTATTCTTTAAGCATGATCAGTCTCAAGTCCAACTCTGTCCTTCTTCCAGATTTTCCCAAACCGAATAGCTTTGTAAGAAAGCCAATTTACAGCTATCAAACAGACCTTCGGCGGTTTAAATGTAAATTATTGCCATGTCATTAAAATGGCTTTCTAGTTCCAAAAAATGTAATTCATTAAAACAAAAGGCAAAATTAAGGAGACATTTTTGGGAAATAGTTACTAAAGGCACTAAAAAAGTTTGAACTCGAGTTTGTCTCAATGAAATCTGTTAAATAAACAAGGAAATCACAAATATTTACTATTCTTATAAAAGAACAGTTACAAGTGCCAAACGTCTTCACAACTGTTTGATTTACTAAAAAACTTAACAAAATTTGCGTTTAAAACACACGTGCAATGGTATTTTCTGGACGTTTTATTTTAAATTGTACATTTCGTGTTTAAAAGATGACCCCAAGAAAAATCAACTGCCCCCCTCTTCTTATGAGTGCTTAATTTTTCTAAAATTATTTTAAAATGAATTGTTAACATTAATTGCAAATGATGATGATGATGATGATAATAATAATAATTATAATAAATAATAATAAATAATAATAATAATAATAATAATAATAATAATAATAAAAATAATAATAATAATAATAAATAATAATAATAATAATAGTAATAATAAATAATAATAATAATAATAATAATAATAATAATAATAATAATAATAATAAATAATAATAATAATAATAATAATAATAATAATAATAATAATAATAAATAATAATAATAATAATAATAATAATAATAATAATAAATAATAATAATAATAATAATAATAATAATAATAAAATTATAATTACAAATCGTAATTTTAAAAATTTTTATCGCAATTTTCCATCTAATCTGTTATCAGAGTAATAAAAATAATTAATAAAAAATAATTAAATTGATCAATTGATCGATTTGCACCGAAATAATAAGTGAGATCGATACGATCAGAGAATTGTGGAGTGCCGTGAACATTTCACGGAAATAAATAACAAAGTGTCATGCGCGATCCGATTGGATTCAAATAAGATTTTGTAAAATAAATATATTATTCTAAATATTGAAGTTTTCCTTGAGAAAAAGGGAAAATTGTTAAAAAAAAATATTTTCCGTCTTTTTTTATTGACTGTTTGAAATCGGTTTCAATTTAAAGTTTTCACAGGTGAAATTTTCCAGTGATTAAACAAGTTTGGCACTTTTCAGCCGACAGAAAACTCCCGGGAAACATTTCCCAGCCTCGGAAAGTTTTCCTATTAATTTTTCAAGTTTTATGCAAATATTTCCCTATTATCATCGTCCAATTACATGGTGGTGGGGGGGGGAGAATTCTTTTCGGACGAAAAAATTGTTTTATACTGAATTAATTTTCGGCACATATTTGGTCAAATGAATTCAGAAAGAATAGGTTTATTAGATTTGATATGGTGAAGGTGTCTTCTATGATTGATATGGATCAAGGGTCGGCAGTGCCAACTTGGAACCATTTACTGCTCCTTATGCCAAGATATTTAGACCTAATTTTTTTTTCATGAAGAACAAATTTCCTTAGGCCAATCAAAATGAAAAGTCCCCTAAGCAACAGGGTTGTTGTGAACCTTTGCAAGGATGAGGTCCAAGAATTCCCAACAGTCAAAAGACATTCATACACCATTTAAATGAATTGATATAAATCTCAGAGGAAATATATTTTCAAAATAAAAAATATCACTGAAACGTTTATTAAGGTTATAAAAGTACTTTTTTGTTTCAATTCAGAACTCATTAAAGGCGTGGTTAAAACAAAAATGAAAATGGAAATATTATTTTTATCCTTAACCTCATTGTGGCATTAATTAACGCTTCACTAAGTTTCATAGAAAAATATTTCCTTTAATTATTCTTTCTTTCACAAACAAAAAGGTTTCTTTTTTTGGGCAATTTTCGGATGGGAATTTCCGCTATTAATGCTTCCATCTGTGACCGACATGCTGTCCATTATTCTCGGCGACAAATCTTAATCTCGCCAGAACGAAAGTGATATTATCATATTTTTTTGCAAGTATATCATAGAAAAAAATAACAAAAAAATTATTTGAGCATCGAAAAATAGCATGGAGAATAAAATTGTCTACAATAGTCTGTCAAGGAATGTCAGTTTCAATTTTCGATTTGGAAATTCTCAGAAATCCCAAAGATAATGAGCTAAGAGATTCTCAGACAGTTTTGAGAGAGGCAAAAAAGTAATACCAAATTCGTCATTTAAAAATGTTTGGAAAATAAAATTATATTTTATATATTTTCTTTTGCAATTTTATGTGTTTATGCTTTTTTTGTTAAAAAAAAATACATTTTTTTCCTTTGATTTCTCAACGGTTAACATTTTTCTTTAGGTCAATGTACTTTGGACTCCACTTGCCTTTGAGAATCAATCATATTTTGTTTTAAACATATATTTAGACGGATAAACAACTTTTGTGTGGAACCTAGTAGAAAAGTTTATGAAACATAAATTTTATCAAATTGATACTAAATATACAAAAATTTCGATGTTAATTGAACAAAATTTGTTTAAACCATTGTTGCGAATAGTATTATTTATTCTCTCAAATTATAAACACAGCGTTTGGATTGCATTTTGTAAATTGAATTCATTTGAAGTTGACCAATCAGATAGCTGATTCGACAAATTATAAGAAAAATGATTTTGTAGAATAAATATTTTAACTGTTACTCTGAGGCAGAATTCTATTTGAAGACCTCTTTTATGAATTTTAAAAAATCTTATACCTGTAAGGAAAGGTTCGCGTAAATATTAAAAATTTATAAGACATTTAACTCTTATTCTCTTGGACAAGTTTTGTTAAAATTAAATAAATTTCACTTTCTTGTCAATTAGATTCCAATACTCCAAAAATCGACTGAGTTCATGTTCAATGGAAATTAAGCCGGACAAGTGATTCTGACTAATATTTGAAAGTAAATAAATCCTGGAAAATGTAAGCCTAAAAATAAATCCTCACTAAAAGCCTATAGTGAGGTAATTTGGTTTAAACATTGTCCCTGAGAAATTTGGTTTAAAACATTGCTCTGTCGGATAATGGCTTAAATCTGGATAAAAATCACGCAGGATATTGGGTAAGGCCGAAGGTTTTATTTGCAAGAAAAAAAGGAGGCCCTCATATTTATAATGATTATTAAAATTCAGACACTAATTGTGTCTCACGTCATGGCTTACTTAACAGTTTTCAATTTTAAACGCCTAATTTTGCTTATTGTTAAATTCTAGCGAACTTATACACAAAGATATACTATAAATCACAAAATTCAAATGCTTTCAATTTATTTATAATATTCAAACAACTAATACACTTGCAATTTTGCCATTAATGTAATTATTGACCACAAATACTACTAACGGATATTACTATAAAATGAATAAAATATACAAAATTTAATGATTTATTTTAATTTTCCAATTTAATTTAATTAACTTTAATTTAAATGGAATTTTTAAACTTCTTAATAAAAGTTATGTCGAAAAACTTTTTTCATAGTCCATTTTGAAGACCCCCCTGTAATTTGGCTAATAGACTGTATTTAATTTCATTAAAAATGAAACCATCTTAAAAACGATTTCTTCTTTAAAAAAATATTTTTCTTTTAAAACAAATACTGCTAAAATTTACTGTTGTTTTCTTTTGAAAATTTTTGTAAATTTTTAATGTTGTTTTAAATTTTAAATGTTGTCTAAAAAAATAATTTCCCCAATTACAAAATTTACGAGTTCTGATTTTATAATTATTTTATGTAATAATAATTATTATTATTAATTAATTGTTGAACTTTATAAAAATAATTTGTAAAAATTTATAAAATATCAGTAATTTTTCGAAATACATTTAGCAAAATTTGTTACCAATGCCTCAATTTTAGAACATTAAAAATTATTTCGGGGAACTTTACATAAAATTTGACAAATTAATCAAGTGAGGTATTCATACATATTGTTAAGATTCGAAAAATGAGGGATAGATCTCTTAACACAGTACTCGTACTAGATCTGACTCCAAAAATCTATAAATAAAATATATGATATAAACAGAGGCGTCGTGCCATTGGGTGACCCGGTGACCGGCACACCCAAATTTTATTTGTTAAAAAATTTTTTGACTCCACCTTTTTGAATTGTGATTTCTTTAAAAATTTCAGAAATATCTATGATCATATGATGTGATGCTTAAGTTGAAATTTATCTTGGTTGTATATAAATAAATAAATATAAATTTATGACTAATATTTGAATGTGTAAACTTAAATATTTTGAAACACTTTTGTTTCATTAGACTGAACATTTTGATGTTTTTAAAAACAAATAAGCCTACGGGTAAGATTGATGATATGATTTATATGAAATTTTTTCATTTTTGACCTGACAGATTGTAAAGTCTAATTTCAAAATATCAAATACCCAATAGGTATAATTATACTTCTGGAACTGTTTTGGTGATCGTCGTTAAATGTTAGCTGTTGCATTGTAACATGTTTTACTTTTATTTATATAAAACGAATCAGTTTTCTCTGCTATTAATTGATTTTTGGGAATACCCAAATATTTTAACCGCACGACGCCACTGCCTAAATATGTTTTCACAAAATTACAAAAATAAATAAATAAGGTTTTGATACTTTGATTCCTACTGTTTTACCAGCCAGCAAGAAAATAGTTGGCTCCTTTGTAGCACAACTATTGCTAAATATAGAAAGAGAGCATGCAAGTGATGGATTTTGGGGCTACCTAGATGAAGTCAAGACTGTCTGACGACTTGGTTCACGTTTAATATTAAATATTATTTTCGTTAACTATATCTGAGTTGAAATCAGCTCTCGCCAGGATTCCCTTTTAAATTGATTTGGAAAGAATGTAACCCGAGTTAATTCTTAACTCGTGGGATTATTTTCTTTATAACAAATAAAACCTTCTCATTGAGGCTTTAATAATTTTCCTTCCAAATTATCTATGCTTCTCTTAATACAAAACTAATTTTACTTTTCAATAAATGTGTTCTCTTTTTTCTCTAAAACACGAACTTGTATTTATATACTTCTTCGTGAATTTGCACATAGTATATAAATATTTATAAATATATATAAATTTTTAATAAAGCCCAGGTGCGTGACCCTAACAATATTATCATAGCATAAAGAACATAAGTAAATAAAAATAGAGTATTTCACCATAATGCAGTCTCTTGAAACCGCTTATAATATAACATAAATGCAGAATAATTTATATCCATAGGAAACACACCAATTTGCCTGCATGTTGAAGATTTATTACACAACACCTATCTAACCGTTATAGGTTTGCGAATGTAGAAAAAATAAATTAAACAAACATGCATGCAAACATGCGACAAAATGCATCCTCTGCAGAAAATACTTTTATTTTTTAAAAATTTACAAAACATTTCACGTGCCACAATTCCAAGCACGTTTTGTTTGTGGACAATATAAGCGTTTGATATTTATGTTATTTCTATCATCATTTAGGCCAGGCATGTCCAACCCGGGGCCAAAGTGAAGTTTTCAATTGTCTATATTGTTTTACACATTTAGACACATTTAGTGTTTTACACATTTATAGAGTCTAGTTTTGATTTTGAAATGTTCATTTGCAATTGTTTTTTCCACCTCGAGAAAATAATGGCCATAATATAAGTGAACGTTCGGATGATCAATGGCTTTTAGGTTTATGTTTTCTAACGGACATAGAAATGACACTGAATGAACTAAATCACAATTCACAAGGTTAAAATAAGTTGATTACCGATTGTTATCAAGATATAAAATCTTTTGTAACAATCCTTTGTAAAATCTTTTTCAAATACTTTACTGAAATCGCAAAATTACCTGAAGAATTCAATACCAGATTCTTATACATGAGACCGTTTGAGGAAATGTTGGACATATTCTCAGCTCTATTTAATGTAGAGGTGGAATCAGCGCCTCCAAATGTACAAATGGAGCGAACAGAATCACAATCAAGCATCGAGCTAAAATGCCTGTACAAAAGGAATAAGATTGAGTCGTTAATTTTCTATTGGCATGTCGTTACCGTTTTTTCCGGGGTATATTTTTTGTATTTAAAGACAAATGAGACTTGTATAAAATCAATTTTTTTATCTACCGAATGTTTATATTTTTTAAAAAATTTAAAAATATTTTATTGAAAGTTTATTAAAATTTTGCTAAATTGCGATATTATAAAATTTAATTAAATTAAATTTTTAAAATTTGAGATTTTATAATTTTTGATATGAGATATTTTTGAATTATAAAAGATCAATGAAGAAATTTGTTTGAATAAAACAGTTTAAATCAATATAGTTTCAGGTTCGAATCTACCTGACGATGACAGTGAGTCTATCAAAATATATTGTAGTATTGTAGTATATATATATATTGTAATAATAATTTTAAATTATAATTATTTTTAAAATTTTAATAAAATATGAAACTTTATTACAGACAATTAAGGAGCGCAAATTGAAAAAAAATCAAATAATTAAAACATCAAAATTTTCACAAACAACTCAGCGAATTTCAGCGAATTTCCCATCATATGTAAACAGTGAGTAAATAGATTGGGAAAAAAGCCTACAGACACAATTATTGAAATTAGATTTTTAAAAAAGTGAATGTCTTTATTTCATCTCAATATAAATATATTTTTTTATGAAATGATCTATTGTGACGTGCTCAAATATCCGAATGTATAATTTTTATTTATATATATAAATATATATAATTATTTCTAGTGATACTAATTTTATTTATAATAATAATAATAATAATAATAATAATAATAATAATAATAATAATAAAAATAATAATAAAAATAATAATAATAAAAATAATAATAATAATAATAATAATAATAATAATAATAATAATAATAATAATAATAATAATAATAATAATAATAATAATAATAATAATAATAATAATAATAATAATAATAATAATAATAATAATAATAATAATAATAATAATAATTATAATAATGTAAATGAATAATATTTATTTCCATCAAAATAACTAAAGAAGCACCTTATGCAACATTCAATGAATTGAGAAAGAGCTTTATCTCGCTTCCTAGAAGTTCCCCGTACCGATCCGAGAATCGCGTCGTCTGCTTTTGAGGATGGCATTTCAGTAATACATTTTGTATTTTTTTTGTTCTAATTCAGTTCATATCCGATTTTTGATGTTCAGACTAGGTTTAAAATGTAGAGTTAAATTTCCTTTGTTTAAATCGAGATAAAAATAAACAAGCATTTTTATGATCTAAATGAATTTTTGTTTGAATTTGCATTTGAAAAGAAAGAAGTCTTTGTGTTTCCGTGATAGAGAAATTCTAACTGTCATCATTAATATCAAGGGGAGGAGATTTCTATGAATTGTAGCGTTTAGAGACTAATTGTTTATTTGTTTAGTTAATTATAAATAAATAAATAAATAAATAAATAAATAAATAAATAAATAAATAAATAAATAAATAAATAAATAAATAAATAAATAAATAAATAAATAAATAAATAAATAAATAAATAAATAATATATATATAGTTTGGGACCTTGACATCTAGCCTATTTATTACCCTTTGCATGGATTCTCGACTGACCATAGCTATCCCTATCGTTATGATGATTGGGTGAAAAGTTGGATTTAAATGAAAAAGAAATTTAATAAAAATCTTAAAAATGAAGTACAATTTTATTTTCGTTATTTTCAATATACAATTCAACTTGTAGAGATTACAACGTTGTGGTCAGTCTTCTATAATAAAAAGTTAATCATGTACCAGTATTCTGACCTAGTAAAACAAAAATTACCTTCACCAATGTTTTAATTATCAAACCTTTTTCTAAACCTTTACCTTTTTTGTTTTGTTGCACTCAATTATACCCTTTCTACCTGAGAAAGGTTTGTAATTTATTTGATTGCTGATATATCAAACTTATGCGCTGTCACTGTTAATAAGTAGTAGAATAAAACTCAAAAAAAAGCATTAATGTTATTAAAACAATTTACATTAACTTGGGAAAATAATTATTCGCTACAAATCAAACAATTAAAATTTATCTCAATTTCGTTCTTTTGTGAAAATTCTATCTTTTTCCGTCAGTATCCCTTCTCTGCCTATCTCAAAATTACCCAAGGGGCAGTGGGGTACCCTTGCAGATTTTCTATGTGGCAAAAATATTACTCACAAAATATTTCTCCCATATCGGTCAACCAAGTTCCTGAACCCCCGCGCAGAAAGGACGGGTAGCCTTACCAAGGCCCTAAACATATGTAATCTTATGCTAAGTTCTAAACATGGTTCATTAATGTTTGAGATTCATTCTTATAAACATTCGAAGGTTTTATAGACTTTGAAACGATTCAAAAAAGTATTAGAATTATCGAAAAACTTCATTTAGAACTTTTTGTGCGTTTTATTATCAAAAATTCTGTTGTAATATTAAACAATAAAAATTGTTTTTTTCTATTTCAAGCATTATCTAGGCGAATTATTCGCCTCACAAATTAGGCGAGTAAAATTCGGCAGAGGAATTAATTTATTAATAAATTAATTTATTGTGGTTTCTTTTGATATTTTTTTAAAAAGCTTTATAATTAAAATTTAATTAAAAACTTTTCGATTTAAAAAAGATTTCCAGGAATTTGATTGGTTTAAAATTTCGATGTTAGAACAGGAGGAAATATGTTCAATTTAATCACCAATTAATATTAATTGCGGATGGAAAGCTCATTTGGGAAAATAATTTGTTTTAATAATAGCTTAATAAATATTTCCAATAGAACTCTGAGATAAATTTTTAGGTTTTATTTCTTAATAAATTCGGCAGTTTTGGAATTGTTTATCTTGCTGCTTTGGTAAAAGGAAATAAGAAAATGTGAAATAAATACTCACAGATAAGAGGTATATATAATGTATATAAGAGGTACAAATACTCATGGATAAGAGGTATATATAATGTATATAAGAGGTACAGATACTCATGGATAAGATGTATATATAAGGTATATAATAAGTACAAATACTCAGGGATAATAGGTATATAAGAGGTACAAATACTCAGGGATAAAAGGTATATATTGGTCGTTGTGATTTTTGACGAGGTCTGAACTTGCCTAATACCTCCGTCCTTACTTTTACTTTGAACCTTTTATTGGTTTGAATCATCGCTGGTAACTTACGGTGGACAATGTACTCCACTATAAAAGTTTAAAAATTACAAATATTTAATAATAAAAATAAAATAATTAATTAAAATTTTGTAAAATCTAACAGCATTAGTAACCTAAAGCTAAAATTCTGTCGACTGCAATTTTATTGAAATTGTTTGTCAGAACTTGTGTATTTGTTGTGAAAATAGGAATTTGTTATTTGTTGAGTTGCACTATTGAATCAGATAACGGGGGTCGCCTATTTGACTTTTGAGCCTACTGAAAAATTTACAAACTATGTCTGTTATAACCTTTTCACTTTTAAACAGAATCGAAAGTTTTGTCAGTTTTATTTTCTAGTCTTCCTTTAATATTAGGTTTCTTCAGTTAAAACACTTGATATTGAAAATTCTTTAAAAAATGCGAATATTTTACAGCCCAAGTAAATCCGACTACGAATAGTTGAGAGTTTACTGTAAATATTTATTCGGAATTATATTATCTAATTGTGCTGGCAATTAATTAAAATGAGAGAGTAGAAAACCCGTCAAACACAATGCATAGCCAGTTTAGAACCATCTAATATAACTTGTTAATAGAACTGCCAATTTGGCAAAGATCACATGGCATTCAATGCACGCCTTATCGACATTTGGTATAGATAGTAGTCGACATGCATAACACGTTATTCCAACGTAAGTGGTTAACATAATAACCCTTTGCCAAAGGTTTACAACTTAGATGTTTCGTTAAATTAAATTTTTTTTAATTACTATTTTAATTAAAATTTCACCGTGAAATTCGAAATCAGTGTAAACCTCATCAACCTATTTGTCCCCATATTATGGGTCACCCGTAAACATTGGAAAGGAAGTGAAAGGGAAAAAAAGACGGGAGAAACAATTACCAACATCCATTAATAATAGTGAGACATATAAATAAATTAACTCCCAAATTATTCTCCCAAACAACTGAATACTTACATCATACCCATTAGAAAGTTAATTAAATCCACAAATTAATGAAATAATAAAATTAATCGATAATAAACCAATCATTAATAATTATTAATTAATTAATAATATATATATATATATATATATATATATATATATATATGTTGTAAAATATTTTAGTAAAAGGTAGTGAAAAGTCAGACACTGATTTAAAAACACAGAAAAATTGTTGATAACAGCATCCTAAAAGGTATTTTTTGGAAAACCAGGACTCAAGACATAAAAATGGGACTATCTTGGTTAAGGGTAACCATTGACAAGTCTACTTACTATAACACTATGAAAACAAATATCATTGTTATCAGAATTTTAATTTGATGATTTTATATAAATACCAAAAATAACACTGATTAATGCAATAGAAGGGGTCTGGCGAATGTGGCTCCTTTTCCCAGAAGAACTCTTTTTTTCAAATTCCATTATAGTGTGATTTTGCACAAAATATAATATAAAGTAATTAAATACAGTAATTGTGTTAATCCGTCTAGTTATACTTACACTTATTGATTTATCGATGTTTTTTGATATTCACGAATTTTCGGCACAGCATTTTTCATCTGATTATGATCATTATCTATTAGCTTGATAAAATCAGAAAAAAATAACCTATTTTATATTTTTTTATTGATTTAACTTGAAAACGGCGGTGCCGCAAATTCGTGGCTATCAATAAACATCGATATCTTTACTGATTCATAGTCAAATATTTTTAAAAAATAATGTCATTTGAAAATGAAAAGAAATCAGTGGTGAAAATTAAAATAAATTCGTCTATCAATTCTTAGTTTTTTTTTTTAGAAAAAAATAAACAATAATATTACAGACGTAAAGTTTAAGCTTTGATTTCTTATAACAGGTGCGTCCGAATGTACAGGCCACATTATCACAAGAAATTCCGTGCTTAATTCCATGTGTTTTGAATTGCAAGTACGCTTTTGTTTCCAAAGTTTAAATCTTTTAATTATATTTAACCTCCTTTTCTGAGGATAGATAAGGAAGCCTTTTAGCAAATAAAGGATAAGATGTGAAATGTCTATTCTAGTAGTTCCCAGCTGTGACAGTACCGACCCCAGTGGGCGCTGACTAAATCTAAACTTTTAGACTTGCATTAGGTGAAAAGATATTATTTTATTATTTGAAATAACTATTATGATGGAGTGTCAAAATTTTTATTTCTTGTAAAGGGGGTGATGATCCAGGAAAGGTTGGGGGCCTAAGGTCTATATGGTGATGAGACGAGTAATAAATATGTTAGTAATGCTCTAGAGAAAACGCAATTAGAGTAATTTGTTGGAAATTTTCAGTTGACTAAACAGTGGACAACCATTAAAACAATAGGCTAAGTTTGTGGTAACAAATTCAATTTGTAATAGCCTGTTTAAATTGATAATTGCTTGAAAATCACGCATGACTAGACGCAGCAAGCAATCTTTTAACCATAACAACGCTGTCAACTTCACTCCGATCAACAATCCATTGTTTTATCTTGCAATTGTAAATTTAACTCACTTTTCTTTTTCTATTTCCTCGCTTAAATTTGCAGTTTTCCATTGTCTGTGGATCTATTATTATTCGACCAAGAATTCTACTTCAAGATCTTCAGGCATTACTTCAGGTTTCTCAAGGTAGGTTTAAAACGGATTGCAAAAATGATTACAAAATTACCGAATGTCAGTTCGGTTTCTTCTGAACCGTTGTGGATTCCTGACAGATCTCCATTGTTGTCGACGACAAATCACCGTTCCGATTACAGAGGACATTTCCACAAAACAAAAATTCCCGGACCAGACTGTCTGAGAGCAGAAAGTAAAAAGTCAAAAGTAAGAAAGCAGTTTGAAAATTGAATCCTAATATGTTGATAATTAAGGTTTCAGCATATCTTTCTACTTTACCATTGTCTCCACCAGAGGATTTTGACCAAGGTTCAAACGGAAAATATTGGTTAGCAGAAAATTTTCTTTCCAAAGAAGTTAAATGGAGAAGAGGAAATAATTTACAATTGTCCCAAGAACCGTTTGATGCTTTATCACATTATCAATACGATTATCCCCCTAAAAAACCGGGTTATTATTACTATTATTAATATTACTATTATTATTATTTTTATTATTATTATTATTATTATTATTATTATTATTATTATTATTATTATTATTATTATTATTATTATTATTATTATTATTATCATTATTATTATTATTATTAATATTATTATTATTATTATTATTATTATTATTATTATTATTATTATTATTATTATTATTATTAATATTATTATTATTATTATTATTTTTATTATTATTAATATTATTATTATTATTATTATTATTATTATTATTATTATTATTATTATCATTATTATTATTATTATTATTATTATTATTATTATTATTATTATTATTATTATTATTATTATTATTATTATTAATATTATTATTATTATTATTTTTATTATTATTAATATTATTATTATTATTAATATTATTATTATTATTATTATTATTATTATTATTATTATTATTATTATTATTATTATTATTATTATGATTATGATTATGATTATTAATATTAAATCAAATAGGCGAATAATAAAATAAACTCTTGGTGCAAAGTAATTATTATATTGTAGAAAAAAGTTTCGATTATTAAATAATATTTTTCAGTTTCTTGCGAATAGTCATCTTCAATGCTAAAAAAGCAAAATACGTTATGATTTTCATTTAAATTTTATTTTTTTGTTTTTTTGATTGGCTTAAATTTTCTACTTTTTAAAATTTTAAAGCATTCCCAAATATGAAATTTTAATTTAAAATTCGAGAAAATATTAAAATGTCATATTTGTGAATGTTTAAAAATTTTAAAAAGAAGAAAAATTAAGCCAATCAAAAACAAAAAAAATAAAATTTTAATGAAAATCAGAACGTATTTTGGTACTTTAGCATTGAAGTTTGCTATTCCGCAAGAAACTGAAGTCGATTATTTAATAATCGAAACCATTTTCAATAATATAATAATTACTTTGCAGCAAGGGCTTATTTGGTTATTCACTTATCTGATAAATTAATTTATGGATATACCAAGAAATCACTGTTTTTTTAATATTATTATTATTATTATTATTATTATTATTATTATTATTATTATTATTATTATTATTATTATTATTATTATTATTATTATTATTATTATTATTATTATTATTATTATTATTATTATTATTATTATTATTAGTATTATTTTAATTTATATTTATATTTAATAATTAAAACTAAATAATTTAAATTAAAAAAATCAAGAAATCATTCGAAAAAAATAAACACTAATGAGAATCTTCACTTTGATATCTGTCAATATTTACCCTTTGCCCATTAACAATTTCTCCAATTTACCTTTTAGATGTTTCCTTGTTGACAAAGGGTTGCAAATGATCCAATTTAGTGAGTCCTGTCGACGGTGATAATTTATAGTCCCAATATTGTTCCATCGGGCCAACCTCTTTCTGTCAATATTTATCTGATGTTTGTTTGAGGAACATTTAGGGTAAAACCGTATTTCTGTGTACATTCATCACTTTTATCAAGTCATATTACGAAAATAAAATTTCCTCTCAATCGTCAACTATTTACAAAATTTTTGCATTTTAATTAAAATCATTCATTGCTCATTAGATCTTTAGGTTTTTAATTCTCTTCTTTTACTATTTATGGTAATACCTCTCAACCTTTACTTTCTCTGTGGTCCTTATAAGGACCTATGTTATTGGCCAAATGAAAATTACACTAGAAATGGTTGGAAGGTTTTTCATGGACATCTTCATGCTCTTTTCTTTAAAGGAGGAATATTTTTCATTTTATTACGAACTGTCATACAAAGGCCATTTTCCTACCTTCCGCCAATTTCCCACGTTCTTTTAAATTTATTGGCCAGTTATCTCTCCTTTTAATGTATCCATATTCCCCTGTATAGTAACTATTTCTGTTTGCTTAACACGTCTTTATCAGATTTTTTCTTGGAGTATTTTATAGGTCTAACTAATCTAGCCTCAAGGTCTCGTTTAGTCTTATCAACCAAACTTTATATATTCATCTGACTCTGTTTTAGATGAAAAGGTGAGCTATTTCCCCAAGCACATTCCTTTGAAGACAGAAGAAAAGTTTAACTCAGTCTCAACGTACAACAGTGATTATTTGAAAACTCAACACAATAAAGATGATATTTGTTTCAAATTGAACAAACCGATCCCGCAAAATATTTTAACATGGAGACGGGAAAACAATTTCCAAAAGTTTCAGGAAATCAAAAGAAACAATCTTCCTCCGTTGGACATCAATACTACTTATCGGTCCCAATTCCAATATAAGGCGCCTCCTTTACCAATATTTCACAAAAGTTGTGAAGATCTTTCACCAAAGAAATACGAGCCCTTTAATTGCAGATCTAGTTACCAAGCCGATTATAATTCGTCAGTGTTTGAAGAGAGAGATCTTATGGATATCCGACTTTCCAGTACTGGAACTCTCAATAAGGACACAATTAATAATGAATTTACCCTGACCCCTTACCTAGAATATCAAAGGCCAGTTTTTCATACAGTAAAGCAATGAATGTACAGACTAGAATTGATATTAATATTATTTTCATTATTAGTTTATGATCCCAGATGTTCAACTTTTATATTGTAACCCTTTCGTTTGTTTTGTTATTGTTAATTATTGTTCTCTTAATAATTGTTATGGTCTTCATTCTTTATTTGGGTGACAGGCAAAAACATTTGGTTTCTGGGATACAAAAAAAATTTCCTTGGACAAATGTCTCTCGATATAAGGCAATTCGAAACCAAACCCTTCGATACAAGGTCATTTGATACAAGACCCCTCGATACAAGTTCATTTGATACAAGACCCCTCGATACAAGGTCATTTGATACAAGACCCATCGATACAAGGTCATTTGATACAAGACCCATCGATACAAGGTCATTTGATACAATACTCGATACAAGGTCATTCGACACAAGACCCCTTGATACAAGGTCATTTGATACAAGACCCCTTGATACAAGGTCATTTGATACAAGACCCATCGATACAAGGTCATTTGATACAAGACCCATCGATACAAGGTCATTTGATACAATACTCGATACAAGGTCATTCGACACAAAACCCCTTGATACAAGGTCATTTGATACAAGACCCCTCGATACAAGTTCATTTGATACAAGACCCCTCGATACAAGGTCATTTGATACAAGACCCATCGATACAAGGTCATTTGATACAAGACCCATCGATACAAGGTCATTTGATACAATACTCGATACAAGGTCATTCGACACAAGACCCCTTGATACAAGGTCATTTGATACAAGACCCCTTGATACAAGGTCATTTGATACAAGACCCATCGATACAAGGTCATTTGATACAAGACCCATCGATACAAGGTCATTTGATACAATACTCGATACAAGGTCATTCGACACAAAACCCCTTGATACAAGGTCATTTGATACAAGACCCCTCGATACAAGTTCATTTGATACAAGACCCCTCGATACAAGGTCATTTGATACAAGGCCCATCGATACAAGGTCATTTGATACAATACTCGATACAAGGTCATTCGACACAAGACCCCTTGATACAAGGTCATTTGATACAAAACCCCTCGATACAAAGTCCAAATGAAGATGGGGTTCTTAAAATTTTATGATAGAAATAACAATTAAATATCCATATAAAATATTTCCCATTACTGTTGTTCCTTTGAACTGGCACTGTAAACAGATCAAAATTGTTTCTGTTATTAAAGTTTGACAGGTGTCATTTTATCCAGACCTTTTATGTTGATGGACATTTTATCTGGAGTCATTTTGATTGATCTCCTTGAATGAGGTACCAAGAAAGAAAGAATGAAGTATTGTGGTGAAATGATTATGTAATCAGTGGAGGATTTACCTATAGATCCATCCTCACCAACATAAACCCCAGAGGTTCTAGGACCATATTGGAAGTTACTCAATTAATAATAATAATATATTAAGAAATTAAAATATTTAAACGATTCATGTTTAGTTTGATCTTTATTTGATTAAAATAATTATTTTTTAAAACCTACTACTTTCCATAGTCAGTAATGAATTTATTTCATGATAAACGTTTTTAAATTTCCTAGATAAATTTTTTGACTCTTGAAAATCTTTAATTTTTTAACGTTTTTAATTTTTTTTGAAAACTAACAGAACTGGTTCTTAGATTAATTATGTGTATAATTGGAGGGAGGGGAGGGGGGCTTGGACGACAACAAGTGTTTGAATCAAATGAATATCGTCATGGCTCTATTAACCTTGAACATAAGGGAACTTAACTTTAACAGGTAGCATAAGCATGACATTCTTGTTTTAGATGTAGAAATAAGTACAAGGAGGTTTTACGCCTTGCTTGAATTGGAACGATTATCCATGACTACATATAAGCAATGATGTACAAATGCTTGGTTAGGTCCAAATCCCTTCAGCTGCTACATATATTCATTGGAGGTGTAGGTAATAGAGGCGACTTATTATTATCACGCGACCTATGTAATCGTTTTTTCATTCAGAAACATTCCCAAGTGTAACAAAGTGAAGTGCTCCATTCGGTGTTTTTATAATTGGCAAACAAAAATTAATGGGAAATAACAACGAAAATCAACGTAGAAATTTTGTCACCTGCCAGATGTTCATTCATGGCACATTACGTCACACATATGCACAGACACACACACACGGAAATAACGCATGAATGGTTGTTACGGTGCTCGTGTGCCATTGCGTGATTTGCGTAAATGTCAGCAAACTCCAACTCAAATTCAAACCGTAAAATGATTATTCAAAAAACGACATTTACCGCAATTTTTAAAAAAGTAAAATTTTGAAAATAAAATTTAAAATTTTTATCCCAATCCTTTCAGCGTTGTGAGGGATGATGAAAATTGAAACCGCTAAAAATCTCATTATGTTCAATTAATCAGAAAGGGGGAAAAAACCAAAAAAAACAAACGGTAATTTCGGGAGTAAAGAAAATTAACAACATCATCATCAACATAATTTGACTGGCAACCTCAAATGGGCTCGGTGACAATTGGTATGACCTAGCAACTGGGATGAGGCCACCGGTCTTCCATAGAGACCATTGCAAAATAACAACTCGGCGTTGAGTAACCACATTTGCAACAAACACACGGAGTGGGGCCCAGTCTGTGCTGCAATTTACTCCCACTGTCGTAATCCGTTGATGCAAGACCAGCTGGCATATCGTTGAGCATTTCCAATGTCGTTAACGTCTTGAATCATTCTCATTTCTACATCAATCAAAATGCTCCCATCATCATATATTATTAATTATAACCGAAAGGGAATAAATTTCCATGTTTTTATATTTGCCATTTTTCGCTGATTTCGATCTTAATTATTAATATCATTATTATTATTATTATTATTATTATTATTAATATTATTATTATTATTATTATTATTATTATTATTATTATTATTATTATTATTATTATTATTATTATTATTAATATCATCATTATTATTATTATTATTATTATTATTATTATTATTATTATTATTAATATCATTATTATTATTATTATTATTATTATTATTATTATTTTTATTATTATTATTAATATCATTATTATTATTATTATTATTATTATTATTAATATTATTATTATTATTATTATTATTATTATTATTATTAATGTTATTATTATTATTATTATTATTATTATTATTATTATTATTATTATTAATATCATTATTATTATTATTATTATTATTATTATTATTAATATTATTATTATTATTATTATTATTATTATTATTATTATTATTATTAATTATTATTATTATTATTATTATTATTATTATTAATTATTATTATTATTATTATTATTATTATTATTATTATTATTATTATTATTATTATTATTATTATTTATTATTAATTATTATTATTATTATTATTATTATTATTATTAATATCATTATTATTATTATTATTATTATTAATATCATTATTATTATTATTATTATTATTATTATTATTATTATTATTATTATTATTATTATTATTATTATTATTATTATTATTATTATTATTATTATTATTATTATTATTATTATTATTAATTTTAGTAATATTAATATAAATATTATTCATATAACAATTAAACCTTTTTCAAAGTGTTTATTAATTGAATATTTTCAGCCAAAAACTTATTTCAACTTTTTCTCTTGGTTTTCTCGTTGTATACTTTTTGAAAGTCTCTTGACAGTATTTATAAATCATAATTAGGTACAGCTAAAGACTCACGAAGGCTCTCGTTCCTCAGTTTGTTCTAAAATTTAAGTTTTTTCTGAAAAAAAACTTCTCTCCTGTTATATCTGTTATATGCTGTCCAAAGAAGTTTTTGTATATTGAAGATAATCAAAAGTAGTTTGCTCCCAACCCGAAAAAACATTTTATGTAAACCAAGTTAATAATTGTTAATAAGGATTTATTCAACGATCAAATAACTGGTATATTAAGAGTTAGTAGCGCTCCTTAACTTTCTCCTAGATACCCCCCCCCTCCGGGTGCACACTACAAAATTCGCCACTGACGCATTGCTAACTGAACGAACACCTACAAAAACGGACCAATGATATCATAGCAGTAACGCCTATTCAGACATCGCAACCATGAGTTGCCCTAATAAGGTGAGAACTGCGATTCATATGTAGAAAGGTGGAGGACCAATTAAAAGGTGTTGAGATGAAAATAAGAAATACTGGCCGGTAAAGGTAGGATGTGAAATTTTTCCTTTGGATTACATAAGAATCTGTGGATTGTCAGTAGCTTTTTATTAAATGGGCAAATATTTGACTCATAGTCTTGAAATGTGGGAGTATCAAATTTTCCAAAAATTTGGTATTTAAGAAGGTAGAGACCAGCCTCTCGTTGTGTTAGCTTGGATGATATGATCTCTACGTGTATAAATATCATTTTTCAAATTGTGATCGAATGTATATGAAATCATCCTCAGTAAAACTCCATAAAAAGTCAGTGAAAAGATTATATATTGATATATTTTTTATGTGTTAATATGGAATTCAATGAGTCTCAACTTGGTTTACAGCCTGCTTTATTAAATCCTTGAACCGGAGGCGGACGGCATTTTCTGTTTATAGCATGTCGTAATTCCGGTCGCACATCATTTATCTTACGGGAGTCCTAAATCAGTGGCATAGTTAGAGTCTTTCTAGCCCGGGCGACCCATAAATTTGCCGGTCCCTAAATGACCGATCAGGTCATATTTCAGAATTTGTTAAGCTGTTGCTTAATGTTTTAACATATTCAACTTAGATATTGCATATATAGAGAAATATCTGTTTAACTCACTCTCAGTTAAAGAACAGCCCCAAACAAATGTTCCATTCTTTACTTTTAAGGCCGCTTTATGATTTGTACAGCTAATAAAAATTATGGGCCTCTAAGAATGGAGGTAATTAAACGCATTTTACACAGTGACTATATTAGTGGCTATTAATGGCCCCATGGTGGTCATCCATAAAAAAATTACAATATATTTTTTCGAAAGAATAAAACACAATAAATATCATCGACTAAAAATATTAAAACGATATATAAAAATTCCTTTTTGTCCCCATGATAAAACATGAATGGGCTCTCAATGTTCTAATGAGATTTATTTACACAGAAAAATCACTCACATTTTTCGTTGGCGGTAATTTTGAATTTTCCCGCTTAAAAGAACAACCATATTAATTTTGTTTTTTTATGACAATTATTATTATTATTATTATTATTATTATTATTATTATTATTATTATTATTATTATTATTATTATTATTATTATTATTATTATTATTATTATTATTATTATTATTATTATTATTATTATTATTATTATTATTATTATTATTATTATTATTATTATTATTATTATTATTATTATTATTATTATTATTATTATTATTATTATTATTATTATTATTATTATTATTATTATTATTATTATTATTATTATTATTATTATTATTATTATTATTATTATTATTATTATTATTATTATTATTATCATTATTATTATTATTATTATTATTATTATTATTATTATTATCATTATTATTATTATTATTATTATTATTATTATTATTATTATTATTATTATTATTATTATTATTATTATTTTTATATCAAATAAGTGAATAACAAAATAAGCCCTTGCTGCGAAGTAATAATCGAAACTTTTTTCAATATAATTATTACTTCGCAGCCAGGGCTTTTTTTGTTATTCACTTTTTTGATATTATTATTATTATTATTATTATTATTATTATTATTATTATTATTATTATTATTATTATTATTATTATCATTATTATTATTATTATCATTATTATTATTATTATTATTATTATTATTATTATTATTATTATTATTATTATTATTATTATTATTATCATTATTATAAATACTACTGACAATGACAGGAAACATGTTATTTTTCATCGAATAATATCATCAGTTGATTTCTACCTGCAAAAAGCCCGGAATTCCTAACCTCATAATTCCTGTCGAATTGAAAACACAAACTATTGCCTCTCTCTCTGTCTTTCTCTCTAATTCTTTCACTCTCACTCACTCTCAACCAACATTCGCACATTGTTACATTAATCTCGAAAATTTGAACATTATTTGACACTATCATTTTTGATTTGACAAATTATCACAAAATTTACGCCGGATTCTGAAGTGGAACGGCCTCCAGTACCGCCGCCCGATAACCTCCGACATCCCCATTGACACCTGTTACGATTGTAGGAAATTTTTGTACAAATTCGCCTACATTTTGTGTTTTGTTGGCTTTCTAACGTTGGGAAAAATCAACGAAAACCCAAATGTGAAAACCCTGAACAGAATTTCATTGCTCGTCGTTGCGTAAGAATGAAAAATTTTTCCAAACTTATCAGAACAAATGTCAATGATAAGGAAAATTCAGATAAGGAAAATGATTAGGTAATCATCAACGTCTATTTCTGTTTTGGCTTCGAGTTGGTTTGGTTGTGTCATTTATTAAATCATATTATGGACAGGTTTATGTAGAATTCGGCAGGTTGATAATTCTTGTTATTCAAACATACAATAGATAAAAAACATTTGATGACTTAATATAATAAAAACAATTATGATAATAATATTTTCTAATTAAAAATACATCAACTGGCATACGGAAGGGATTACTGGACTGAAAAGGCAGTTAAGGGGTCTCACTTTAAGGGTCTTAGAGCTTCAATTTTTGTTGACTTGGACTGATTTTTATCATACTTCACAATATGAAGACGGAAAATGAATTCATAAAATAGCATAAATAAATCATAAATCATATGATACTGTATTTGACATCCTTTTTCTACCTCCCTTTGATTATTATTATTAATATTTGTAGAATTATCATCCCCCTCCTCCCCTCTCCTTAATCGTACGTTTTGAATCATATCAATACGTCCGATAAAATATAAAGAAAAAATTTATTTTCATGTCCCTAATCGAGTGTACGGAAGTCTAATAAATGATTAATATTATGAATTCCCCCTTTCCCGCTATTATTTTCCGTGACTTTTATTTCTTAATTTACAAAAAAAAGAAAACAAATTTTCAATTATCTAAAGAAAAATGTTTGAGTTCATTACATGACAAGCATCATTCTATTACTGCAGCAAAACGTGCATTAAATCATTTTCGATTGTGTGTCATTCGCACACCGTTGCTAGTTTCTTGAGATCTGATTGGCTAACGAAGCAAAATATTGCTGACTTTCCAATTCCATCCAATCAAATGACGAGAATTTATAGGAAAATATCAAATTTTAATTTTGATAAGAGTTCGTTATTAATAAAGCGCATACGTTCATAGAATAATAACAGTGTGGTTAAACATATTTTCCCGATATTTGACAGAAGGTCTTACACGTGTTCTATGCATCTTGATATTCCAGAAAACAAGAAACTCAAACTTGAGCCAGATCAATATCACAGCGATGTGGAAGACAATTACTCAGATTATATTAAGTATTTTCATTTTTTTTATTTTCTCAGATCATTTTGTAATTAATTTGATTTGAAGAAGCAACAATCCAGAACTCGATGTAGAAAAGAAAAAACGCCGAGGAGTAAGTGATTTGGACCGAATAAAATCTAGAAAATTTATTAACATAGAAAATCGAAAAGCGCAGACGAGACCGAATTAACAACAGCCTGGCAGAGCTCAAAGAATTGGTACCGAATGCAATAGCAAAACAGAATACGACAAAATTGGAGAAAGCTGAAATCCTAAAGCTGGCCGTTGATCACTTGAAAGAATTAAAGAGCAAAGGTGGAAATAATTTTCTTTTATCAAACGATGCTTTAATTAATTCAATATAGATTCGAGTAAAGGTTATGGAGGATATACAAGCATTTATGAGAGCAAAATTGCAGGATTTAGAGATTGTTTAAATGAAGTCTCAAAGTACCTTCATAGGGAAGGAATCACGACTCAAAATCCACTCTATCAAGGCTTGATGGAGCACCTGCAGTATTTCTATCAATGTATCCTTTCACAAACCCCTTATCAGATTGAAGCACCATCAGCGATTGATTCGGCTTTTCGATATTCACAAATGCAAACTCCTTTAATTACATTCGACCCGAACACTGTGCCAAATTATCATGAAAACTATCAAAAGCTGACTTCGTGGAGCAGCAATGCAATTGCGTCTTCATATCAAAACCAGCCGAATCATTATCAAGCTCAAACCAGCAATTACCAATCAAATTTCCTTTTCCAACGGAACGCGCATCAGCAGTATCCGACAAACATTGCGACTCCGTTGATAGCAGCGAACGCAAATCCGAATTCCGTATTCAAGTGCTCATCGACTCCATCTCGGATCAGTTTGACAACGAATCCGTCTCAAATTCAACCGCTAATCCAGCAGCCATCTGGACTGGATTTCCCCTCGTTTTGCAATGATTCGATTAATTTCTTCCAGTCCAGACAAGAAATACCGTAACATGCAAAAGTGAAAACAAAGCCTGCAATTCACTCTCCTCCACCTCCTCCCTTCCGCTCCCCCCCCCCCTTATTTTATCTATCCCTATCTCTACCGAATTGAATAGATTTATTAAAATATCTACAAACTGTAAATACATTTATAAACTGATTTCTGTTTTTCCTCATTGATGCGTTAAATGTTTTTTTGTGTGAAATAATATTTTCCATTCATTTGACAGTTTTATTTAGAATTTTGTTTGCTCTACTTTTAATGAAAGTATATTTTGCAGTCTTGCTCGTCAGTAGCGGATATGCCCGGGTCGGGAGGGGGACTCTCTTTGGTCAGTTACAGTCTACTAAAAGGGCCCTCCCCAGTTCAAATTGAGGTAGGAAACCTCAGAAAATTTCCTCAATGGAAATTCACTTAATTTGCATTAATCCGCATGAGTCTTATTTCTACCGTGGCGTAGTTAAAGCTTTCGGAACCCTCAAACTACATGTAAAATATGCTTAAATACTGTTATGTTGTGCTCTATTCCAAGCTTATTATCTCACTCCTTAAAATCAGTAAAAGTAGCATTATGAACTTAGTGGTAGGTCTGGTCCCGCTTAGACAAAGAGTCTAAATGACATGTAGAAAAACAAGTCAAAGGACGAAATAGAAGTATAAATACTCTCAACAGTTCCATAAAAATATGATAGGAAAATAATATTGGCTTCATATTATTCTGGCAGAAAAAACTTGGAATTTCGTTAGTAGACCAAACTTGGCGCCAAAGCGGACTGATTCGTCCTAGTTGCGTTTCTAGAGAATTAATTGCCTCATGGACTGAATTTCATTGGCTATTGAGAACACTCCCGTTGAATCGTCATGAAATTTTATCTTATGATTCCCATGATAATCCTTTCTCTTCTGAAACTTTTTTTTATCCTTGACACAAACGTTCAATTGTGAAATAACCTCGTTCTGTCAGGAATTAAATCCCAGATCATATTTACGGCTTTGAATATTTAGCTTAGAATGCCCCGTATGCTAGAAGTCAGAATTTTCCAATTTGGAATTACTACACTACTCAAAGATTCCCGATACAGAGTACCCCATTAGTACCTTACATCAATTCCTTTTAATTGTTTATATGGTTAAAGTTCTGATCAAGGATGTCATTGACAGGCGTCCTCGACCAGACCACCATCTGATTAATTAAACCTTAAACAATTCTTTTATATTCCATAAAGCTTTCCTTCTGGTTAGAATAAGCTTGAATGCTTTTCGTTGCATTTCAATCGTTTAGAAAATGGATGGACTTAGACAATTTCAGTCCTTCAACCCCTGGAAATAGCTAAGAAAGTTTGTGTTGGCAGATAATAATAAAGAGTTGAACCATTCAGCCTTACTTTTGTCCGTCTATTATCTATGAAAGGCTTTGAGACGGTTTTATAAAATTAATTAAATTTTCATTTTATTGAAATATAAATGATGGAGTTGGGCTTCCCCTGTACCCTTTCAAACCAATGTTGCTAATGCTATAAGTCTGGCTGTAACGGGAGGAGGATACAGATAGGTGATATACAGATATAAAAATTAAAGTTTTCAAACTTTGAGTTTACTCATAATTCATGGAAAACCTTTTCAAAGAATGTTTCCAAGTCTTTCTCTCTACAAAGTGCAGCATTTTAGTCGGTCGTTGTTGCACCACCGGTAATGAACGTTTAACGTTTACGGAGTTTAGAACTATATCATAAATTATAGACAAAGCAAATCCATCATTAACTGTACCAGTATTTTATCATTTTGTTTAAAAAAAAATACCCCCCTCCCCTCCTCCCCGGAAAAAAATTCAAATTACTACAATTAAAGAAAAAAAATCTGAAAAAAATCTTCTATTCCAAAAATTAAAATAAAAAACTAAAACTTTTAAATATGTAAAAATTGTTTTTCAAAAATCAATTTTTGTAAACAAAATTATGGATTATTTATAATTTTCAGATATTGATTCATTTATTGAATTATGAATTTTTTTTAAATAAAAAAATAAATAAATAAAAAACTTAATTGATATGATATACATGTGCACATTGAAAAAGGAAAAAGTTTCATGAAATCCACAATTAATTTTTGCTATCAGACTAATTCAGTACATTAAAACAAAATAATTCAACATGGAGAGCACATGGATATGTCCATCCATTCAATATCCCATTGATTCTGCACATTCCCAGAGGGAAACTAAAATCAATTACAAGTTATTTAAAATGTTCATTGTGGATTATTTTTTTGCATTTTTCTCTAAGCTCGTCAATAACTGGATTTATTAAAAGAAATTTAATTGATTGAGTTAAAATGCACTCGATTCTGTTGTGAGATTTCCAGCTTCAATCGATATCCTCCTCAATTGGTGCCTTCGGTCGTTGAAATTGCGAGAGTGCTGGGGAAATTTGGTCTGTTTGATATTTTTACCATTATTTTCTTTCAGGTTCTTCCGAGAGAATTCCATTATGGAATATATAACTGTTGGTGAGTGTGTGCATCCAATCAGAATGCACTTGACGGAGAAATTGCCGAACATGGAAAATTTTTTGCGTCTTACATATTATATATTATAAAAAATATCTTAATTAAATTTAATTATCAAAAATTCAAACTTTGTTTTAATAAAACAACAATTGATTAGGTTAAGAAATTTCGAGGCATTTATGACAAATTAAGAAAAACTATTTGTACTGTGAGCCGAGCTCCAAGCGGAAAAATGTCTGAATCTGACACTCTTCCTCTTGCAGGAAATTTTATATTTTTTCAATTTTTGTTCGTGATTATCTCAGAGCCGCTTTGAGGTCATCGTAGGACTTAGGCACTGTCACATTCATAGGCCTCATGTCACCAGCTCTGCCAATTCAGCATTAAAACAAAACACACATTCGCGTAATCTTACTATTTGTTGAAGCTATGTTTAATCATGATTCATGACGAAGTCGGTTTTGATTTCAAATCTAAAATAATACTTTGCAATATTTCCTGTTTCGCGATCTTTCATTTTCAAAATTGGTAACGGCTTTATAATATTTGACTTGAGTACTTAAGAGAGCACGAGTTTGAATTTGAGAAACGGAAAAAAGGAGAAAAAAGAGGTTTTATAAAAAAAGAAGAGATACTTGATAAAGATTCGTAGACCTTTATCTAAAAAGGTCTGATGTTCCTCACACACATATATATATATATATATATATATATAATTTTTAAAAAATTTAAATTTACAGAAAAATTTTTATGTTGATGCTCAGAATCAATGTCCGCTCTAGGACTTGAGGCGCCATATACAAGTATTTTTGGAATTAAAAATCAAATGTGTATAAAAACTATAGTTTACACTAAATTATAACTGATCAACGTTTTGCTTTTGTACTCGTACAATAATTCAAAACTTCTCAATTTATCAAAAAAAAATTAGTTAAAAGTCCAACTTTATATAATATGCAAGCTCTTTTGTTTCGTATTATTTTTGAATGGAGATACCTGTTGATACCTATTGAGCTATGGGATTAAAACGAACCTCCTTGAATCTGTCCTTGTATACATATCAAATAAAATACGTGTGTAAATATGCGTGAAAATATGTGTGTCCTATTATAATTATATATAGTTACTGCCCCAATGCCATTTTTGTGATTAATAGATGCTTTATCCTTTAGCTGTGGCTTTCTAATTACTAATGACGGATTTTCACGGGGTTACTTTTATTACCGATTGTTTTTGATCATAACTATTAATAAATTATCATAATATCCATTATATTCATAATTAAATATATTTATTTGAAATTTCACCAAATTATTATATCTTTATAATTATAATTATTTTTGAATATTTTATGATATCATCTTAATACTTACATTTAGTGACATTGATAACGACCTCTGGACCAGTGCAAGTATTGCTGGGCCTCGTCATTATCATTGAACGCTCAAAATTCAATCAACTAAGCCTCACTACTTATAATTAAATTTTACAAGTAATTAATTTTACAGTAATTAAGAGAAGTGAACCAGTCACAATAATGCTAAATCCGATTTGATGGCTCTCACAATGTCGCCGAGCTCCACAATATAAACCAAGACTAAACAAATCTCAATGAGAAAGAAAGAGGAAGTTGGAAATTGCACGTTTACTTGGAGACCTGCGCAAGATGTCCGAAATTTTTAAACTTATGATTATTGTGAACTTGTCAAATGTTGCGATCTATAAATTAATATTTAATTTAAACCGATACAGTTTATTTTTCTGATGTTTTTTCAAACTAAGTCATTTCGTTTCAGTATTATTGAAAGTCTTATACACGAACTGAGGGACCATTACTTAACATGAGCATGAAACCTTCTACGATAGCTCTTGAAACGATAGATGAGACATAGTATTAGCACTCATGGCGATAAGGTTCACTCTTTATTGATGACCTTCAATAGAACACAATTCCAATGTCACTCGTGACGGGTGTCTAATTGTTATCTTTTTTATTTACGTATAAGAAGGGAATACCCTTGGTGTTTGTGCTTATGAAATCTTCTTACCCATTAAGTATCCAGCAGCTTGATCATTAAAATAATTACAAAATAATTATAAATCTACAAGATTTGTATTATCATAATAAAATAATATATTTTGCATCAATTTATGCTTTTAAATTTTTTAAAATTAATGAAAAGGTAAATTATTCTTGAAATTATGTCAAACTGATTCTTTTTCTATATTTGAATTATAAACTTGACTTTAAATTATAAAGTTTTCTAAATATATTTTGTTAAAATCTATCTTAAATTTAGCTCATGAAATAATTTGAACAAATGTCATGCTTAGTTTTGAAATTGAAATGCAGTTTAATAAATTCATTGAGTTGTTGAAATTTAACTTTTAAGCCAAAAATAATTTATTTAAAATAATATTTATTTAAGATAATAATTATAAATTATTTATACTTCTTTAAATAAGCTAATGTTTTAATAAAGCATATTTAAAATCAAATAATTTACTGAAATCAAAATTCGATTAACTGAAATTAAGAATTCATAAATTCGTTTTTTAACAAAATTAGGTTCATTGAAAATTAGTTTAAACTTAAATAATTATTATGTAAATTCATTAAGTTTTTATAAATTAACCTGATATAAATATATTTTTCATCAAATTAACCGAAGAATTGATGAATTATTGAAATTAATGAACGTTTCTCAAAACTTTTTTAATTTTTAGATAAATAAATGCGGAAGCACTTGCAATGGTATACTATCAAGATAATTGTATTAACGTCATTATTTTGGATTTGCATACAATCATTATTTTTAATTTATAATTCATGCAAAGAAGAATCAACAGCTATCCATTCGATATCCGCTGATAAAATTATCACCACAGAAAAAGAGTTATCAAGTTTGTAACATGTTGGATATCAAGAAACGATTCTTAGCGAGTTTTAGGTATATCATCAAAAAGCTTACTGAAACGGTTTTTGAACAAATTTATCGACCTTGGACCAGATGGACCCGGTGAAATGGGTAAAGCAGTGGTGATTCCAAATTACCTCAAAGATGAATCCAAAAAAACATTTCATCTCCATCAATTCAATTTAGTTGCCAGCAACATGGTGTCCGTTAACCGCTCGCTGCCAGATTATCGGATCTCAGTGTAAGTTCAATTTACCAACTCAATTTGTTTGGCAATTTCAGTATTTTACTAATTATTTTCTCATTTAATTTGATTGGTTAATTAAATTTTAATTAATTAAATTTTATTTAATTGTTTATTAAATAGTTGAAAATGATATTTAAAATGGAAAATTTTGTTTTTTAGAGTAATTTATTTTATAATTTTATGGAAATTTAATTTATCTTATGAGTATTCTGGTTAGAATGGATTCTGGAACCCCCGTGGGTAACCTGGCCAGCAATTCCGAATTTGTATGGGGAAAGGATAAAATTTATGAAATAAAATGAGATTAAATCGTTATTGGACATATTTATCCCACAAAACCATTTATTTATCGATCTGACCTGCCGGGAGTACAAAGGGGGGGCAGCCGGAACCGCTAGTCAAATATTACAACTGGGATCGTTTAGAAAGGTTTTCTATGCTGGATTTCGTTTTTTGGTTGAAATTTTGTTTTTTTCAATAATTTTTTCGATTAATTAATTTTAATTAATTTTAATTAATTAATTAATTTTGTTGTAATTATTGATGAAATGCTATAAAAATGGAAATAATGAATTGATTTCATTTCCGGTTGACATAAATCGGTGATAATTATTGAGTTGAATGCGCAGAAAGGGAACATTGGGCACATCGGGCACATTGGGGGGGGGGGCATTCAATACTTCACTTTCTGGTGGATTTTGAGAGATATTAAGAGATATTTGCTAATAATATTGAGAGATTTTGAGTTATTTAGGGTCCCGGGTGAGTTTATCCACTCTGTGGCGATTTAATGTGACCGGGGGGGGCAAGGAACCCTCATATGATAACTACACAGGAATTCCGAATTTCTATGGGGAAATGATAAAATTTATGAAATAAAATGAGATTAAATCGTTATTGGACATATTTATCCCACAAAACCATTTATTTATCGATCTGACCTGCCGGGGGTACAAAGGGGGGGCAGCCGGAACCGCTAGTCAAATATTACAGCTGGGATCGTTTAGAAAGGTTTTCTATGCTGGATTTCGTTTTTTGGTTGAAATTTTGTTTTTTTCAATAATTTTTTCGATTAATTAATTAATTAAAATTAATTAATTAATTTTGTTGTAATTATTGATGAAATGCTATAAAAATGGAAATAATGAATTGATTTCATTTCCGGTTGACATAAATCGGTGATAATTATTGAGTTGAATGCGCAGAAAGGGAACATTGGGCACATCGGGCACATTGGGGGGGGGGCATTCAATACTTCACTTTCTGGTGAATTTTCTATTGGAATTTTCGGTTTAATAACGATTTCCTTCCAAATGTTGAGAGATATTGCATTATTTAGGGTCCCGGGTGAGTTTATCAACTCTATAGCGGTTTAATGTGCCCGGTGGGGGGGGGGCAGAGATTAGAGAGAAATTGAACTAAGGAAACAAAAAGAGATTAGAGAGAAATTGGACTAAGGAAACAAAAAGAGATTAGAGAGAAATTGGACTAAGGAGACAAAAAGAGATTAGAGAGAAATTGGACTAAGGAGACAAAAAGAGATTAGAGAGAAATTGGACTAAGGAGACAAAAAGAGATTAGAGAGAAATTGGACTAAGGAAACAAAAAGAGATTAGAGAGAAATTGGACTAAGGAGACAAAAAGAGATTAGAGAGAAATTGGACTAAGGAAACAAAAAGAGATTAGAGAGAAATTGGACTAAGGAGACAAAAAGAGATTAGAGAGAAATTGGACTAAGGAAACAAAAAGAGATTAGAGAGAAATTGGACTAAGGAGACAAAAAGAGATTAGAGAGAAATTGGACTAAGGAAACAAAAAGAGATTAGAGAGAAATTGAACTAAGGAAACAAAAAGAGATTAGAGAGAAATTGGACTAAGGAGACAAAAAGAGATTAGAGAGAAATTGGACTAAGGAAACAAAAAGAATTAGAGAGAAATAAAAAAAAATAGAGCTAAGGAAACAAAAAGAGATTAGAGAGAAATTGAACTAAGGAAACAAAAAGAGATTAGAGAGAAATTGGACTAAGGAGACAAAAAGAGATTAGAGAGAAATTGAACTAAGGAAACAAAAAGAGATTAGAGAGAAATTGGACTAAGGAGACAAAAAGAGATTAGAGAGAAATTGGACTAAGGAAACAAAAAGAAATTAGAGAGAAATTGAACTAAGGAAACAAAAAGAGATTAGAGAGAAATTGGACTAAGGAGACAAAAAGAGATTAGAGAGAAATTGGACTAAGGAAACAAAAAGAAATTAGAGAGAAATTGAACTAAGGAAACAAAAAGAGATTAGAGAGAAATTGGACTAAGGAGAAAAAAAGAGATTAGAGAGAAATTGGACTAAGGAAACAAAAAGAGATTAGAGAGAAATTGAACTAAGGAAACAAAAAGAGATTAGAGAGAAATTGGACTAAGGAGACAAAAAGAGATTAGAGAGAAATTGGACTAAGGAAACAAAAAGAGATTAGAGAGAAATTGAACTAAGGAAACAAAAAGAGATTAGAGAGAAATTGAACTAAGGAAACAAAAAGAAATTAGAGAGAAATTGGAATAAGGAGACAAAAAGAGATTAGAGAGAAATTGGACTAAGGAGAAAAAAAGAGATTAGAGAGAAATTGGACTAAGGAGACAAAAAGAGATTAGAGAGAAATTGGACTAAGGAGACAAAAAGAGATTAGAGAGAAATTGGACTAAGGAGACAAAAAGAGATTAGAGAGAAATTGGACTAAGGAAACAAAAAGAGATTAGAGAGAAATTGGACTAAGGAGACAAAAAGAGATTAGAGAGAAATTGGACTAAGGAGACAAAAAGAGATTAGAGAGAAATTGGACTAAGGAAACAAAAAGAGATTAGAGAGAAATTGGACTAAGGAGACAAAAAGAAATTAGAGAGAAATTGGACTAAGGAAACAAAAAGAAATTAGAGAGAAATTGAACTAAGGAAACAAAAAGAGATTAGAGAGAAATTGAACTAAGGAAAAAAAAGAGATTAGAGAGAAATTGGACTAAGGAGAAAAAAAGAGATTAGAGAGAAATTGGACTAAGGAAACAAAAAGAGATTAGAGAGAAATTGAACTAAGGAAACAAAAAGAGATTAGAGAGAAATTGGACTAAGGAGACAAAAAGAGATTAGAGAGAAATTGGACTAAGGAAACAAAAAGAGATTAGAGAGAAATTGAACTAAGGAAACAAAAAGAGATTAGAGAGAAATTGAACTAAGGAAACAAAAAGAAATTAGAGAGAAATTGGAATAAGGAGACAAAAAGAGATTAGAGAGAAATTGGACTAAGGAGAAAAAAAGAGATTAGAGAGAAATTGACTAAGGAAAAAAGAATTAGAGAGAAATTGGACTAAGGAGACAAAAAGAGATTAGAGAGAAATTGGACTAAGGAGACAAAAAGAGATTAGAGAGAAATTGGACTAAGGAAACAAAAAGAGATTAGAGAGAAATTGAACTAAGGAAACAAAAAGAGATTAGAGAGAAATTGGACTAAGGAGACAAAAAAAAGAGAATTAAGAGAAGAAAAATTGGACTAAGGAACAAAAAGAAATTAGAGAGAAATTGGACTAAGGAGACAAAAAGAGATTAGAGAGAAATTGGACTAAGGAAACAAAAAGAGATTAGAGAGAAATTGGACTAAGGAGACAAAAAGAGATTAGAGAGAAATTGGACTAAGGAGACAAAAAGAGATTAGAGAGAAATTGGACTAAGGAAACAAAAAGAGATTAGAGAGAAATTGAACTAAGGAAACAAAAAGAGATTAGAGAGAAATTGGACTAAGGAGACAAAAAGAGATTAGAGAGAAATTGGACTAAGGAGACAAAAAGAAATTAGAGAGAAATTGGACTAAGGAAACAAAAAGAATTAGAGAAAATAAAAAAAAAAAAAAAAAAAAAAGAACTAAGGAAACAAAAAGAGATTAGAGAGAAATTGAACTAAGGAAACAAAAAGAAATTAGAGAGAAATTGGACTAAGGAGACAAAAAGAGATTAGAGAGAAATTGGACTAAGGAGAAAAAAAGAGATTAGAGAGAAATTGGACTAAGGAAACAAAAAGAGATTAGAGAGAAATTGAACTAAGGAAACAAAAAGAAATTAGAGAGAAATTGGACTAAGGAGACAAAAAGAGATTAGAGAGAAATTGGACTAAGGAGAAAAAAAGAGATTAGAGAGAAATTGGACTAAGGAAACAAAAAGAGATTAGAGAGAAATTGGACTAAGGAGACAAAAAGAGATTAGAGAGAAATTGGACTAAGGAGACAAAAAAGAAATTTGAAACAGAAATTAAGCAAGGTCAAAGCAAAGCAACTAAATCAGAGTTACCGATCTCAGAAACCCGTCACAGTAGTCAAGTGATTGTGAAATACAATTGATCCGAAAAGTGCTATTCTTCTCGAAGGGTCGTAATAAGCTCGAAATTGTAATTGATAGATAATTCGTTGTGTCATTTTAAAGTGGAGATAAAGTGTAATAATCAATAAAGTTTATATCGTTTGGAGTTCGTTACTTTTGTTTAAAAGCACGCTTGGAGTCAGATTGACAATAATTCCTATTCGAATTCACCGACAACCCGAACAACTTTGTGGAAAGTAAAGGAAAACTGCGACTATGATAGTGTGATGAAGAGTGGTTATGGAAATCGGAGTTCACTGCCGATATAACTTGTCATTTAACCTTTTTGAAACTAAAACTACAAGAAGAGGGAAAAAACTTAAAATTTGTCATTGTTTTTGTAACAAATACAAGCCAGCAATTTGACAGACCTCCAGCAGTGCAAAGGTAATCTGCAAGTGAGATCATTAACGACCTCCAGACACAGACAGAAGAAGTGAGACTGTTTCAAGACTCCTTTGACCAGTTGTCAGAAACGAATTGCAGCTGGAAGTCATTGAGTTGCAAATTCAAAATCGGACTGGTGGGATTTTACAAGTCTCTTTCCAAAGAAGAGTTTCCTAATGTCAAAACTTGTGAAGCAACATACATACCCGTGTAACCAAGCATTTCCAATAGTGAAATACCTGGAGAACGATTTGAGAACGAACTTATCCGATGATAGTCTAAGGTCACTGTTGATGTTAGGGACTATCTAGCGAAACTACAGCCAAGGGAACGGGCTTGGAAAATATAGCGGGGAAAGAAGACCCTGTTGAGCTTGACTCTAGTCGGACTTTGTAGGAGAACTTTAGAGGTGTAGCATAAGTGGGAGACTTCGGCCGACAGTGAAATACTAGTACTCAATGATGCAGTATTGAACTGTTTCAAGGACAGTCTAAGGTGGGGGGTGGAGTTTGACTGGGCGAGTACATCTGCCAAATGGTAGCGCAGATGTCCCAAGGGAAGCTCAACTAGGACAGAAACCCGGTGTCGACTAAAAGGGGAAAAGCTTCCTTGATATTGAGTTTCAGTACGAATAACACAATAAATATCCATCCTTTGATATCCAAGTATGTTGTCGGCTGCCCCTGAACTGATGTTTGATAGTTAACCCGGCACTCGGAATGAAACGTTCGCATTTCTGGCAAATAAATGGTTGCTTTCCAGGAGTTCCATCTTGCTATTTATCTGGCGCATATTCCTAGTAACTGCTTTCCTTTGCCGCATCAGCATTGCATTGGATTTTATTCTCTTGAAACTTGGTGATGTTTCTTTAATCTTTCCTTTCATTCATTTAATGACTCAAAATCTTGCATTCGGAGATTCTTATTTGATTTTTTATACAATTTATTCTAAAACACCTTCTAACAACTATCTGGAAAGCTTTGACAAATTTGATTCTGTAATCATATGTAATATTTGTTATCTCGGCAAATTGTTCTGTTTCCAAAATAAAATCTCCAATATCTCCTCCATTCAAATGATACTTGCTAATATTATTTAATATATAAATTATAAAAATCCATCAAAATATTATCGACTGGCAATTTATTTTAATATAATTCATCAATATAATTTAATCAATAATATTTTTATTAGAATGAATATTCTTATGCTGCATAAATACTCTAGCAATTAGAATTTATTTTTAATTGATGAATAATTAATAAATAATGGATAAATAATGGATAAATAATTGATAAATAATTGATAAATAATTGATAAATAATTGATAAATAATTGATAAATAATGGATAAATAATGGATAAATAATGGATAAATAATGGATAAATAATGGATAAATAATGGATAAATAATGGATAAATAATGGATAAATAATGGATAAATAATGGATAAATAATGGATAAATAATGGATAAATAATGGATAAATAATGGATAAATAATGGATAAATAATGGATAAATAATTGATAAATAATGGATAAATAATGGATAAATAATGGATAAATAATTGATAAATAATGGATAAATAATGGATAAATAATGGATAAATAATTGATAAATAATGGATAAATAATGGATAAATAATGGATAAATAATTGATAAATAATGGATAAATAATTGATAAATAATTGATAAATAATGGATAAATAATGGATAAATAATGGATAAATAATGGATAAATAATGGATAAATAATGGATAAATAATGGATAAATAATGGATAAATAATGGATAAATAATGGATAAATAATGGATAAATAATGGATAAATAATGGATAAATAATGGATAAATAATGGATAAATAATGGATAAATAATGGATAAATAATGGATAAATAATGGATAAATAATGGATAAATAATTGATAAATAATGGATAAATAATGGATAAATAATGGATAAATAATGGATAAATAATGGATAAATAATTGATAAATAATTGATAAATAATTGATAAATAATTGATAAATAATTGATAAATAATTGATAAATAATTGATAAATAATGGATAAATAATGGATAAATAATGGATAAATAATGGATAAATAATTGATAAATAATGGATAATAATATAATGGATAAATAATGGATAAATAATGGATAAATAATGGATAAATAATTAATAAATAATTGATAAATAATTGATAAATAATGGTTAAAAATTGATAAAATATTGATAAAAAGATAAAATGGATAAATAATGGATAAATAATTGATAAATAATTGATAAATAATTGATAAATAATTGATAAATAATTAATAAATAATTAATAAATAATTAATAAGTAATGGATAAATAATGGATAAATAATGGATAAATAATTGATAAATAATTGATAAATAATTAATAAATAATTAATAAGTAATGGATAAATAATAGAAACATAATTAATTGATAAATAAATAATTAATAAATAATTGATAAATAAATAAATGATAACTTAAAGTATATCAAGAATAATAATTAATTGATAAATAAGTAAATAAATGATATAAATAAATAATTGATAAATAAATAAATGATAAATAAATAAATAAATGATAAATAAATAATTGATAAATAATTGATAAATAATTGAAAAATAATTGATAATTAATTGATAAATAATATAATAAGTAATGAATAAATAATAGATAAATAATTAATTGATCAATAAATAATTGATAAATAATTAATAAATGATTGATATATAAATAATTGATTAATAATTGAAAATAAATAATTAACTGATACATGATTGATAAATAATTAACTGATAAATGATTAGTAAATAATTGAATTTTCATTGCCAATAATAAGGGACCAGCAATAATGCTATGAAACCCTCTACAGGTAAATATATGGCAGCTGCTACTTTTATAGGAAATTACATGAGGATCTTATTTCGAAGTTTAATATTAGACGCCAGGAAAGGATCTGTTCTAGTAGCTATCTTTGCTCTTATATGTCTTTCATCCACATTTGCCTCTTTAAAAGTACCACAATATTTATTGTTTTACAATCAAAACAAAATTCTACTTTTAGATCAACATTATAAAGATCTCTGTATTTAAACAACTTTTGCTCTCGTGATTTTCACATTTTACCGCCAATTTTCACACTAGCGCCACAGATACACATTTCTCTATACTTGGGCATAATCATTCACTCAGCTAGCCATTTATCTCCAATAACTGAGCGCACCAAGGAGGGAGGGCCATATTCACTTGTTGTCACAATTGCGACCTTTATAACAAATCATTATAACAATGAACCAATTCACTATTATGTAAAACGATTAAAACATAATGCAATGGAATAAAAATGAAAACATTTGAATAGAAAATAAATCGTCAGACAAATCCTGCAGATTTTGTCGATGGCCGGAGATTGCCAGATTAATAATTATTATAATGTGTAATATATAATGAATTTATTGATGGAATCAACTTGATTGTGTTCGTTGTGAAACTATGGTGAGATTTAGTGTGCAAATTGTGCTACACCAATACATTCAATCACAGATGGAGCACAATTTGATCAATATTATTCTAATACTGTTATATTTATTTTTATTATTGTTATTATTATTTTTATTATTTTTATTATTTTTATTATTATTATTATTATCATTATTTTTTTTCATTTTTATTATTTTTGTTATTATTATTTTTTTTGTTATTTTTATTATTATTATTATTATTATTTTTTTATTTTTATTATTATTATTATTTATTATTATTTTTATTATTATTATCATTATTTTTTTTTCATTTTTATTATTTTTGTTATTATTATTTTTTTATTTTTATTATTATTATTTTTGTTATTATTATTATTTTTTTATTTTTATTATTTTTGTTATTATTATTATTTTTTTTGTTATTTTTATTATTGTTATTATTATTTTTTATTATTATTATTATTTTTGTTATTATTATTATTTTTTTTGTTATTTTTATTATTATTATTTTTTGTTATTATTTTTATTATTTTTATTATTATTTTTATTATTGTTATTATTATTATTTTTTTTATTATTATTATTTTTTTTATTATTTTTTTTTTTATTATTATTATTTTGTTATTATTATTATTTTTTTTTGTTATTTTTATTATTATTATTTTTATTATTATTATTTTTTTTTATTATTATTATTTTTTTATTATTATATTTTTATTTATTATTTTTTTTTTATTTTTTTTTTTGTTATTTTTATTATAATTATTTTTGTTAATATTATTATTATTTTATTTTTATTATTTTTATTATTGTTATTATTATTTTTTTATTATTGTTATTATTATTATTATTATTTTTTTATTTTTATTATTTTTGTTATTATTATTTTTATTATTATTATTATTTTATTATTATTATTATTATTATTATTATTAATATTATTATTTTTTTTTAATTTTTATTATTATTATTATTATTATTATTGTTTTGTAACCAGAGATATATTTTATAATTGATTCAAAATCAAAATCAAAAATATATGGAAAACATAAAGTTCTAAAAAATTTTTGTTTAATGTTACTTGTTTACGTGTAAACAAGTCCAAGAATTTCGATTTTTGTTTCGAATATATTGTTTGATTTATGTAAAACGCGAATGAAATTATTTTATTATTTTTTGGTTAACATTATATGTACATATAATAAAATTAATAATATTAATAATAATAATAATAATTAATAATAATTAATAAATAATAATAATAATAATTAATAAATAATAATAAGTAATAATAATAATAATAATAAATAATAATAATAATAATAATAATAATAATAAATAATAATAATAATAATAATAATAATAATAATAATAATAGTAATAATAAATACAATAAAAAGTCAAATAAAGTAAAAATTCATATTTGCAATGATAAATTGTAGCATTAATTTTCACGAGTATTTTCACGAGTCCAGTAATTATCAGAAATTGAAAGTTCCATCATATAAATTATTCGGTTGCGACTAATTATGCCAAGGGTTATGGAGGGTAATGATGAGGATCTGGGTATTCAACTGCTGGGTTTAAGGAAATCAGATATTAGAACGTTTCACTGAGTGCATGCAATCTTCGTTATATCCCATTCGCAACATAAAATATTCTACTAAATAATTTCATAAAACTTTGGAATGCGTAAAGCACAAAAATTATCTTTTATTTTGTTACTTATTTTCGTACAATTACAGTAAAACGCTGGTTTTAACCTCCTTAGTTTCGTCGCCTGATTTCCGATGATGTTATGACGCCAAATGCCGATGATTCATTGAATAAATCTATTCCATGCTTTCATCTGGGAGTCATTTCCATCTCCATTTCCATCTCCATTTCCATCTCATCTCCATCTCCATTTCCATTTCCATCTCCATTTCCATCTCCATCTCCATCTCCATTTCCATCTCATCTCCATCTCCATCTCCATCTCCATCTCCATCTCCATCTCCATCTCCATCTCCATCTCCATCTGCACATACTTATCAAATGCTTTCATTATTTGCCCCATTGACCTTTATGAAATTTACATGTCTGTTTTCAACATGTTTAATTAAATGTACTTAGGTTACCGTTGACAGGAAATTTCTGTTTACAATGTTTTTCTTTCTAGTGATTTCAATATCAAAAACACTGAGAATTCCTTGCTTGATTTGTTTTTCTTGGAATGAAAGGCAGCATAATTGATATTTTGAAACAAAGCAGGTATTAAATAAACGAGTGAAAATAAAATCCGCACATTACATGTTATAGTAGATTTATGTTTCTGTCATAACGTTTGGTTTTCATTCACAATCTTCCTATTTATCAATCTCCCTGCTCTCTATTCCACTATTCTTTTTGATGACATCAAAACCTTGGAAGTTTCATATTTAGTGTTTGTAAAATCCCGGAAACAAATCTCCGTCATTCAAAGCAGAGGTAACAGCATTGAGCCCAAGTGAATAATAGCATA
>CM039682.1:43152749-43387749 GCA_022537955.1 Schmidtea mediterranea
TATTATTTTTATTCAGAAATTATTCAACCTGATCTCAGCATTTTATACTATAAATTGAGTATTTTTAATCAGCTTTTAATCGCGAACAGCATTTCTGAGGCAATTTATATTCTATTTTAATATTTCTTTCGTCCTTTATTGGTTTTGGGTTGTGAATTATTGCAAAAATTTGGAGTTTTGGGAAGTATTAAAAAAAAAATCAAACTTTTTCCATTTGATATCGTTTAATTATATTCAGCTCGGTGCTTATGATGATGGAATGGATATTTGGGGCGGAGAAAATCTAGAGATATCATTCAGAACCTGGATGTGTCATGGTAAATTATTGATTGCTACTTGCAGTCGAGTAGGCCACGTTTTCCGGAAAACCTCTCCGTATTCATGGCCTGGTGGAGTAGCCCAAATCATTAATAAAAATCTGATGCGCACCGCCCTCGTTTGGATGGATGAATATAAAGATTTCTTTATTAAGAATAATCCCAGTAAGCAGTTCTAAAATATACTTATAAAATATCCCATCCCTCCCCACCGCCATTGGAATTCAATTTACTTTTTCAGCCCATTTTATTCACTATTGATCTATTTATTTTCACTATTAATATTGTTAAGGATACCTAAATAATAAAAATTAAATATCAAATAAAATAATCTCGGAGAAATGTATAAATTGCAGAGTTTATCGTTTCGGAACTCCAAAAGGAAATTATTGAGCACAAGAGATGAAAATTAAAAAGATAAAATTAAACAAAGAAATTCGATAAAAGTCATTCTTAATTAATAAGTGGAAAATAAAAACAAGATCAAAATTCAATTTGTTTATCTTGATGGTTTGTTCAAGATAAAGAGAAAGGATTAATAACTTCAAATATTACATATTGACAGCTATCAGAGACAATAATAAGAATTGGATATGATCAGAGGGAATGTGCGGGAAAAAAAATCTATAAAAGAAACTATAAAAGAAAACACAATTTGAATCAGAAGAGAAATTTAGAGAAGACAGAAGTTGTTACACTAGAAAATTTTAAGGAGAGTGTGTTAGGAAACTGAAATTGTATTGAAAAGAAGAAAGAGAATTAAAACGAAACTCAAGTTATCGAATAAATTTAAATCAGAGCTAAGAAAGCAACTAAATCGATTTTACCGAGTGTTGAAATCAAGTGTTTGATAATACGGATTGTTGTGATATCGAATTATTCGTGCCATTGTAATTTGGTAGTTGATTGTATTGATAAATAAAGTTTATATTTCTTGGAATTCATTATTATTGTCTTGGAGTCAGATCAATAAATGTTAATTACACATTTCACGGACAATTAATAACATAAATTTTTTATTTATAATCATGCAGATCGAAAATGAGTTTTTAAAAAATTTAATATTTTCCAGAAAAAACAATTAATTTTCAAGATTTTTTTTAAAAATATTTTCTTTAATTTTTAAAATATAAGAAAAAAAAGTTTTTGGTATTTTCTAAAATTTTGGAAAAAACTGATTTTTAAGATTCCGAAAAGCTCTAATTTTTTTTAATGGCCTTAAATAAAAATATAAAAATAATTCAGATCAAATGTGAACAAAAAATAAAGGATTTTACTGATAGTTTCTAAAAAAAGTTTATTTTTTCAAAGATTTTTCAAAAAATCTCTCCTTGAATAGTCAGTATAAAATTTTGTAAATTTTCCTGGGTCAGAACTGACCGTGTGCCATTTATGTTGGACCGAATTCAGATAAATAGTGCCAACATATTATTAAATTTACATTTTTTTTATTTTCATTAATTTCTTATTTGTATTGAATAGTATAATTATTATTCAAATATCATTTATTATATCAATTCATTATATCAATATCGATTTAATGTTTTATAAATTTATGTTTAATAATTTAATATATTTATTTAGTTATTAAATTTTAATTGTTTTCACATTTTCTTCTATTTTGAACGTATCTTATCCTTGGAGTTTGCCGTGGCTTTTTAAATTGTATGTTTTTGCATTTTGGACTCCGGTTGAGAGTTTATTTTTATAAAGTACGCTCTTGTTTCTGTTGTTGTACTTTCTCTTCGACATCGTTTTGTGGTTCTGATGTTTACGAATTCCATCATCAATCGCTGTGTTCCTAGTTGTCTAGTTCTCGGTAATAAGCCACCAATAATTTCAGCTCACATTGACACTTATCAACTCGTTATCCATAGAATCATTCGTGAAAAATTTATATTTATTTTAATCTTAATCTCTCTGATAACCCAAAAAATTTCATTTCCATTGACAGCCTAATGCATACTGTAAAACTTCATCCTAGATGTAAACTTCATTCGCACTCCTTTCACCTCTTTTCAATAAATTACACTATATTCTGTTTTAATCTTTCCTGTTCATTGCATTGCAACGATTTAAGTTTTAATTAGTCGTGGATATGTTTACTATTTGTTTTCCAATAATTTGTAGGAGATTTGTTTTGAAATGACCAATTTGACCACCAAGTAGTCAGGTTTTGTATAAACATGTTTTGTTTACTTAGCAAATTAAATGGCAACGTATTTCAAATGACTCAATTTATAGTTCTCGTACATTATGTGGGTTGATTCGAATCAGTTCTCCCTGGTGTTTTCTATTATCTTTGGATAATAAATAAATATTATTTGAGTTTTCCTATTTCCGGGTTCGATAGACAATCTGGGAATTTCCTTGGGTGCACTATTATGTCCAGAGATCAATACATACTGTGTAAAAGGTGACAACCAAATGGGCGGTAGATCAAAATATGAGGGCTACAAGCTTATACTAGTTTTCACTTGATCAAGAATTGCAAATTCAGTCATAATTTGCAAATCAAATGAAATTATATAATGTTTTCTATGAACTTATGAGATTGAACGTGTTCAGTTTCGTCTTGACTATTCAAATAAAAAAAGTCATTATTTTTTTTTCAACTTTATTATTTACCAAAACAAATTTAGATATATTTACTGAATAGAAATGTGAATTTTAAAATTATATGGACTCCAAAATATTAGTTCTGGATTTTATTAAAAATAATTAGTTATTAATATTGCGATATTAAATTTCATTATTATCTGATAATCGACTTTTTTCTATCGAATGATGCATAATTTTAATTCAATTAAATGGAAGTATAAGATGAGAGTAATTTGAAATAAAAACCTAAAAAATTTATTGAAATTGTAAAAACGATGCAAAATTTCTAAAATAGAATTAATATAACTATAAATTAATCAAAACAAAATAATTATTGAAAAGTAAAACAGATTTGAAAAAGTTATGAAGGAATTTGAACATAATAACAATTGCCAAAAACTATGAAAAATTTAGATTAGGACGTGAAACATTATAAATTATATATCCAAAAAACCCTCAAGTTCCACAATACAATATAAAAAATTCCATTACATCAAAAACAACTTCCAGATAATATTTTAAGCGATTAACTTTTTTGAAAACATGTTTCTGTGTGCTTAATTAATTGTATTAGAAATTCAGCATTTTTAAATTGATTTTTTCAAGGTGACATTTGCAAGACACTATACAAAAAGTTATATTTTACAAATATTCATTTAAAAATTATAATTGATGAAATTCGAAAAATTATGCATTATTCGATTTTCAGCAATATTGAAATATAGATATCATTTTATCGATTAAAAATAAAAGTTATAATAAATTTTAACGTAATAAATTCCAAAAATACACTCAGATCTGGTATATTCTCTCCATCCTTTTCACCAATAATTTCTTGACATTATTCCTAATTTCCATTATTCTTTTCAGTTGTATAATATTCGGTTTTTTATTTCTCTTGAATTCAGGTGTGCTCGGAACGAATTTTGGTGACATTTCTAAGCGATTAGAACTTCGGGAGAAATTGAAATGCAAATCATTTAACTGGTACTTGAAAAATATTTATCCAGAATCGTCTTTAAGCATTCCATTCACTTCCCTTGGCTGGGTTAGTTTACAATTGGTTTATTTTCTATAACCATTTATTTGGTAATGGGATTGCGCTTTATTATTATTATTATTATTATTATTATTATTATTATTATTATTTATTATTATTATTGTTATTATTATTATTATTATTATTATTATTATTATTATTATTATTATTATTTATTATTATTATTTATTATTATTATTATTATTATTATTTATTATTATTATTATTATTATTATTATTATTATTATTTATTATTATTATTAATTATCATTATTATTATTATTATCATTATTATTATTATTATTATTATTATTATTATTATTATTATTATTATTATTATTATTAATAATAAATAATTAGATAAATTTGGCAACGATTTAATTTTAAAAAAACGCATATAAAATACTCTTCGTACGATATATTTCGGCAATTTACCTGCCATCTTCAGGTACAAAAACCAACTCAATATAATGGATTAGTTATATTTGTTTAAACAAATTATTTTTTTATTAATTAAATATTCTAATTAAATTAATTTTTTTTAAATAAACATTTTAATATTTAAATTTAAAATCTTTTTTATAAATATTTAAATATTTTTAACTATATTTAAATAAAACATTAAAATAATGAAAAAATTTTAATTTGTTAAATTTTAATTTTACAAATTGCAAAAAAATATTAAAATTTTAAAAAATGTTTAATCAATAAAGAAACATCAATTTTTCACTTACTCAAACTATTTAAAAACATTCAAAACATTCGTAGTCACAGCAATGATTCACATATCACGCGTTCCCAATAATTATTAAAACTTTTCAACAAAATTCTAAAATCAGACATTCCTATTTCACTTTTACAGCCTCTATTGTGCTCACTAATATTGGTCAAACCCTTCAATCGACATTGCTCTAGAACTCGAGTACAGAGATGACGAAAAGTCTCTCCAATGTATGTGGCATTACACCCATTACATGTAAATTGATAAACGAGATCAGAGAGAAAGTCATCGATTGCGTTTTTGGATTTGTTAATTCAACGCAAACATAAACAGTATGAGACAGAGATTTATAGAAAACCAACTGATACTGGTCTTTATACTTCTCCAGAAAGCTTTTGTGAATTTAAGTATAAGAGAAATATGGTGAAAGGATTGATTTATCGTTCATGGGCATTATCTTCTACTTTTGCTAATTCGGTAAAAAGTGTTGATAAATTGGTTGAGTTGTGGATATTCTAAATCATTTTTATTGTTGATGATAAAAGAGACTGTTGATAAATTGATTAAAAATCCTAAGGATCCATGTTGTGGAAAGTCTGAATGTAATTTGTCGGATGGGTGTGAATTGAGTGTTGATCTGGGTGATTGTAAAAATGGATATAAAAAAATTGAGCCTAAATATGTGTTAGTATTGCCGTACTCTGAAGGCTTTACAAATTATAAGAGGAAGTTGGGTAAACTGATAGGAAATTTAGAGTATAAGATCGTCTCTAATTCGTGTAAGGTACGCAATATGTTTATTAATAAATCAAAAACTCCGGTTGGATTGTGTTCTGATCTCGTTTATCAATTTACATGTAATGGGTGTAATGCCACATACTTTGGAGGGACTTTCCGTCATCTCTGTACTCGAGTTCTAGAGCATTGTCGATTGAAGGGTTTGACCAATATTAGTGAGCACAATAGAGGCTGTAAAAGTGAAATAGAAATAATTATTGACAACATGGCGTATGTGAAGCATGGTTGATAAGGTCATTGGATCAAGATATTATTGTGCAAATTGCTATGAGCACGAATGTTTTGAATTTTTGGAATAAGTAAAAATATTTTAAAATTTTTTTTATTATTAATTTAAAAAATTTATAATTAAAATAGTTTAAAATTTTGGAAAGAATTTAATGTTGAAAAGTAAAAATTTGTTTGAATATATAAATTAAATCTATATTATTTTGATTGATTTTTTAGCTGATGATGAGACTGAATCTGTCGAAATATATCAGAAAGTGTGTTTGATTGGATATTTTTTTATTAAATCATTGTAAAGTTTATTTATTATTATTATTATAATTGAAATGGATTATTTTATAATCGATTTTTTTACATCCATTTAAAATATAATTTGCAGCATTTGCTTATCTTATTTTAATTTTTTTAAATCACCGTTTTATACTATATTATTATTACTTTTATTTCGATATTTTTTATTATAATTTATTATTAATTTTATTTTATTATAATTTATTATTAATTTTATTTTATTATTATTAGTATTATCATCATCATTATTATTTTATTATTATCATCATTATTCCTTAAATTATCTACGATTTCTTTGGAATTATAGGAATATTTTTAAATTTTATTTTCGTTTATTATTTATAATGATTAAAATTCTTTTATCAAGGTTTTTTCTTTATTTATTCACTTAATCTTTTAATTCTTCTTTTTCAACCTTGGCTTTCATCTTAAAATTTATTTATTTTTTCTTTAAAATCGTTAGCAATTCTATGTATTTTCTAAACTTCTAGTAGCGCACCAATATCATAAACTGTAAAATTTAATTACCAAATAATAATAAACTTCTTTACATTAATGATACTATATCAATTACATGCAATCTGTTACATCTTCCCAGCTTTCCTCTGTCTTCTTATTTCCATCATCTCTTTTTTAAGCAGCGAAATCCTATATCTAATGCTGAGGTTTACTAGAAGTTTTTGTTCCTACAAAATGAATAGCATCTTCACCAAGAATAATAATCATATTTATATTTGAATATGAAACAAAGGAAACATCAACTGACATTTTAAGCATAAAATTTTCTGGATTTCAAGACTGAAATAATATTTATTTCGTTTCACGTAGATTCGTCATGATTTCACGAAGTTTTGCATTGATACTTTGGATAAAAAGGCGGATTCAGATGTCGGAATGTTTTCTTGTCACAACGAAGGTGGCAATCAGTTATGGGCATTTAATGTCAATGGTAACATAATTTCCGATGAATTATGCCTTGATGGATCAAGTAGTAGATCTTCCCCCGTCAAAATGGTGACTTGTGAATTGACATCAGTAAACCTAAAATTCATTTACGATCCTAATGTAAGAAGTTGTATATTTATTTATTTACAACCGCAAATTATAACTAAACAAAATTTCAATTTCAACCTTTATCTCAATTTTTAATTATTTGTTTAAATAGTATTAATTTGGACTTCTCAAGTGGCTTCCGTTTATTTTAATTTTCAATTAATGAGAACGAAAATATATTTATATTTAAAATTGAATAATTTAACCACAGTACAATCATAATAGCTTTATTAATAATTTAAATATTATTATTATCGATTATCATTAACGATTTATTTAATTATTAAAATTCTCATTTTATGCATTTATTTGTGTTATTCTCTTTATATACTACTGACAAATTTTAAGTAATATATTAATCTAAATTTCATTTTGCTTTATGAGTTTTTGTAATTAATGACCATAATTGATATTTGGATTATCTGAGTATTTGTTTATTATTTTAGCGTGATTTTTAAAACGAAATATTAATATTTTAAACTAATTATTGGACTCGTTGGAAAATATAAATGTTTTCTTGAAAAAGGTTTAAATTTTGATACTTTTTTTCAAATATATATATATATATATATATATTCGAAATATCCTCTGTCATTTGATTGAGCTAACATTATGATTTTAAAATTCACTTTGAAGTTGTAAATCACACATTCTGGGTGAAATACTTTCCAGCAAGCATTTAAGGTTAATTTTTATTTCACGTATTGCCGAATATTCTCAAACATTTTGAAGTCGGTGAATTTTGATATATTTTTAGGTGAATACAGCATAAGCTTTAAAAAAGGGATCGCGGGTTGCTACCTTTTTTGAAACCAAGAGAGCAATAAAAACAGAATAATGATAAATAAAAACACTCCGTGATTATAGAGCAAAAAACAAACGGAATCGTGTCTCAGTGTGTGATTGGTAGCCCATTGCTTCCAAGTGCTACTTTTAAAACATAATATGTATATAAATAAAATATGTATCGATATTGATTGATGCAAATATATTTATTGAAAACTCAATTAAAATTACAATACTTTTAAAAAAATCTTTAACTTAATCTAACATTGAATTTGATTTTCTGCGGAACACGCTTTGAGAACCAATGTATCAGGGCACAAACTTTGAATTATTAAACATGGATTATATAAATATTATAATAATTATTATTATTATAATTATTATTATTTTTATTATTATTATTATTTATTATTATTATATAGATATAGATATTTACACTTTGACCAAGGGATACACATCGCCTCCAAATCCCTTAGCATGTATTTGTAGCCATACATTCAGAACTCCCTGACTACATCCAACTATAATTACTAATTATGGACACATGTTGTCTCGATTATTTCACTCTCCAACACACATTTCTGATTTCTTATTAATTTATTATGGAATAATTCAGTTTGATTTGTAACATTGCATTCAATTGTTTATTTATCAGGCCAAGCAAATCAAAAGCAAATACAATGGACTTTGTTTGTCCTTCACCCAAGGTGCTACCAGTCCGATTTTGGGTAAATGTTTAATTTTATATTTCATGAGTTGTTAGCATATATGGTTGTGCGTTTGAGACCGCCCTCCCCGCCATCCTGCTCCCTTCTTAATAGTAAAATTAAAACCCTTTATAGTAGCAGTAAAATTCTGTTTAATCCATTTTCTGGAAATTTATTCAAACTATTTCCAAATATTTGCACTATTGATTGATTGATTGCGCATAATTGAATGTTGTTATTTCAATCTATTACGGAATTGTGCATCTCCTAGCAACTGGGCGTCATTTATCAATGTCGGAGGCAGTGATTCATTCATTGGCACTTTCCCGCTAATAATAATAATAATAAATAAATTTCATAATTCCAGGAGAAATGTCTCCAATGTTTTCACTGAATTTTATCAATTATTCTTCTACCGAAACAGAATGATTGATAAATATTGAGGAATTTTTTTGAATTTTAGAAATAATTATATTTGTTTAAATAATTATATTTTTGAGAATGACAAAATTTCAATTAGAAAAATCAGGTCAATTTCTTATTTTATGTCAAACTTTTTCTATTAATAAGCACTGTGGAAATGGCCTACGTATTCAGCTATTTATTTACATGAATCATATTTTTATTATAATAAATAATAATCATAATAAATATTAATTAATAATAATAATAATAATAATAATAATAATAATAATAATAATAATAACAATAATAACAATAATAATATAAATAATAATAATAATTAATAATAAATAATAATATAAATAATAATAATAATTAATAATATAAATAATAATAATATAAATAATAAATAATAATAATAATTAATAATATAAATAATAATAATAATAATAATAATAATAAAAATAATAAATAATAATAATAATAATAAATAATAATAATGATAATTAATAATATAAATAATAATAATAATTAATAATAATGATAATTAATAATATAAATAATAATAATAATAAAAATAATAATAATAATAATAATTAATAATAATATAAATAATAATAATAATATAAATAATAATAATAAATAATAATGATAATAATATAATAATAATTAATAATATAAATAATAAATAATAATAAAAATAATAAATAATAATAATGATAATTAATAATATAAATAATAATAATAATTAATAATAATGATAATTAATAATATAAATAATAATAATAATAAAAATAATAATAATAATAATAATTAATAATAATATAAATAATAATAATAATATAAATAATAATAATAATTAATAATATAAATAATAATAATATAAATAATAAATAATAATAATAATTAATAATATAAATAATAATAATAATAATAATAATAAAATAATAAATAATAATAATAATAATAAATAATAATAATGATAATTAATAATATAAATAATAATAATAATTAATAATAATGATAATTAATAATATAAATAATAATAATAATAAAAATAATAATAATAATAATAATTAATAATAATATAAATAATAATAATAATATAAATAATAATAATAAATAATAATGATAATAAATAATAATAATAATTAATAATATAAATAATAAATAATAATAAAAATAATAATAAAAATAATAATAATAATAATAATAATAATAATGATAAACAATAACAAATAATTATAAAAAATCAATTATAATAATAACCAATAGATGGAAAAGAAATGAAGATAAATGAAATGTTTGTGTGTGTGTGTGAATTATTACATCGATAATCAATATTTTTATTGAACTTATTACGCTAATAAAATTGATTTCTGTGATTTATTAATTGTGACAAATGTGTGATTGTAAATGGATTATCCAATCGAAACAAACAATGTGTGAAGGGGGCATGAATGAGTGAATGAGTGAATCATCATCATGATCGTGACAAACATTTGAATTGACATTTGCAGATGACTGCAGCAGCTCACCCGAGTCCCCCCAGCAGCAGCAATGGAGCATCGAGAGCTACAAGCCCAGGAGGCTCGAGGATACCAAATAGCACCGATATATATATATATATATATATGTTTATCATCAAGCCAAATTGTGATAGAGCTTCTCTCTCAACCTTATCAACACAATTATCACTTGCTCATTTCGTTATATCAATCAGCTGATTTCCTGACAAGCGGTTTATTGATATTGATATTATTCCTCGCTCTGTCAACTGTGAATGTGCCCGCGGTGATCCCCCTCCTTCTCCATGCCATCTCTGTCCTCTCTGCTCCCGGCCCAATCAATCAATATATTATATGATACATTTTATTGAACTATCTATTTTCAATTGATTTTATTTTGTATTTCCATTGTATCCAATCGTGAGTTGCATTATTTGCCGTGTCATTACAACTGTGATGTATGATAGGATGGTTATCGATTGATTGATTGATTGAATTTTTATTGATTAATTGGATTATTGATTGATCGATCGAATTTTTATTGATTAATTGGATTATTGATCGGTTGATCGAATTTTTATTGATTAATTGGATTATTGATTGATTGGCTTGTTATTGATTATTTCGGCCATTTACAGATAAATTTGTATTGAAGTGTGTAATGGAACCTCTGGAACAATGTTGCAGTTTCTATTTATCATGAGTTTCTCGAATCTTGAAATAAATAGGGAATTATTTTAGTTTTTTCTTTTTAATATCGATTTTTTATATATAACCTTGTTTTAATTGGTAATCTATTGATTTGTGAAATCGAATTTGAGCTGATAAATATTGATTATATTTTCCAAAACCTAAATAAAAATGAATATAAAGAAATCTTCAATATTGAAGGGCGAAATTCAGAACTGTGGAGGACCAAATGGATACGTGAGCTCGTGTTTCACTCTGGGAAGGTTCGATCGTTAATCGGGACAGAATTTGTACGAGGAACCTGCAAAAGGAAAAATGTGTAATTTATCGATGAAACGGCAATCAATAATATGTCCATATTGCTTTTCCGCAAACTTATAGGCGAAATGAGCTGTATTCATTGGACAACAACAATAAGAGCGTTGCCGTGGAAACCATGAAAAGTAATGACATCGTGCGGATATGCACAAATCCACTGATCCAGCACACACATACACACACAGAAAAACCAATTAGCCACGTTACAATATAACGTAATCACAATTCATGACAACGATAATATATTAATTTCAACACACTTCAAATTCTTTGGTGATTATTACAACCTTTCGGGAGGAGTAGCACTATAATAACACTCTGATCACACGACCACTTGACTACTGCTGATCTACTACAATTGATTTGGCTGCTTTCTTGGCTTGATTTGGGTTCTTTAATTACTTCTAATTATTTTACTAATTTCAGAAATCAAATTCCTCTTTTGTTTCACTTTAATTTCTTTTCCCTTCTCTTTGCTACTGCATTATACTAGCTTGTCCAGCTTTTATACTTTTCCATCTAATGGCATTACTAATAATAGATTCATTTTTCAAAAAGTTCCATTGGACACTTTCCAATCTCTGACAGTTGTCGAGATAAACATTTTTTTGACGATGTCATTTCTGGGCTCCCCCATGTCATATTTTTTCTATCTCGAATAGGCTTTCGAAATAACAAAGTAATTTTAACATTGTTTTTATTTTTCTTTTGAACTTGTACTTGTTAATTATGAATGACCTTCGTTTATTCAATTGTTGGCTTTTATTGATTTTCTTCTATTCCCTTCTCATTTTTCGATATTTCTTCAACACCTCATTCATTTATCATCATTACCCAAAATCATTTTATGCATATAATAGTTATTATTATCATTTGAAAAAGGCTGTGCCGAAAATTCGTGAATACCCTAAATAAATCTGATTCATAGTCAAATTTTGTATAAAATATTATGCCATTTATAAAGAAATCAGAGATGAAAAACAAAAAAAGACCTCATTATATTATTATTTATTTATTTATTATTAATAATAACAATTATATTTATTATGATAATTATTATCATAATGATGAGCGATGACGAGCAAAGATAAATTATAATGAAAATAATATTAATTGACAAAATCCCAGAAAGAATCCTATTCCATTTCTGTATTAATGTATAAATAAATGTGATTCGGTTCAGGATAATTTCCCCCCCCCCCTTCCCATGCGAATATTACAGGCATGACAATGAAATTAAAACAAACATATTTCACTTAATTAAATAGATTTTGGTTTATACAGATTTTCTACTGTTTCATGTTGCGTTTAACGTTCCGAGTTGTATTTACTTTCGTAATTGCATGATTTATTTCCTTGCTGAATTTATTCATTATTTATTTCACGAATTTCTCTCCTTCTAGGACTTCTCGATTTGATGGTTTACTTTAGGACATTTTTAATTTTAATTATCTCACAGTGCTTTATAGAGTATTTCTTCGTTTTTTATATCACATTTGATTATTATCCCCCAATCAGTATCAACAAGATGATTATTTATTTATTTTCCCCTTAGGCTTTATCAGTCCCCATATAGCCATTTCTAGGCCGCCCCACCTCAGTGTAAATTTATCACAATTTTACAGAATAATATTTCTAAACTATCTTTATTAACAGGAAATGCAATTAATATTTGTCACTAAGGTCCTTAGGGAGGGGATAAAAGGTTCATTTTGAGCATTTTATACGGTATTTTTACACTGGATATCAAAGTACGTATTTGAGCCATCCATTACCTGCTTGAGCAAATTGGAATATTTAGATCACGAAGCTTCTAGAACTTTATATAAATTGCCGCTAGGAAAGTAATTGTCTTTGGTCTTTCATATATCAAATGCTTCACAGCTTATTTCACAACTGTAAGGATGTCGAAACTGACCTCTTCTGGATTTATTAGAGAGCTTCTATTGATATCATTGATGGGGCTTTGCTTATAAGTGATACTGGCCGCAGCCTTCTTTATTCCGGCTCTCAAACATTTTCCTTGGAAAGAGTGTTATCTACCTTATGACAGATTCACCTGTATTTCATTCGAGTTGGTGTTCATTGCTTATATTTTCAATAAACAACCCGAAATCAGTTATTGCCAAGTTTGTTTTAGGAGCATTTGTATAATTCCATAGATATAGCTCACTATTCCTTTTATTAATTTCAGTTATAAAAAGCCTTCCTATTCAAGCCAAATGCTAACTTTTTTGTGGTCCTCCTTCTCTTTCCCAGTTGCTTAAGCAGCATTGATAAGTTCAGAACAATTTTCCTGTTTAGGTCAATATCTTCCATCCTCTTTCCGGTAAGGTAAGCACATTTTCTGACTCCAGAGTGTTCTTGTTTAAAGAAATAGTATTCAATAAATTTACAGATACGCGCACAATTTCAGAATAAATTTTATTTAACTTATCTCAAACCTCACAAATTTCAGATCCGCACAAATTTTAAGAATTCCTCGATCGAACTGGAAAAATTTCATCTGCTTCTCTTTTATCTTCGACTGAAATGGTGATTTCCATTCTAAATCAACTAGTTTATATGAATAATAATTGTTTACTTTTCAACTATCATAGGGGATTTCCTTTTTTCAACGGATTTCACAGCTAAATCCCTTTTAATTATATTAGTGTTAAATTTTGTTTTTCTTTCTAAAGATGATTGATGAGATTGACAAATATTTAATTAATTAATTAGTTTGTATTTTTTAATTCAATAGTTTCCAGTTTTGTCAAAATATGCTAATTTTGTAGCATGCAATTTATTTAATTACTTTTTAATTAATTAATTTTACCTCTTACATACAGTTTTAATTCCCGAATATTTTACATTTTATATTTTTAAGTAACCCCAAAATTCGTTAGTTTGTTGATTTTTATTTTTAATATTTAATTAATTAATTATTTTGTATTTTTTAATTCAATAGTTTCCAGTTTTTTCAAAATATGCTAATTTTGTAGCATGCAATTTATTTAATTACTTTTTAATTAATTAATTTTACCTCTTACATACAGTTTTAATTCCCGAATATTGTACATTTTATATTTTTAAGTAACCCCAAAATTCGTTAGTTTGTTGATTTTTATTATTTATTTTTATTATTTTTGACCATTTTATTGATTCTTATAATTTAATTATTGGTTTTTCTTATCAATTTTATTAGTTCTTGTTATTGATTTTATTGATTTTTATTATTATTACAAAATTCTTATTTTAATACCCCCCCCCCCACTTCTCTCCCCGTATTGTAAGAGTTGCACCGAAGTATAGATCGGTTGACAACATTTCAAAATCAAATTCAAACGAAATCCAATAATGAATTTTTATTTCCCCACTAATTAGATGGTTGAGCAAATCAAAAATTAATTTGAAAATCAAAATAAATTTCCAATTTCACATTAGACTGTCAGGGGGAAAGGGGAATTATTTTCAGATGTCATTTTCTCGAATTAGCCCAGAAAGTTGCTTCAACAAATTTTTTAATTCGGAATTTTGTTTTCATGGATCCATGTCTGAAAATTTATTGATCGTTAACTGAAACCGTGTCACGATCAATCGTATGATATTTCTGTAATTTAATTAATTAATTAAATTTTAATTAAATTATTTAATTAAAATTAATTAATCATTTATTTTGAGTTGAAAATTATTTATCGATTTCTTTTCAGGATAGTTCTTTATATTTTTTCTAACATCAATCAATTCAAACAAAAAAATTTAATTTTTTTGAAATTTTTCTATTTTACAGTTGTTGTACTGCTTCTAGTTTTTCGCACTTTCATTTGGTACCCTTCATGCTCATGTTTCAAAAAGCTAGCTGGTTTGGTCTCTATTACTCAAGCTTTTTACTGTTGTGGATAAATTCTTCACATTTTGTTCCAAAGGAATCCTTACATCTCACTCCGACATGAAAACTATTATTTGCCAAGTTTGCGACTAAACCCAAAATAGCATAAACAAAAAATTACAAATTTTGGCATTTTCAAAAGGATTTAATCTAACTTTTTCACTGAATTTTACATTCCAACCTTTTACTTCTCGTTGCTCTTACATACAACATTTTTTTTAATGAGTAAATAGTAATTTTTGGTTTTTTTGAGGAAACACTAATAACAAAATAAATTAATCATTGAAATAAGTAAGAAGAGAAATACTAGATCAATAAAGTTAAACAAGAAATACGACAAGGTCATTCTTAATTAATAAGTACAAATAGTGCAAGTAATGGAATTTCCTTATCATACAAGTTGATTATGAGGGCAGTATGAACATGAAAACAGTTGATTATCATGACAGCATTCAAAGATGCCGAAAATTTATGGAAATGCGAATTATTTAATAAGGAAATTGGAAATATCTTCAATGTCAACAAGTAATCATCTATAAAAGCCAAAGACGCGAATCGTAAATGTGTTAAACAGATCCATGGACAATCGAAAATTATGAATTATTATGAATTATATTGCTTTCAATTTCGTCAGAATGGCGAGTCCATTGGACAATTTAATAAAATAAGATCGCAGTGAAATATAATAAATTGCACTGAAAAGGACGAAATACATTCTCTACATAAAAGTATCTGCTAACAAGAGCTCTAGTCTTAGCTTATCCAATAAAGGGAGGAAAGTTTATTCTTGATACTGACGCCAGTCTCGGTCATGTCGGTGATGAGGAAGAAACTGTGACTGCGTATATATCTAAGAAGTTATCAATTCGGAGCTAAACTACTGTACAACAAGATAAGAATTATTAGCTGTATTCACGTCTGTTAAAAAATGGGAATAAATTTACGATAAGACCCGACCACAAAGCATTTAGTTGTTTAAAAGGTTGGATAAACTCAAGTAGATCTCAGCGCTTTAAATGGATCGCAGAATTAGAATTGAGCATAGGTCTTTGGACCAATGTGGAGTCATACGGATCTTCTCAGTGGACCAAATTGTTACCAATTTGAGATATATCATGAAACGCCTTTAAAGCGTAAAAATGTTTAAGATTGAAAATTATGAAGATCAAGCCAGAATAGTAGAAGATTTACTATTAGAGCTTCATCATAATAATTATGAGCACTCATGAGTCCATAAACCAGCAGAACTCGTTAACAGATTATTTCACTGAAAAAATATTGAACTGGAAATTAAAATTTAGGAATGAATTTTGTCGAGCTTGAGATTTAATCAGAGCTTTGGTTGTCTTTACTACCGCCAGGGAAAAGGATTTATCGAAAGAGTATTTGAAACGGCAAAAGATAAAATATATGCAACATGCAAGCAGTTTTCAGTAAGTTTGGCTTAGTCCTTGCCATTTTCTGAAATGGGAATGAGAGCATCAGTAAATAAAGCTGTAAAATATTCACCGCAAGAAGAGGTTTTGGAAAAGCTAATCTTGTTACAGTGAGTCAAAGTACAAAATTCATTTGTAAGTAGTACAGATAAATAGGTAGAGTTTGAAAAAAATTTTTAAAAAATTTTTAAAAAAATTTTTAAAAACCTTGAAACCAAGAAAATGATTTTCAAGAATAATTTCGTGAAAAAGAGAAGTGATTACTGGACCCAGGGTGTAAAGATCTATGTACAGTAATTGATACAGTGTCATTCAAAAATATACAGCTTAATTTTAAAGAGAAAATAATCAGAATAAATACGAGGCAAATAAAAAGAATTTCAAACTCAAGTCAAGAAATGGAAATTTTAATAGATACTTCCATTATCAGTGTTAAAAGTTGCTAATTCATCAGGGAGATTCAATATTAAAATATTGATAAAAGTTGAAGAATTTTATATTTAAATTTTAAACAAAGCTAATTATGCCAATCTATTTAAAAAAAATTATAAACTGTAAGTTAGAGATTTTATACTAATAAAAACTTATTTTATCTTTTTTTAAATTATTTAAATTAATTTAAATCTATCTGACAAATAATCCGAAATATTCAATTTTCTGTTGAAAACACCTCAAAATCAGTAAAAAAACTAAAACCAAGAAGCTAAGCTTAAAAAATAATAAAATAGTACTAGTGTGTAAATCCCAGATCGAATCAAAAGAAAACCAATCAGATTCCGAGAACGATTCTTGTCGAGAGTAGAATGCTGTATTTTTATATAATATGAATTGTTTAAATAACATTAGATAAAGGATAAATTTTAATTGTTCATTATAATGTATATTATTCTAGAAGTTTTCATTTAGTTGTTATATAACACTGGTCAAGTTAGAATCTAATAAATGTGTTATCCAGCATAACAAGATTTTCAACACACAGGCAAGTTGTTGTGTTATTTAGATTATAAAATTTAGTGATTTCTTTAATTATAGAAAATGTTGACAAGTTGAACTGGGTGTTTCTTAATTGTATTTTATATTTGACCATAATTTCTGTCTATGCCCCACTCTAATTTATGTAATTTTTAGATAATTTTATTTTGATATTTATATATTCAATATATAAATATTTTATTTTTAAAATATAAAACTGTTTTAAATGAAATTTCTAAAAATTTTAAAATGTTTAAATTTATATTTTGAATTTAAAAAAAGTTATATCTATCGCTAAAACGATAAAAACTTTAGGTTATGGCAATAAAAAGCATGTAAATAGAACCAAAATATTAGCTCAGTTTTTAAGTTGAAATAAGTTTGCAAACCCCCCCCCCCCATCACCGGTGGGAAATTGTCTGGTCTCAGGGCGGTAAATGCTATTCAACAAACAATTGAAAAGAATAGAGCTTAACAATATTTTAATTCTTCATTTCCGAACAGATTAGTTGCAAATTTTGCAAATATCGCCTCTTTTTTGCAAGGAGAAAAACACTCGAAACGATGCAGCGATCAACCGGTCTAATTGGATGAGACGGCAATAAGCCATCTAGAGCTTGCAATATCCAATGATTTCCCAGAAGGATATTAATATAAATAAATTTCATATTTCACTAAAATACAATTTTCCCAAAATTAGTGAGTAAGTTAGGATTAATTTTTGTTTGTTTATCAATTTGAGATTTATTTTAATTTTTAATAAATTTTTATTTTTTAATTTTCAATAATTTTATATTTTCCAGTTTTGTTTGATTGGATTCGATTAATTTGGGAATTTATTGATTTTTCCATTTTATTTAATTTATTTTATGATACATTTATTATTATTATTATTATTATTATTATTATTATTATTATTATTATTATTATTATTATTATTATTATTATTATTATTATTATTATTATTATTATTATTATTATTATTATTATTATTATTATTATTATTATTATTATTATTATTATTATTATTATTATTATTATTACTATTATTATTATTATTATTATTACTATTATTATTATACTTTAAAAACAAATAATTTTATAACTTATAAATTTAACTTGTAACATGCATTTTTTACAAAAATATCAAAATTATTTTACTAACATTTAAAACAAAACGCTTTATTAATTGTAATTTAAGTATTTAATGCTAAAACAAAATCAAACGAAATCCTAAAGAGCCAGCACTCTTCAAAAGGCGGATTCTGATTTCACTCGTCTTATGATCCACTGGATCAGATGCAATTCAGTGAACACAGGGAAATTTTTTGGTAGAAAATCTCAGAGCGGCTGACTTGAATCCTAAAATATTTTTACCGAATGATGCTAGTTTTAATTTTTTTTTGTCGAAATACAAACTAATTGTTTTTTGATACAATTGACTGGATTCAAGTGCTTTGGAGAGTGTTCTTGAATTGATGTAGAAAGGGTGATTTTGGTACACTAAATTGTTAGGAATAATTGAGGGAATTCGCGACTCATGCTTCACAATTGGCTCTGTCTATGGTCAATGTGCAAATATTTAATTTAGCCCATTATAAAAAATTATAATTAAAATAATAATAATAATAATAATAATAATAATAATAATAATAATAATAATAATAATAATAATAATAATAATAATAATAATAATAATAATAATAATAATAATAATAATAATAATAATAATAATAATAATAATAATAATAATAATAATAATAATAATAATAATAATAATAATAATAATAATAATAATAATAATAATAATAATAATAATAGTAATAATAATAATAATAATAATAATAATTATTATTATTATTATTATTATTATTATTATTATTATTATTATTATTATTATTATTATTATTATTATTATTATTATTATTATTATTATTATTATTATTATTATTATTATTATTATTATTATTATTATTATTAAAGGCAGTTAAGGAGTTTGACAATAAAATGAGCTAAGTAAAAAAATAGCCCGCGAAAACGTGTTAAATGAATTGGAAGAAAAAAAGAAAAATATTGGTGAAATATTGAAAATTGTATAGCAATTTAAAACTATTTGTTTATATGAGTTGTGTTATTTAAGAAAAATCTTTTAAAAAAATTGACAACGAAAATAATCTTCCCTAATTAATTCATTTAATAAAATATTAAATAGCTAAAGAGCTCTAATTAGCAAATATTTAATTCTGTCGTATGCAAAACGCAGCATTAAACGTGTTATGCGCGTAAGAAATATTTGGGCTTATTTTTACAAATTAAATTTTTTGATATTTTTTTCAAAATTTAATTTTAAAATATATATTTTTTGTTTGAATTGATTAAAATATTTTAAAAAACCATTAATTTCATATGTATCCGAAAAGTTATTTTTTAGTTATGTGTTCCATTAAAGAAGTTTTGTTTAAATGCAGTGTATTTTAATAGTTTGAACATTATTGGGAATGGAGAAAGAATTCATGGAAATACATGAAAATTACATCAAAATAAGATTTTATCCCTGATTTTATTTATTTGGACTTTCCACATATGTAAAATCTACCTGTATTTTATTTATAATATTAATCCATTGTAATAGTAAAACAAAATAATTAACTTTTAGGAAATATGAAGTTATATTACAAATCTTGAAATTTCTTTTTTTCAACCTTTCATTTCAAACAAATTCGACAAAATTTGTTTTTTTTTATTTTATCAACTTTATATATATAATGATAATAATCATTATATATATATAAAGCAAATATTTTAATTAATTAAGAAAAACTTGTATTAATGGGGTTTTGTTCAGTACATATTTTTGCCTAATCTTGGTACATTTGTTTAGCTTTTGCAAAGGGGGAGGTTGTATTAGTTTTAGAGCCTTTTTAGATTTTGTTTCCCGAGAATTTAGAGACCTTTCTGCTTATATCAGGAGACGGACATGATTTTCATTGGTCTATTTTTTGGATTTTTTTTATTTTTGACGTTTATTTTATCTTACCGAAAGTGTTTTGTCTAGAGTAATGTAACAATAAATATCTAAAAAATATTTGCACTGTATAATAATAAGATTGTACAATATAGTGAGGTATTATTTTTTATAATTTTATAATTTGTTTGAATTCCCAAACAACAAATCACGTCAATTTGATAAATCCCGAGAAAATGTTGCTGAAACAAAACCCTGTCAAATGTCGACGTTCATGTCGACTTGTCTAAAGCGCCAATTGTTCTTTTATGAGTCGCAATTTAAATATTTGACAAGTGAAATTCTCACAGATCTGGAAACTCCTCGGGCAAAAGGGACAATAAGTTTTTCAGAGTTGACTAAATATCAGATTTTTGTTTAAATCAATTGACGGAAATGTTTTTTTTTCTCGTTTCAGATTTTGTAACATTTTTTCCCCATATTTTCTGTGTTGTTTTAAACAAATTTTAGGAAACATAAGGAAATAAATTTTTGAGAAGATTTTATAGAAATGATAGGAAAGGATAATTCAATTAAAATGAATTGAAAATTTAACCAACAAATCTTTCTTATTATCTAATTACTTTCCCCAGTAATTGGGACTGGGGAAAATTTTTCTTTCAAAAATTTTAGCACATTTAAACAAATATAAATATTTTAAAGGGGAAAAATTGGGTTGAAAATCAGGAATTTTCAAAAGAATTGGTGAAATTTATTGGTCATTTTCACATTAATATTAATAATTATTAATTATTATTATTTTTATTATTATTATTATTATTATTATTATTATTATTATTATTATTATTAATTTACTTTTTTGAAAAATTAGTTAATCAATAAATGTTAGAATTGACAAAACGCTTCAGACAATCGATTTTTTCATTTTTAACTGTGATCTGTGAAAATTTAAAAAATAATTAATTAAATTTTAATTTTAAGAATGATACAAATGTTACAAATTTTTTTTGGCATACACTATTCACATTTATTATTTATAGGTTAATATTTAAAATTAAAATTAATAAAATAATAATAATAATAATAATAATAATAATAATAATAATAATAATAATAATAATAATGATAATAATAATAATAATAATAATAATAATAATAATAATGATAATAATATAATAATAATAATAATAATAATAATAATAATAATAATAATAATAATAATAATAATAATAATAATAATAATAATAATAATAATAATAATAATAATAATAATAATAATAATAATAATAATAATAATAATAATAATAATAATAATAATAATAATAATAATAATAATAATAATAATAATAATAATAATTTGTAAGTAGTTGCTTTGAAAAAATTCTAATTTTATCTGTTTTATCTCTTGTAACATCCAAAACTTGAAATTCGACTTCTTAGAAATAATAAAGTTCCAAATAGAAATTCCAAATTTTTCTTCCTTATTTGAAATTTTTTTGAAAGTCTTCTTTGTTTTTCATATGGGATTTCACAAGATTTGTGGGAAATTTGATTGGGCATTGTTCTCTAGTTCGCTAGTTAAATTGCTGCCTCGGTTTGGTACAAATTACCGCAAGTATCTCGTTGAGTTTTGGAATTTCGGGAGTAGAATCCTTCAGAAAACTTTCCAGATCTCTTTCCATAGAAAATAGAAAACCGATTTAAAATCTGATTATAAATATAGAAAAATTATTTATTCGATTATTTTCAATTTTTTCTAAATTTTTTCTAAATTTTTTTTTTGCATTTTAAGAGAATAATTTTTCCCCTTCAAGAATTTATTCAAATTTTATTAAAATGTTTTTCGGATATATTTATGCAAATAATGTTTTAAATTTCTGATATGAGTTCTCTACTTGGATTAATATTTAAATTCAATAAAAATATATTTTCATAAATATTTATTTAATTATTTATTTATTTATTTATTTATTTATTTATTTATTTATTTATTTATTTATTTATTTATTTATTTATTTATTTATTTATTTATTTATTTATTTATTTATTTATTTATTTATTTATTTATTTATTTATTTATTTATTTATTTATTTATTTATTAAATAAATAATTAAATAAATTTGGCAAATATTTAATTAAAAGATGTCGACAGCATAAATATGATTCATTTATTTTTAGTTGGTTTTGTGTACCTGACGATAACAGTTATGCTGTCGAAATAAATCGCACGAAGAGTTTTTTATTGGCGTTATATTTATTTATTATAATTATGTGCAGTGATCAATTGACGATTTTTACACACCTGAAAAAGGCATTTATTTAATTATTTGATTTTTAAAAATAATTATAAAAAAATGTCAAAAATTAATTAAAATTAATCTGAATATTAATTATAGATATATCTGTGACAGAAATATGAAATTTACAATTTACACCGTTCTGACAGCAACTCTCTGGATATTTCTCGTTCAAACTGAGGAAGCAGAAATTCCACAAAAGTGAGTCTAGAAGAATTCTCGAAAAGAATTAATAAATGAAATTTTTATAACCAATTGAAAAATTCACGGATTTTAATTAAAATACATACATTAAAACATAAGAAATAATGATATGTTTTTTATTATATCTCATCGGATCTCTGCAATAAAAAGATAAATATAGAAAGTGCTAATTAATATAAAACTAATTATATTTGCATCAGAAATTAGATTATTCGAATTATAATATTTTGAAAGAATTTTCATCAAAAATAAAAACGGAAAGAAAATATGCAGTCAGAAAGATTAAAATATCAAATTAATTTTTATTAAAATTGAAAGGATTATTTCATTATTAAAAAATACAATTTGAGGCAATATCTTATATATTTTATTTATTTATATTATAATTATAATTATTATTATTATTATTATTATTATTATTATTATTATTATTATTATTATTATTATTATTATTATTATTATTATTATTATTATTATTATTATTATTATTATTATTATTATTATTATTATTATTATTATTATTATTATTATTATTATTATTATTATTATTATTATTATTATTATTATTATTATTATTATTATTATTATTATTATTATTATTATTATTATTATTATTATTATTATTATTATTATTAAAAAATATATAATTGAAACCTCGCTAATATCCCAATTTTTCAAATTACACTTATTTTATAATTTACATATTGAACTATCGAAAATGAAATAAAATTGTGATAAAATTCTAAATAATTGTTAATAAAAAACTAATTATAATTTACTAAAGTTATTTATCTAATATTAAATTATTAATTAACAATAAAAGCTTATGAAAATAAACTATTTATAAATTTTTGGATTATTATTTTTTTTAGAGATTTTCTCCAAAACTACGATTTGATTCCAAACTATGAACAAAGTAATAATTTATTGTGGATTTCTTTCGACATTTATTTGTAAAATTTTAATTCACTTGAAATAAGGATTAAATTTCAATTAGAAAAATTTAACTAATTTCAAATTAATGAATGAAATTTTGTAAATAAATTTATCAATTGAAATTACTGAAGGATTTATGAAAATTTTATTATTATTATTTTTATTATTACTATTATTATTATTATTATTATTATTATTATTATTATTATTATTATTATTATTATTATTATTATTATTATTATTATTATTATAATTATTATTATTATTATAATAATTATTATTATTATTATTATTATTATTATTATTATTATTATTATTATTATTGCTGTTGTTATTATTATTATTATTATTATTATTATTATTATTATTATTATTATTATTATTATTTTTATTATAATTAATTCCCAATGTTAATGAATAATGAGCTTAATGAATATGGGATCACAGCTGAATGAGGATCCTGTGTAGACAGCTCCTGGGGATTATTCTCTCCAGAGTTTAGATTAATTTGGTGTCAGTGAAAACGTGGAAATAGGATTACAGTCACCCGAGGAAATCAGCAGCAACTTGACAAGTGCTACGCAAAGTTTCATGCCTCGAAAGATTTATTTTTCTTATTGTCAGAAGGTGAATGCCAGAAGCGATTGAGAGGTTTGACATTGTAGTTAAAGTACAAATAGAAATCACGGGGAAATATCTATGTTGTTTATCTGAAGCTAAATCTCAGTTTGGCATTCTTTAGTCTTTGTTGATGTTTCCTTATAAATACACAATGTCTTTTTGTCCACCTTTGGAAATAGGAAACCTAAAAAGACACTTAGTTACAGAAATAAGTAAAGTTATTCCTATGTTTGTCCACCGGTCTTTCTCATCAAATCGAAGTCCACTTACAGAACATTTTTAACCTTTTCCTTAAATCAATTCTTGCACTCTTCCATTACTAGATAATTCACTTATTTCAAAAATGTTATTTAAAACAATTTTAATTCTTTTCCTAGGCCCTGAATAGTCAAGTTTCACTGGGGTTTTACTTCCTAAGAAAAGAGCTATGAAAAATAATATCCGTGAGTTTCAATCCTTTCTCTCGAGTTATTCAATCTGAGTTGCGAGCTACTTAAAGCGAGTTGATGGGAAATGTCCGCCTTTTACCGCACGGGGGTCTATATCAAATTACTTAAACAAAACGTTAATTGAGATCCCATGTCATCCATTGGCGATTTGTTTACGCAAATGCTAAGCAGGAAATACGCTCAGGAAATGGGAAACCATAAATAAGCAACTTATTGTTTTTTTGTTTAAATCTATTAAGTTGAGTCAATGTCACATGCTGCCATTCTGTTCTCTGGGGTTATAATGTATTTAGTTCCATTAAAACAACTGGAAAACTATGTGTAAAACTATTGAAATTAGAGTTTTCACTTTATGAAGTGGTAAATAATTCCTCGCACTTTCAACTGATTAGAAGAATGCACCAATAAGCTTGATTTAGGGTGCAATACAGCTTAGCGCCGGCACTATTTGTCAGTGTATTTGATGTGTATTGAGAGTTAGGTTTCCCATTGTTGGGTTCGACTAGACTGTCATTATCAAGGGAGTGAAATGAGTTCAGTACGATAAATTTTTTGACTTGCAAGTCTTCAGTTCTTCTTAAACTCTTTACAGCTTTTGATTGGTTCAGTCATATGTGAATTCAAAGTCCGCAATATTCCAAACCCTTCAGATCTCACTAGCCTCGTGTCAATATTTTACCGACAAAGGTTGTGGACGAGTACTGCCCCGCCATATCCCTATCTTGTTGGTGATACAGATATTTTACAAATACCAATGAATGGAGGAAGGTTATGTATTCAAATTCGTTGTTAATTTTCAAGTACTATACACAAGAATTGTGTTCAACAAATCTCTCATTTTCAGAAGACCTTCTGGACTTGGAACATTCTTTCGTGAATATTTTGAAACTCTGCTAGGTTTAATGAGCCAAAACAAAATCATGTTTGTGTAAAGTTTATTTTTTAACCTAATTCTAGGAATTGAAGACTCGTGGAGAGATCCAGACCGTATTCGCTTAATGAAAAAGTTCCGTGGATTATTGGGTAAAAGAGTACATGCCAAACGATTCCGAGGATTATTAGGTTGAATGATTATTTGAGTTGTGGGATTTTAGAAATTGATTTTTCTGTAATTTAATATATTGATTTGCTTTTGAGTTATTGATTTCTCTTAATTTATTGATCCAAGGTGGTGGGTGCCTTTGATAAATATCGCCGACGGAGTCAACATTTCATAGAAATCAACTCAAAGAGGAGATTCTGGTGCATATTGGCACATTTCGGACCTTTTCACTGTGCATTGCACATCTTTCACTCATCTGAATCTTACATTGAAACACGGTTAGTGTTCTTTCTAATGTTATATCTTCACACAAACTTTATTTTTGGCCCTTCTCAAGGGTAGATGTAGTTTAAATTTACCTCTCTTTACCGAGTTCTTCAAGTCTTGATCCACTAAACTATTTTATTTAAATCTTTGATCTTTTACACCATTGATCAGCTATTTGAAATTCCTATTTTCTCCATTAATAAAAAACAATAGATAAATTAATTCAAATAAAACTCACATTTATTGAATAAATTGAGAGTAGGCAGATGTGAGTCCCGGGACTTCCTTTAGTTATCGCGCATCCACCCTCTAGCGAAAGCTTAAAGCGAATTATAAAAATGTTCTTCGCGCCAGAAATTTTTGATTTTCAATTGCAAGAGCAAAATGCACATTTTGATTATTGTTAAAGGCACTTTTTTTCTGACTATAGCGAGAGCACTCTTAGTCTAGGAGTTGGCAATGGATCATGTTGGCAAACCATCGTTACGTAATCAGCATTATCAGTATTTTGACATGGTCTGGGTCAATCAAGCTTGACATCGTATAATTCTAGTCGGACGCACTGGATAACGGTGCATTGGTTTTTTTGTTCAATGCTTGTTTCTCGCTAGTTGATAGTCTTAGTATCATCCGGAATTCTTTTAACTTGATTGGACTTCCTCTGAATTACTCTTTCCCTTTTATATCGCAAAGAATTGAACAATTGGTTTATCCCAGATTCCTCCGGAAATTTTCCATAAGATTTAGAAATATTAAATTGATCATTCTCTCTTTTGACCATAACAATATCTCCATTGTTAGTTTTTCTTTGAATTTATCCTTTGTCGAAATGCTTTTTTTGAAAAGCTTATTTGTTATTCCTGTTTTCTGACACACATTTCTGTATTCCTTCCAAGCCCATTTTCTTCTCTTCTAAGAAAGAACCATCAAGTGATTCATCGATAATAGTTTTACATAAATTTGTGGTTGTCAGTCAAAAAGAACTTCATATATGGAAATCCTGTTCTTTCTTTCAGAACACAAGAAATGGAATAATCTCTCTAATAATCCATTACCTTGTGGATGATATGGTGAGGAAAAGCTTTGTTTAGTTCCAATGATTATGTTGAATACGCTAATGAAATTTCTTTTACAATTGGATCCATTGTGTGAATGCATTTATTCAGCGCAGTGTACACAGTATTTCAACTTATAGCAGAATAAATTTGGAAATGATGTAATATAATTTATTGATTATTTTTTTATATTATTGGTAGTTTTTATCAATTGCAACGCGATGCATGTGTGTATCTGTCAGTCGGGACACACAATCTTGCAATCTAAAAGCTCGAACATCAAACCGATGGAGCTAATCCAATCAAAGTGTGAGATTTCTAATAATAAAAAAATAAAACAGATTTTTGGTAAAAGATTTTGATACATTTGTAGAAATTAATAAAGAGTAAAAAAAATTTAACAAAAATTCACCAAAATTCAATAACATTGAAAAGGTTATGGAGAGACAACCGAACTCAACGGGAAAGTGTGAGAAGACTCATCGAAGGGTTCAAGTGCGCCGTCAATGAGGCGCTTTGTTTGATTTATTTATTTATTGAAACATGAAAAAATACAAATTCTACTAACAAGAATAATTTTATTTAAATAATAAAATATCTTTATTGTAATTTATTGTTATAAATAATAAATGCAGTCTAAGTCGCTTCTCTGTGAGAAGAACCAAATATCTTCGATATCGACAGTTCTTTTTGATGTAGACTTATCATACATAAACCCGATAATCGTTGTTGGCACATAGTTGATTTTCTACAAGTCTGTCCCCTTCTAAATGTGCTAAATTCGCGTTCCATTATACATGTTGTTAGAGGAATTGTGAGAGTAAAAAACCTTGGACTTTAAATTATTGTTTAATTTTTCGGGTTTCTAATTTTTTAAGCCCAAGTTTCATACCACGTTGTGGCTTATCCAATAAAGTTTTCCAAGAGACATTGTATTATTATTATTATTATTATTATTATTATTATTATTATTATTATTATTATTATTATTATTACTATTATTATTACTATTATTATTATTATTATTATTATTATTATTATTATTATCATTATTATTATTATTATTATTATTATTATTATTATTATTATTATTATTATTATTATTATTATTATTATTATTATTATTATTATTATTATTATTATTATTATTATTATTATTATTATTATTATTACTATTATTATTGTCAATTTTGTCGCGTCTGTGTGCACGATTGGTTTTTTGTATTGGTTGAATTTTGTGTGCGCACACAGATGTGAGTAGGTTTTTAGATTAGGAGAACTTTTGTATTTGGATAGAGATTTTGTGAATCGATTTTATTTTTGTTTGGTGTTTTAATTGGTTTTTTGAACTTACTATTTTTTTAAACGATTTGGAGTTGGTCAGTGGCTTTATGGCATTTTGAGTTTGTGGAATTCGGAATTCTTTGTTTCGATTTGGAATTTTGAACATAATTTTCGTTTCGAATTCATTTTATTTCTTTTATGAAAATATTAATGATGGCGCAATCATAAGTTATTGTACACGTAAAATAGTTTAACTTGATGAATAGATATGGATTTATTAATAAGGACAATGAACGCTACGCTAAAGATATCTTTGTTCATTTTAAAACATTTGCTGCAGCTTTCGATGCGTATGGGCGTTCAACAGGCTATGCGCTGCCTCATGCAATTTTCAGAATTATTTTGGTTGGAAAAGATTTGGTTGATTATCTAATGAAAATCCTGTGTTATATTGCTCTTGATTATAAATAAGGAATGAAAACAGTAGCTTCTTTATCATCACTTTATAAACTTCCAGATGGTCAAGGTATTAATATTTGAAAAAAATATTAAAAAACGTCCGAGATGAAATTAAACAATGATTGTTATTGTTGTTTTTATTATTATTCAACAACAGACTCACTGTCATCGTCTGGGTGATTCGAAATTGAAACTATATTGATTTTAAATGCTTTACTCAAACAATTCTTTTGCTTTCTGCTTCTTCTCTTATTGACGTTTTCATCGAATAAACACTACAGAAATCGGCTTACATAGCTATTTATTTAAATTATATTTCTAATAAATTATTCAGTTATCAACAAAAATATATTTTAAAGTTTATATTATTATTCCTATATTAATTATTATTTTTAATTTTACTTTTTGAATTTACTGAAATTAAATTTCTTAAGTTATTATAAATTTAAAAAAACAAACGACATTTGTTTGAAATATTCTCTATTTTCGTCTTGAATAGCGTTGATACATTGTTTGAGCCGGATATCCGGATAGTGCTTTTTTATTAAGAAATTAATTATTTACGTGTCGATTTGTAAAATTGTAGGAAGTGATATCTTTTGAGATCTTTTAGAATTTCGATAAAATCTTTATGACATTATAGAATCATGCCAGTGAAGGTAAACCATTGGAATAATGTGAAAAATTATGCAATTGGTTGCATTTTAGCGCAGTTTTGATTTCATTTTATTTGATCCCATCGCGAATTTCAGAAAGGGTTGCAAGTCTAAAATGGTTCTATATTTCTTGTTTTAATAAATATTTATGACGTCATTAAATAAAGTCTTGAGTTAGTTTTATACATTTAAATGGATATGGATTGGTTGGTGTGGTGAATTACCTATAACTTTCCTCGCCACTTCACATAAAATTAATCCAACTATTGGACACCCGTTTCTAGGCAACGTTGGAACTGTGTCACAAGTGTATAGCAGCATAGAAAAGCTGAGCGCCGTTTTTGGAACTGCTAATTTACTATATCCTTTCATTTTATCTAGTAACAATTATCCCTCTGTATTTACTTATAGACATTTCCTATTAACAACTTATGATTTGAAGAAATGGAATAAATAGAGTTTCGGAAAAGTATAATGTGTTTTAAAGAAAAATATTCACAAATTCGTGAATATCAAATAAAACATCGATATCTTTACTGGTTCATAGTCAAATATCTTTTTAATAAATTCAATTTAAAATAAAAGTAAAAAAAAACGAAATGTAATTTAACCCTTTCCTATTGCGTGTATTTAAAATAATGACATAAAATTTGCTTGCGTTATCCTCTGTCTATACAAAAAAATTTACTGAAATAAATTTTTATTTTATTTTTATTTTTTGGCACTTTTATTGGGATTGGAATAGACGGGGCTCAAAAACTAATGAGGATAGGAAAGGGTTAATTTTTATTATTTTTTCTTCAATTTATTTTATTTATTGGTGACTTTTGTTCCTTTTTGATTATTTATTTTTCCTATGTTAACTTCATTTTATTTAATTTTTCATTTCAATCGTCACCATGGTGGATTTTAAATTTGTTTCCTATATTTTGTCTTTTTGTTGTATTTATGTAGAAAATACCAATAAAAGTAAATGAGTAGTGATAGAAACTACCAAAATCATGAAAAGAATAATATTACACTAGGAATTTGCACCGCAGCACTCTGAAATGTTTATTATTTGTTTTGTAATGTTTTTACTTTTCATGTTTTATTTTAGAGTTTTTTTACTGGCAACCTTTCTAAAATGTCACCTGTAAAAAAAATTCAACATTTTGAATTACTTCTTAACGTACTTTTAGTTTAAAAACAATTAAGTTTTAATTTCAATTTGGAAATTTGTTTTAAACAACCAAATTTACTTTAATTCGAATTGTTTTAGTCAATAGAAAAATAAATACATGTTTTGCATTATTTATAATTTTTTGGGTAACACTATGCGGACTTTCTTTACCAATCTGCATAATTCCGAATGTTTTATTTATCTTTTTTTCTTTCAACTTAAACAACCTTAACAAGTTTGCATTTCATTTTAGTTCAAATGTTTCAATTTTGACATTTGTTTTAACTGATGGGGAAATATAACGAGTCGCGAATAAACTATTTAAACTAAGAAATAATACGCGAGAAAATATGTCCACGCCTGTTTTAAAAGAAAGTTTGTTTTTTCAATCAAGGAAAATTAGTTGGAAACTCAAACTGTTAGACATAGCTTTGAACACTTCTTTTGTTGCCTCGTTTAATTTATTTTCCCTCAGAAACAAAATCTAGGAAACAGAAATTATGGAAATCAAATTACTTCTAATTCACTTGAAACATTAGTAGCATCTACTGTGAGGGAAATTACAATTATGCAATTTGTTTTAATAAACTCGAATTTATTTTTCCATACAATCTTTAGAATCGGTGATAAATTTGATGGAGAGTTTTCTTTTTGACTATTTAGAACATTTATATTCGAGATGTGCAAAACAATGGGCTACAAAGAGTGAATCATGATCCAAAATTTTGAAAAGGTCACCCCTCTCAACTTGATTGGTTCATATTTGGTTGGTATAAAGTGGTAAATCTATATTATAAAAACTTTAGCCCAAAGCCATTTTCTAAGTTTAGGTTTCTCGTGTTATTGAAATCTTTAATTTGACATAGTAAACTGACATGTTTAGTGCCTATCATAAATCCCTCTATCCCTTTTCCTTTCAATATTACCGATCCTTTCTTCTAAAAGACATTTATAGTGAGGTAACCAAACTTGCTTGCTTGCAAAATGGTAACCATGTGAACTTTTAGGATTATGGTTTAGAATCAAATACAATACAACAGAATGCAAAATAATTTCACCATATGATAGTTCTCTGACTCTTCCTGTTCGATTTGATTCACAGTTCATAATTTTGACTTCTCCTTACACAGTTGGTAACACTTCCTTAAAATATGAACCCGTTTTATTTAATCGAGTTAAAGAATGGAATTTCAATTTTATTATAACTTCTCTTCGTTGTTTTACATAATTTCTTAAAAGTTTGTCGCTTTTTCCGCTTTTCAACCAGAGCGGCAATGTCTAAAAACTTTCCCCAGAATTTGATCTGATTTGAATTAATTAATTCCACTCTATTCTTTTTCGTTGACACATTTTCCCAGAAACTAAATAAGATTGATCAATTTTTAGACACCAGTTAAGGATTCTCAAATGAGATTTTTTTGCAGCTCATTAAAAAATCCGAAAATTCTTCATTTGAATGTGATTTTTAAGAATTACATAATTTTATAAATTATATGTGACGTACCTCTACGCATTTCAAATCTGATGTCTTTTAGTGTTTTCCGGTTTGATTTTTGTTTTGATGACTATAGTCGTTTATTTCCAGGTAATCGTAATTGTTTCATTAATGGTTGAAAACGAAGAAGGTCAAAATTCTGATCACCTTTAACGAGAGAGGCGTAACGGACATCATAAGAGATTTAATAAAGTCCCAGTAAAAAGCAATAGATGAGACAAATTTCCAGGATAATTCCAAAAATAGAAGACCTTCCTAGTACTGTTTTGCATTTATAATTTTCATTAGATTTTATTTATCCTGTAAAGATTATATCTAAGTTATAGAAAGTTAGGTCTAGTTCGAAAAGGAAAAACCTTTTTAATAATTTCTTACGATTTTCATTTTGTAATGGATTTATATATATATAAACTTATTCTTTCAGACTTACCTTATTAGAAATTGTAAAGTATTGAGAATTAAAATAATTTCCTATAAAAGAAAAAAAAAGAAAAAAAAATCTAAAAATAAGTTGTAATATAAGTAGAAAATAAGAATTTTAAGTTAATTTTTTTGTGTTATTTTATGTATCAGTAGAAAACTCACAAAGATTTTCTCAATGTATTTTAAATTTCTATCTGATTCTTTACTCAATGGATTCTCGTTACTGTTGGGTATCGAAATTTAATGTAATCCCACAAGTATATATTCCCTCTTCTTTTCGCAACGAACAGAGTACTTTCCAAATCATAATTATTTCATTCTACTGCTGAGGTTACAAATTTTTTTCCTTTAAATTTTCATTCATTTTTGTGCATTTACAAAAATTGACGTTAGTCAAAGGCACCAGTTGAATATTTTATAGGGCGGCCCAAAATAAAAATTTCGCTAATAAATAAATTTTACTATCAATCCCAAAATAATTTTTATTTCTAAAGCCAAAAAAATTCAAGTGTATAAATTTAAAAAACTAGTTTTCTAAGGCTTCTTTTAAGGGCACCCTGATATATAAATTCATTTTGTCAACAACAAGAAAACTTTTTCCGTGAGAACAATAATTTATTTCTAAAAAAGTTGAATTTTAAAAATAACTAAAATAAGAATATAGAGAATTTGTGTCTTATTTTAATAATATATTATTAATAAATAAATAAAAGTAAAAATTTTATGAATGAGAAAAATGTATTTATAAAATCTTGTTTTACTTATTTAAATTAGATTTAAAATATATTAACTTTCACTATTTTTTAAATTATTCGTTTAAATAATCTTTAAATTTAGTGAAGATTGAAACTATTAACATCGAAAGCTTATATTCTTGCAATTTTTAATCATATTTTAAAATTTACTACATATATAGATAATTTCATATGAGAAAAAGAGCTCAACAGGGTCTTGATAATAGTAAAAGAAATGTTTGTTAATTTTAATTATTTTATAATAAGTTTTTTTAAATATATTTTATGGTATTGCAATATGTTTTCATTTAGGCATCATGTATGTATTCAAAAGCTACAATTTACCACGCCGTAGTTGTGATATTTCTCGAATTTTTTGCATTTGGTTTATTAACAGCTCCTATGATAACAGTTTTGGATGAAACTTTTCCAAAACACACTTTATTAATGAACGGTTTAATTCAAGGTGTCAAAGGATTTTTATCGTTTTTAAGTGCTCCATTAATCGGAGCAATGTCTGATGTTTTCGGTCGGAAACCTTTTCTACTTCTCACAGTTACTTTTACTTGCTCACCTATTCCATTGATGAAATTGAGTCATTGGTGGTATTTTACAATGATCAGTATTTCTGGCATATTTGCCGTAACTTTCAGTGTTATCTTTGCCTATGTTGCAGATGTTACGAAAGAAGAAGAAAGAAGTTGGGCGTATGGATTAGTGTCGGCTACCTTTGCAGCAAGTTTAGTAATAAGTCCGACTATTGGAGCTTATTTAGGAAAGATTTACAGTGATAATTTTGTGATAGCGCTTGCCACTGCCGTTGCGTTGTTGGATATTTTCTTTATTTTGGCCTGTGTGCCTGAATCTCTACCGGAATCCTGTAGAGTTGTATCGAGTAGTGGGAAAAAAATTTCCTGGGAAAAAGCAGATCCATTTGGGGTAATTCTATTTGTAATATAATAATTTTAATCCAATTTAAATAATAATTATTAATTATATTGTAAATAAATTGATGCTGATTTGTGTGAGATAAATTTCCGTGTAATTGTGTGCATTTCCCGACTGTGTGCGTGTGTGTATTATAATATATCGAATACTGAATTCTGATTGGCTGCACACTCGATTATATTATATATTACATTTATTGCATTTATCAGCTGATTTTTGTTGTTTATAAGCCATTTTGCAACTTTACAAGAAAGGTTTAGCGCTAATTGATAATCAATTATAATAAAATGCGAATATAGTTAATAGATTAGCTAGAAAGCTGTTTAAATTGGTTTTTAAGCAATGAAATGGTACGTAAAGGAAGTTATTGATTGAGTTATAACTTTAATGATAGATTTTCTAATGGAACAATGGAGCAATTCTAGTTAAGACTGATTTTAGGCTGGGTTTTATTAGAATTTGCCTTAAATAAGGAAGTTATCACAGGGGGGGGCTGTGACCCCCCCTTAATGAAATGGGCTTGCGAATGCACGATTTGCGGATCTCTGGCTGGAATTGATTATTATTTTCATCTGTAAATTCCTACCGGGCTTGAGGTTTTGTTCCGGATGGTTTTGGGGCCGATATAACGTGATTGGTGGGCGCTATCCAATGATTTACCTTTCAGTAGTGCTGGCGTTATTACTGATGCTATTGTTTTATAATTAGGTTATATTTGCTGATATTTTTTATAATTATCATGTGGAAATTAAATCAAAATCTGTTATTTGTTGCGAGAGTTCGTTCCAGGTTCCAGAGAGGAGTTTCCTGCCCCCGTCGATCCCCGTAAATAGGAAATGCATATTTAGGTTTAGGGGGATTGTAATTGATTGTTATCTCCATTTGCATGTGCTTATCCGGGCTGGGTTCCCTGGGGGTTACTGTGGGACCGGACGCTGTCGTGTTACCCTATAATGGCCTGGGATAATTGCTTCTGTCGTTCGACTGTTAGTAAATACTATTTGGCCTTCAATAATGGTGACATTTTGAAAATTAAATCAAAATGAGTAATATATGGAGAAATATGCCCCAGGTTCCGTTTGGGGTTCCCTGGTCACAATCCGTTCCTGCTTATTGTGAATGCGTATATAAATGGAAAACTAAATGACAAGTAACTGATATAAACTAATATTTCCACTTTATTTTGATCTCTCGTCCTTTTGTGAAGTTTATTGCTCGCTATCACGTGATTGGTTGATATTATCCAATCATTTACCAGGGATATATTTGATGCTATTACTCCATTAAATGCTATTTGGCCTTCTATAATAGTAATTTTTTGAAAATTAGAGCCAAATAAGTAATTTGTTATTAAAGTACGTTCCAGATTCCCAAAGGGGTCTCCTGCCCCCAAATGACCCCCACTATCTAATAATGCGCAGAAAGGTGGAGAAATAATGGAACGTGATTGATATAAACTAATATTTTCACTCCCTCTAATTGCCTTATCATTTTGTGAATTTTATTGCTTGCTATCACGTGATTGGTGGATATATTATCCAATCATTTACCAGGGATATATTTGATGCTATTACTCCATTAAATGCTATTTGGCCTTCTATAATGGTGATATTTAAAAAAATTAAAGCCAAAAGAGTAATTTGTAAAGAAATATTCTCGAGGTTCCGTTTGGGGTTCCCTGGTCACAATCCGTTCCTGCTTATTGGGAATGCGTATATAAATGGAAAACTAAATGACATGTGATTGATATAAACTAATATTTTCACTCCCTCTATTTGCCTCATCATTTTGTGAACTTTATTGCTCGCTATCACGTGATTGGTGGATATTATCCAATCATTTGCCTGGTGGTATTTTTAGTGCTATTATAAGTTTCTATAATAATAACTTGAAAATTAAACCCAAATAAGTAATTGGTTGCGAAGGTGTGCCCGAGGTTCCAACGGGGGGTTACCTGCCCCCCCCTCCTCGACAATCCGCATTTAGAACGGCTATTCAATCGTATGAGCTTCATTTCATCAAAATCTACTAAGGACCTTGCTTGCTTGCCTGCGCAAATCAGAAACATCTACATTAACCCGGTTTCAACTCCATATTTCCATCTGTAATTTCTTGTTCAAACGAAAATCGCTAGTTCTCACACTCATATGCATGCACCACACATTTCTGCACTGCTGTTTCTGTCTGTTACAGAGTCTACGCACTAGCTTCAAATATTGATTTTTATTTACATAGCAATTTTGTTGATTTCAATATTGTTATTTTTTGTTTGCTCACTTTTGATTTTCTGGAGAATTAAATAATAAATGCCCGTTTGAAAATATTTAATCTCTCAAAAATTCAGTTATCGTTGCAATAATTATTAAACAATTAAAATAAATGGCCAAATTCGATATATTATACATCATTCGATAGAGAGGAATAAAATCAATTTATACATTTATACAATCAATTATTAAAATCAATTGTATATTGGAGATATTACATTTACAAAAATAAATAACAGTTTCAAGAGTATTTATCCGAATTAGACATTTTATACATCATTCGATAGAGAGGAATAAAATCAATTTATACAATCAATAATTCAATCAATTGTACTTTGGAAATGTTACATTTACAAAAATAAATAACAGTTTCAAGAGTATTTATCCGAATTAGACATTTTATGCATCATTCGATAGAGAGGAATTAAATCAATTTTTACAATCAATAATTCAATCAATTGTACTTTGGAAATATCACATTTACAAAAATAAATAACAGTTTCAAGAGTATTTATCCGAATTAGACATTTTATACATCATTCGATAGAGAAAAGTCGATTTTCAGATAACATGAATATAAAAATATCGTGTTATCGATTTAAATTAAAAGTTATTGTAAAATTTATAATGACTTTTATTATTAAATATATTTTAATTAAAATTGAATTGGAAATATTCGATAGGAAATTGATTTTTAATATAACAATATTATAAAAATGTCATGTTGTCGATTAAAATTATTATAAAATTTTAAACTTATCAAGCAATAATTACTCAATAATAATGGGATAGTAATTAGGTCTATAGGAGAAATATTGAGGACATATATCTACACAGGTTGCACTTGTTTTAGCTTCAATTCCACTCTTACATAGGCTCATTGAAACTGATTTATTCTCAAACAATCTACACACAATAAATAACACACAAGAAAAATGGGATAGGACAATTGAATTGGACAATTGAATTCTATATTAGGCAAGTCACAGATATTTTAGCCCAAAACCTAATATTCAGAGATTTTTTTATCAAGGATGAAATTGAGAATCATCCAACAGAAAAATTGCGATTTTCAGATAACATTGGAATGCAAATAGCATTTTTTTAAATATTTGAATTAAAATTGAATTGATTTTATAATCATTCGATAGAAAATTGATTTTCAAATAATAATGTAATAGAAATGTCATGTTGTCGATTAAAATTAAAAATGATATTTAAATTTTAAATCAATATTAATAATTAAACAAGAATAATGGAATAGATTGGTGGGATAAATATTTGGGGAGGACATTTGCTGCTCTTATTCCACATCAAACAGACTATAATATAGATTTTGACAGTTTTCTAATTTCTAAAACACGCGAAATCAGGCAACAATAGTTAAAATTTTTACAGTCTAGTTTTTAGTAATTGCTTAATAAATGTATAAAATTAAAAAAAAAGTTAATATTAATTACAAATAAATGGCAATGCTGGATAAATAATGCATTATTCAAGCGAGAAAATTCGATATTGTCAGGTAATATCGATATATCAAAATATCATCTAATCAATTAAAATTTCAAAATCAATTAAATTATAATAATCGGATAGAAATAGCGGGACAATTGGGTTTATATTAGTCAAATTACAGATTTCTTAAGCAATCTTCAAATTTATAACTTTATATTTATTTTATAGATTTAATAATTAATTTTATATAGATTTAGTAATAATTCATTTTTATAGATTTAATAATAATTCATTTTATTCGATTTAATAATTATTCATTTTTATCGATTTAATAATTCATTTTCATTCGTTAGAGAAAATCCAATTTTCGAATAACATTTGTAATAGAAATGTCATGTTATCGATTAAAACTAAAAGTTATTATAAAATTTTAATAACTTTTTTTTTAATTATTAGAATTAAAATTAAATTGATTTTCAGATAATATTATTATAAAAATGTCATGTTATCGATTAAACTTTAAAATAATTATACAACTTTCAATAAATCAACAAATAATTTCGGGATGGACAAAAACCTTTGTTTAGACAAATCACAGATTTTTTTTACTTCAATTTCACACGAAAAAATCTATAAATCCACATATTAATGATAATTAGACAACATGGCGGCCCAGAAATGTGAACCCGTCGTGACACTGTGAATTATGGTTATTTTCACTATAAGGAAATCCTGATATTGATTCTAAAGTTCAAAAATGTGCTGAAAAGTTATCTATTATCAGATAATCGCAACACAAAATTTCTCTTTCACCATATTTTTGCACCTAAAAATCAATATCAGGATTTGCTTGTAATAGTGACAATATCAGAATTCCTAATGCTGCCTTGTGTCGCGACCACTGGTGATATCGGAATTATTGATTGATAATCTATTTATGAGCGCTGAAATATTGACTGTTTGTGTGACACGAATTAATTGATTATTCACAATTGATTTCTTGATCCGGTTTTTATTCACAGGCACTTCGTCGGATCGGTAATGATTACCTGATTCTCATTCTTTGCATAACCACCTTTCTTTCATTTCTACCTGAAGCCGGACAATATTCGTGTTTTTTCGTCTATCTCAGACTGGTAATATATATTCTGTGACAATTGGCTTTCATAACGTTCTCTCGGTTTCATTTCCGCTAGGTTCTCGAGTTTACTGAGGAGCACGTCGCGTTGTTTATTGGATTCATCGGGATATTCTCGTGCTTGGCCCAGACGGTTCTGCTGGATATCCTCATGAGATATGTCGGCCCTAAGAATACGATAATCGTTGGATTGGGGTTTGAAATGATCCAATTGACGATTTTCGGGTTTGCCAGTGTCCGTTGGATGATCTGGTTAGGTGGCGGCATTGCCAGTCTCGGGTCGATCACTTATCCTGCGATTAGTGCGTTTGTATCGAAACATGCCGCTACTGATCAGCAGGGGGTAGCACAAGGGGTTTTGACTGGTATTAGGGGCCTGTGCAATGGCCTCGGTCCTGCTATGTTTGGGTTTACGTTCTACTTGTTCCAGGTCGATTTATCGGGACAACAGCCTTTAGATGATATCATGAAGAACAAAAACCTCACCAGTCGGGAGGTTTTCAGATCTCAGGTTATTATTGATTATTTCTTATTGGTTTCCATTTTATATTTCCCTGGATTTTTCATTGCTTTTTAGATCAATGATTTGTTTTATTTTTATCATAATTTTGATTATTAAAATCATTTTATATAGATTTATTAATAATAACTTTTTATTGATTTAATTATAATTTTTGTCGATTTAATAATTCAGTTCATATAGATTAATATAATAATTAATTTTTATTGATTTAATTATAATTTTTATTGATTTAATAATATTCATTTCATAGATTTAATTATATCACTAAAACATCGATATCATTACTGATTCATAGTCAAATAATAAAATATTCTTTGTCATTGCAAAATGAAAAGCAATCCGAGGTGAAAACCAAAAAAAATATTTTAATATTAATAATAATTGATTTTTATTGATTTAATTATATTTTTTTCGATTTAATAATATTTTATAGATTTAATAATTCAGTTTATATTGATTAATATAATAATTAATTTTTATTGATTTAATAATATTCATTTCATAGATTTAATTATAATTCATTTTTGTCGATTTAATAATAATTCATTTCTATCGATTTCAATATATTTTTGATTGTTGTATTAATTTATCATAAATGATTTCCATATAAGTATTTCTTTATAAATAATGCTTAATTTTAAATTTATATTTTTGCTCGTAATGAATCTTGCGCTAAATCGATTTATTAATAAAAATGAAATTAATTTAATAAATAAAATCAACGATTATTAAGAGCACATTGGGAATGCAGGGATAATAGGGGAACATTGGGAATGCAGGGATAATAGGGGAACATTGGGAATGCAGGGATAATAGGGGAACATTGGGAATGCAGGGATAGTAGGGGAACATTGGGAATGCAGGGATAGTAGGGGAACATTGGGAATGCAGGGATAATAGGGGAACATTGGGAATGCAGGGATAATAGGGGAACATTGGGAATGCAGGGATAATAGGGGAACATTAGGAAATGTATGAGACTAACAAAGGTCTCCGCAAAATTAGTGTAACAATCGATCTCTGCAAATAAAAACACTTATTTGAGAAGCAAAAATATAATTTCCCACATGTTGATTGACCCGTTTTATTGATATTTTTAAATTGTCAATAAATTCCCCGTCTTAATATATGTGAAAATCGATTCTCATATGAATTGAAAAATGTTTTCACTGTGCAAACTATCGAGTTAACCGATTGATTTTTGATCTGATTTGTGCAATCTAAAAATAAGTGCAAAGTACGAATCGATTGCAAGTAAGATCAGTGTTCAGTTTGCTATCGTGATCAGGGGAGCTCGTAAACGTTTCTGTTAGGAATTCATTTAATTCTGGCCATTCGGAATATGTTTTACCGACATTTTTGTTAGTTCCGAGCAAACTGTCGGTAGCGGGTTCCTATCATTTATCGTAACCCACGTGACTAGCAAATAGGCTGATAAAGAACTGGATACAAATATCGCCTTATTTGTTATATTAATCCAGCTATAAATCATTTTTAATTATTTTATTGACTGAGAAATTATCAAATTGATTATTAAATTAATAAAACATTATTAATTATTTTATTGACCAAATCCGCGATAACTCATTACCCAAATGCGCGATAACTCATTGCCACAAATGCGTGATGTCTCATTGCCCAAATCCGCGATAATTCATTGCCCAATTCCGCGATAACTCATTGCCACAAATGCGTGATGTCTCATTGCCCAAATCCGCGATAACTCATTGCCTAAATGCGTGATAATTCATTGCCCAAATCCGCGATAACTCATTGCCTAAATGCGTGATAATTCATTGCCCAAATCCGCGATAACTCATTGCCTAAATGCGTGATGTCTCATTGCCTAAATGCGTGATAATTCATTGACCAAATCCGCGATAACTCATTACCCAAATGCGCGATAACTCATTGCCACAAATGCGTGATGTCTCACTGCCCAAATCCGCGATAACTGATTGCCCAAATCCGCGATAACTCATTGCCACAAATGCGTGATGTCTCATTGCCCAAATCCGCGATAATTCATTGCCCAAATCCGCGATAACTCATTGCCACAAATGCGTGATGTCTCATTGCCCAGATCCGCGATAACTCATTGCCACAAATGCGTGATGTCTCATTGCCTAAATGCGTGATAATTCATTGCCCAAATCCGCGATAACTCATTGTCACAAATGCGTGATGTCTCATTGCCAAGATCCGCGATAACTCATTGCCACAAATGCGTGATGTCTCACTGCCAAAATGCGTGATAATTCATTGCGCAAATCCGCGATAACTCATTGCCCAAATCCGCGATAACTCATTGCCACAAGTGCGTGATGTCTCATTGCCCAAATCCGCGATAACTCATTGCCCAAATCCGCGATAACTCATTGCCACAAATGCGTGATGTCTCATTGCCCAAATCCGCGATAACTCATTGCCCAATTCCGCGATAACTCATTGCCACAAATGCGTGATGTCTCATTGCCCAAATCCGCGATAACTCATTGCCCAAATCCGCGATAACTCATTGCCACAAATCCGCGATAACTCATTGCCACAAATGCGTGATGTCTCATTGCCCAAATGAATTTTAATCCACTTCCGTCCTAGAATAAGACTAGGTTTCTGTTGATTCATAGAATAACTTTGTTAATTATCACAATTTCTTTCTCATAAATCGTTTCCCATTCGCTACTACTTGATTTTTAGGAGTGAGATGTGAGCCCGCGATCAAACTGTGGAATTGGAATTTCAAATTACTTTCTTTCTTTAATACTCAAATATTTTCCGGATCAAATATGAGTATGAAATCCAATTCTCTATAAGCTAGCGTTTTTAGGTTTTTAATTTGGCATCGTGCCAATTTCTTTGTTTCATTGATTTTTTGGTAGTATTACCTAAACTTTATTAGTTATCGCGCATAAATATCCACCAGGAGATATCAGTTATGTTTTGATCTCACGAATGGAGTTTCCGCGCAGTTAGTTGATAAGTTATTGCGCATTAATTTTTGTGCAATTATTAAAAAACATTCCTAATTTCGAAACAAGTCATATGTTGGGCCGGTTTCCTACATTTATTTGTTTAACTTTTGGTGGTGTCTTGACATGTCTTTGTTCTCCAGAACTCAAAATTTCGTTACCGTTACTAATATTTATAGATTTACGTGGCTACTAATATCAGTATATAACAAAACAAACAAAAATCAGTAAAAATTGATCTATAATCGAATTCTTAATGGAAATCAATAAAATCAATAATTTTTGTTTTTTATCATTTCCAATTTACTAATATCCTTCAACCTGTTCAGAAAATCATTCCCGGTCCTCCTTTTGCATTTGGATCTATTTTAGTGCTCTTAGCAATTCTTGTTTCGACTCTAATTACAAGCAATCCTCACTCATTCGTTCATATTTCCAATCCCAGCAGTACCACCAGCAACAGCAGCACTCGTCGTGGGAAAATAAAATACGTCGCTATTAATTCGTCGAACGTTGAATCTGGAATCTCTAAAATCCCCGACGACCTTGACAATCATCATCATCATCAATTAGCCGATGATGATTTCGAATCAAACTACCTTAAACACGCAACCGACTGTCTATCTGATGACAACTCGTCTTTGAATTCTTCAAATTATCTTTCTAACGATTTCATCGCAAATGTCGACATCACAGATCGCGTTCTTACCGACTCTACTGTGCTCAGAATTGAGGACAGGAAACATAGGTCCAACGTACCGAAATTGACTTTATCTCGTCAAAAGGAAAGTGCAATATCCAGAGGTTTCAAGTACATCAAACTCGGCTCAAAACAGGCGACATCTTGATGGGGTACACAAACACACGCATAAACACACACACATATATATAGGAGCGTCCTTTCTCGGTCTTGTACATAGTGATGATTCATTTCTCCATCGTTATCTTTCAGAGAATATCAAATATCGTGGTTTAATTTATTATTATAAAGGGATTTGTATTTTTTTTTTTAATGTTTTTAATTTCCCATGGAATGAATATCAAATGTTTCGCAGGTGAAGGTAAATAATTAATTTTTGAGATTTTATGCGTGATATTTTGACTTTGTAATTGCATATTTAATACTGAATAAATAATTGGTTTATTTTTATTGGGTTGCCTACCGAATGAGATTACAATTTACAGGAAATTTCTCTGGTGTAAAATTAATAAAACAAATATAAATTATTGAAAAACATAATTTTTAAATATTTTTATTATTTTTTAATTATGTTAAATATTTTTTAATTGTGTTAAATATTTTTTAAATAATTTTTTATTATTTTTTAAATGTTTTATTTGTTTTTTAAATATTTTTATTATTTTTAAAATAGTTTAGTTATTTTTTAATTATGTTAAATATTTTTAAGTAATTTTTAATTGTTATTAGATAATTTTTAAATATTTTTTAATTGTCTTAAATAATTTTAAATAATTTTTTATTATTTTTTAAATGTTTTATTTGGCTTTTAAATGTTTTATTTGTTTTTTAAATATTTTTATTATTTTTAAAATAGTTTAGTTATTTTTTAATTATGGTAAATATTTTTAAATAATTTTTTAATGTTTTATTTGTTTTTTAATTATGTTATAAATAATTTTTAAAATATTATATAACTTTTTTATTTTAAAATATTTAAAAATTATTTAATATTAAAAATTGTGTTTTTCAATAATATATATTTGGTTTATTTATTTTGCAGTTTATATTTACACCACAATTTACAGGAATTTTCTCCGTGATCCGGAGAAAATGGAAACCCATTTATCGGAAATGGGTGGAAATTATGTGCAACTTTTTATTATTGATTAATTTTAAATTTATGATTTGTGGCTTTTAAATTTTAATATCAATTTAAATGGTGGCTTTGAGAAGAATTTGTTAATATGGTTTCCTGTTTGATTCAGAAAAGTTATATTTCTATTTCTTCCTCTCCACACGGTAAGGTTAATTGAGAGGAAGCTTTAGAAATTCCTTTGTAAATCATTTGAAGTTTAATTTAAAATCCTCGTAATAAATGATTGTTGTCTTTGTCTAAGAATGTTTTTTTTATTATATAGTGGTGGATTTGTGTTTTATTTTTTGCTCTCCTGCAGTACATTAAGTGACATTTAATTGAGCCTATGGTGACATTAAATTGCATATTACAATTATAAAACGTAAGATTTTTTGTTTATATGATTTTTTAAATGAAGTTTAAAAATTCTGGATTTATACAAAAAAAATAATGAAATTTTTTAAAATGTTATTTTTTGTGTCGTTTAATATCTCTTTAAATTGTAACTTTTAAAAGAACCGTTTTTATTGAAACTCCTATGAAACGTCAATAATTTCAAATAATTTGCAAAAAATTAAAATATTTATTTTTAAAACAACGTTAGGTAAAACAAAATCTTTCTAGTGATGTATATGTGATTAGCAAATTTTAAATCTTCCACGCGTTTAAATTTTTCTTTTCAAATTTTTCTTATATTATCCTTATTTTAAAAGTTTTCAGCCACTGTTTATGATAATCCATTTTTATTTCAAATCTCTTCTCATGTCTTTCACAGATTACGTTTTAATTCACTACTTTTCCGGTTCTGCAATACATTCGTAAATCATTTGAAGTTTAAATTAAAATACTTGTAATAAATCATTGATGTCATTGTCTATAAAAATGTATTTATTGGTACTGCATTTGTATTTTATTTTTTTCTTTTATGTAGTTAAAAATACATAAACTGCACCTTGGAATTATTAAAATATGTTTTAAACGTAAGACTCATAAAAAATAAATATGTTGGAAAATGAATTTTAAAAATTCTGGATTTTTACAAAAACAAGACATTTAATTATGAATATATTATTTATTTTGCAGTTTTTTCTATTCAAACAAAATAAATAATTTTGAGTGGCAGTTACAAAATGCGATTTAACTTTTAGCTTTGTCTGTTATTTGATTTTTTTTCTGTCAAGTTTCGTGTTGAGAGTAAATTTCATAATTTATTGGCCATTAAATTAATGACATGGAAAAATTTTTAATCTCGATTTGTTTAAAAAATATTTATTATGCGTGATATTTTGACTTTGTAATTGCATATTTAATACTGAATAAATAATTGGTTTATTTTTATTGGGTTGCCTACCGAATGAGATTACAATTTACAGGAAATTTCTCTGGTGTAAAATTAATAAAACAAATATAAATTATTGAAAAACATAATTTTTACTACTAAATAATTTTTAAATATTTTTTAAAAATAAATATGTTGGAAAATGAATTTTAAAAATCCTGGATTTATACAAAAACAAGACATTTAATTATGAATATATTATTTATTTTGCAGTTTTTTCTATTCAAACAAAATAAATAATTTTGAGTGGCAGTTACAGAATGCGATTTAACTTTTAGCTTTGTCTGTTATTTGATTTTTTTTCTGTCAAGTTTCGTGTTGAGAGTAAATTTCATAATTTATTGGCCATTAAATTAATGACATGGAAAAATTTTTAATCTCGATTTGTTTAAAAAATATTTATTATTTATGGTAAGTGATTGTACGATTTATGTGTTCTCTGTTTTTAATAACTTGAACAAACTCACATGTGACAAATAATCAAATTGATAAGAAATAATAATAGATAAAGATGATTGAAACGAATCTAATAGTTGGATGCTTGAAAAATCATGGTGTAATGCGTCAGAGATACAAATCAACAATATGAATGAGAATTGCTGATTACTTATTTACCGACAAACAACTACTTAATTCAGACAAACTTCATTTTTCAATTATTATGTATTTATATGATTCACAAATATAAACAACATTGGGTGACACCAGAAAAGATTTTTAGACCAATATGCAGCGACGTAGGTAAGGATGGTTGAACTCATATCTTCTACTCAAGATTCTAATTATGCATATTTTTTTTAAAAACCTAAAATTACTATATAATTTCAATATGTTTAAACTGTTTGCAAGTTTTCTAAACCATCATTAGTCATGTAGAGCAGCCAAAGATTAAAGAATATACACAATATATTTTGCATTATGTAAATAATAGTTGCGTCTACTACTAGTTATAGGCATGTAACTAGACTAATAATACTCTGTATAGCATATCCACATCCAGCGATATATGTATTAATTATTAGTTGAACGAATATTATGATAATGGTACTTAAAACTGTATGTCTATAATATCAGTAAATCTGTTCTAATAAATAAATTTATTTAAATAATTCTGGAATTATCAATCTTTTTACATCAATATGTTTAAATTTGGGCCAAGTAACATCATTTTTAACTATTTCGCTTCCAAACCCAATGATTCTTCAATTGGCATGGATTTGGCCGTTGGATCATAATTCAAAGTACTACTCCAAAACCTAAACATGTAACTTCTTGAAGAAAGCAGAATGTAACTGCAAAAGAGTTCGGTCAATATGGTAACTTCTTTTGAATATCTTTCTGACATAAGACAGTATGGTAACATTACAATCCCAACGGAAAAGAAATTGTAGAATGAACAATACCACAAGTAAATTTAATTAGCAGAAAGTTACAAAGACAATTGGAACTTAAAAATTATGATAAAAGTATAGGTACAAAATATAAAAATCCTAACTTTGAGCTAACAAAGTTTGAGGTAAAACTTTTCCCAGTTACAGAATTCAAATAAAATCCGTTTATGTCTGCAGCTTATATAGTCAAATGCAAAACATAACAGGATGATACATTTAGAATAATCTCGTACAGATAATGAATTTCAAAAAACAAGATTAATTGGGAATTTAAATTATTTTTGGAAAATCGAGTGAATAATAAATATCTAGTTAATTTTTTCTTATTATACATTTGATGCTCAATCATTTGGCTCTGTACGAACATTTTCTACGAGTGTCATTTTGGTATCTAAATTTCATTTTCACAAGAAAGCTAGATATAATAAAAATGATATAGTGTTGTTACTATTGGTGGGTTACAGGGTTTCAAATCTTGCTTGTCTTCCTGGCGACCCTAGTAACGCCATACAAAATGATACTGATCGCCACTTGGCACCCGTTGCTAGGCAACGTTGGTAATGTGTTCAAGTGGTGGATTGCCCGCAAAAATTGAGTACCATGTGCTAGTACTATAGTTGCTCGGACAACCCTCGGGTTCACGAGCTGTCGATAGAAGACCTGTGCTCGCTTTGCTCTGTCCCTCATACTATTCAGGATTAGTTCTTAATTGACTGTGGAACGAATTGGCGATGTTGGCATACGGTTATATTAAAATAACAATTCAACTAAGTTTAAAACTATTCTATTTGATTCAAACACATTATCATTTACTGCTTGATGTTTTGGAGTTGTGTTGCACGACGTCGGGCACGTTCCTTACGTCCCGGTCGACGGTTGTTGGTTGTAATGATGGATTGCTCTGCTGGCTTGGTGGTTGTCTGTGGCAGTTGGGTTGGGGCGAAGATGAGCGGGTAAGTTACCGCTTCACCTTCTCGGCATACCGCTAGGGCGACTTCGAGTCCCCGAATCTGCGTGCGCAGACTCTGGTTGAGTTGCCGTTCTTCTTCCCAGCCTTTCTGGGCCACTGTGAGTCGATGGTAGATTGTTTTTGTCTTTGCGGGATCCGTCCATGTTGCTTTCATATGTTGCATTTCTCGCGTCAATTGGATAATCTGGGCGAGTAATTCTGTGTTTGCTTGTCTCGCGTGGTCCAGTTCCGTTTGCAAAATTCGTAGGGAGACATCGCTGTAATTAAATAGATCATTCTTATTTACTATTGCTCAAGTTGAAGAGTCATCTATTTCATTTAAACAAAATTGCAAATAATTCCAATTACACAGAACAAAAGAAGACACAAATTGCTAATATTTTAAATCATCCACTACATAAATTGTCATTATGGAGTCATTCCTCGGGACAGTATCGCCGCAGGCTTCGTCGGAGAGCCTCCACTGTGTAGGGTCTCCGGGTATCTCGGACTGGGCGAGGTGGATAGGCGATGGCGATCCGCCCGGCGAGGATGTCTTCTACCACGTTTGCAAGGTACATCCTCGCCTTAACCACCTGCAGATCTACTTGCTCCTGCACCCTTTCCCACTGGGTGAGGAGGTTCTGTGCGTTTGTGTATGTTTCTGCCGCTGGGTATTGTCTTCCTGGGATATCGCAGGGTTCCTTCTCTACATCTAATACCCTCCAAGCAGTCGGATACTGCCATAATTGATGTATCGGATCTACTGACATTGTGGTCGATTGAGTTGTTGACTGACTCTGCTTTCCTATACTTCGTCTGCTGTTTTGTTCGTGTGGCATATCTAAAACACTCTATTATTATCTCTATTACCTTTATCATGTTAAATTATTAAACAAATAGGGCTTATGTCGCTTTCGAGTGTGCCATCTGATTTAATCTTGCTGAGTTCTAGTGGCTTTCTCGTTTGTTGTACTTCTTTCGAAACGAGTGAACTAAGTTGGTGGAATTACATTTACACAGGTGGTAAGCCTATTGATCAATTCATTTTATTTAGTTAAGCAAGATGATGTCAAGAAATTGTCGAGTTGATTTTAAGGATGGCGGCTATGGGGTAGCGTCGAATGTAAGTAGGGATTTTAAAGATTTCGTACGGTATTCTATTTTATCCGTTTACTTAAATTTTCATTTTTAGATTTTCCAATATAACATTTAATCATTAAACCTAGCAACTTTTATCGTCACATCTTACGATATAAATTCATGGCTTTTCTAAATCCAATATCAACGTCAATTTTGTTTACCAAATGTTGTAACCAAATGATCGTCGGAAGGCGAGAGCGGATGTCGATTCACTGAAGCGTCGACGTATGTGTGGTGTAACTTCCTGCGGATATCGTGATTTGAACGGTTGAACGGAAGTAAGATTATATAGTTGCATCCGGTGATTTACAATATTTCATTTTAGGATTGTCGATTGGCGAATTCGTCGAAAAACTATTCGGGTAAGTTATTCTGCAAATTAATTTGAATATCTTAACGCTATTTTTTAAGGGAAATCATTACATTTCGTGCGAAACCTTGATGGAATTTATGCTAGTGGAATATTTTCTCTTATGGATTTTTATGCATTCGACAATTTTGTGAGTAAATGATTTGTATGTTTTTAAAATAAAAGTTTTCTCATTTTTGAAACGTTGATTTTTATAATGATATTAATTTAATTTAAACAATAATTCATCTTGTTTTTTATCTCTAAACTTGTTTTAATTTTTAGAAAACCTTATCATAAACTTCTAAATCATTTCAGTTTAGGTTTGGGAATGATTGAATTAACTTAGTTCGGTTTCGTTACTCAGTTTTCGCCTATCTTTTGCTACGCTAATTCATTCAACCTTTACTTCAATTCTATAAAACTATATTAATATCATTGCTTCAAATAATTTATTCAACCTTTATTTTAATTCCGTGAACCTACCTTAATATTAACATCGTTGCTAATTTATTCTACCTTGATTGTAATTCTACGAAACCATTTTAACATCATCATACTAGTAACTTTATGAATCTAGTTTGGTCTTTACTAAGGGAACTATTTTACTTTTATTCGAATCGTCTAACTTTAATTACTGAATGACTTGGTTGATCGGCATCGAGTTTTAATTCAATTAAGGTATTTTTATTAACCGAGGAACTATTTAACCAATAAACTAATATATGAAAACTTTGATTCTAATCTATAACTACGTTAACTTTAATTGTTTCAATTATTTAACCATAAAGTGGGTATATTTACGCAAAATTCCTTTGAAATTTTCCAAAAGTGAAACAAATTCAGTTTAATTCAGAAATTATTTGTCTTTAACTATTAATCAATCATTTAATCTAATCGAGTTAATAAATTATTTATTGAATAATTTTTACAGTTAATTTAGTATACCAATGATTAGTTTATTACCCATTATAGGTTTCCATTAGTTATATCAACGATTTTAATTTATTTATCCCCGTACCCTTTCCCTTTAATAGACCTTAGGCGCAGTTTGTGTTCATATTATATTTACTGAGTGCCCACTGGACTACTCGGTGTGGTGATTTTAAGCCGTATGTAATATAATTTTAGGTCGATTTTACAGAATTGAGAAACGAGGAAGCAGCCAGAGACTTCTTCCTTATTTCTCGCTTCAGCTATAGGGATAAATATTGACGTTACGACCGCTGCGTTGCGCACGCTGAGTCTTCACGGGTGCATATCATTGGCGATTTTCCACGCTCTTACATGCATCTGCACTATGTTGATTTTACTATCTTGCGTGATGTGTCGGCTGTAGGCCGGAAAAATTTCGACATTTAAAATTTATAAAGACATATAAAACAAGTTATATATATTAATAATATTTATTAATTATAAAACAAACAAATTACCCATGTTTGACCATTCCATAATTCATAAAAATAATCATAAAATAACATAACATAACATAAATGCCTCTCTCCCCACGTCGGCGCCAAGCAGAGCTCTATAGAGATGCTGTGGACGTGACGTGGAAAGAGGGTTCCAACCAAAATATTTCTCACCTAGATAATAACTGTAAATTCGAAATAGCTTCAAACAATTAAGATTTTCAAAAATAGTTAAAACAATTCTCAAAGTGGTTTTCAAGATTTGAAAATATGGTTAAGTTAAATGTGAAAATGGATCAGTATATATACCTAATTTTACGGTGTGTGAAATTTGATGCAGTAAAACAAAATTCGACCTTGTTCTTTTCTAGCAAATTCTATTATTTATTTTTATTATTTTTCGATTTATTTTTATAATTTTTTATTTATAATTTTTATTGAATTATTGCTAATTCAATTTTTCGATTTAAATTTCACTTTAATGAACTTTAATTGATTTTTTCAATTTCGTCGAATTTGTTGTGTTTTCTTGTTGTATTTGTGTAGGTATCGTGCGGATCTTGGTGCATTTTGTAAATATTTTAATTTATTTTTATGTTTATTATTTTATATTTAATTCTTTTATTTCTCAGATTTTATGTGGTTTACTTGATGTTTCAGTAGGTTTATTTAAATTGCGTGTTATTTTTGCGTGTGTGTTTCTGATCCATTTAAACATTTTTCAAGGCCGTTTACGTTGTGGCCCAACACTATAAATTAGGCAACATAAATCATTGAAAAGTCTTGATTTGAAATGTTATTGGGTAATTTAGGGTCACAATTGATTTTAAAAGCATAGATCAAAGTAGTAACGTATAAGACTATATGCAAAACTCAAATACTAAAGAAATCATGTAGAAAGAATATTATAACATGAATTATTTATAAAAAGTTACTTAAGCTATGTTCAAATAGCTCTGTAAGTGATTTTTAAATATAAGACTTTTGTTATTATAACCATTTTTATTTGGAATTAAAATAAAGAACAGTGTTATTTGTTTGAACAGTTAAAAATCATAAACGTTTCTTAGAAGATTCGTAGAAAATTGTCAATAGGGTTGCTGTTTTATTAATTGTATAAACTAAAATTTATTTTTCAATGATATTATCAATATATTTTAGTTTTTATTCAATTTATCAATATTATAACGTTTACTTTTTATTAACTTTTTGAGATAAATCTTTGAAAAGATTTTTATTTAAATGTTGTTTAAATATTTAATTAAAATGACAAACTATTCAAAATGGAAAAAAATAAAAACTCAACTAAAATAACTAAACCATATGACAGTGTAATCAATAATTTAAAATTATATTTTACCAAAATATATGATCAAAATTTGACGGAAGAAATACATTTTTTACCAAAGAAGTTTTGTAAATATGGTGATATGGTTATTTTTAACGAAACAATATGTAAATTTATTGAGAGCTCTTTTTATCAAATTCTATCTGAAGAAAACAGATTTTCTTTTTGGGAAATAGTTGCTGACACTTTGAAAGTGAAAAATATTTCTATCGTTTACAATATTTTGAATGGATCTAACATTCGTTTTCCACGAGTTGAGTTATTATTCGGTGAAAATTCATTAGTTTCTTATAATGAAAATGGAATTAAATTTCAATGGGATATGAGGGAAGTTATGTTTTCAAGGGGAAATATTTCTGAAAAATTGCGATTATCTCGAATTAATTGTGAAAATGAAATAGTTGTCGACATGTTTGCTGGAATAGGCTATTTCGTATTAACCTATTTACTTCACTGTAAAGCCAAGTTTATGTATGCATGCGAATTAAATTGCAATTCAGTGAAGTGGTTGAAAGGCAATCTTAATCGGAATAATATATCAGACAGCCGATATCGAGTTTTAGAAGGAGATTGTTCCATCGTTGCTCCTCGGAATGTGGCACAGAGAATTAATCTCGGATTGATTCCAGATTGTCGGCAATATTGGCAGGCAGCTTGTGAAGTGCTTGATAAAGAAACCGGAGGCATGATGCACATTCATGAGAACGTAAACAGCATTGATGGAAATGATGCTGGAGAAATCTTGGTGAAACATCAATTGGAATATTCCTGTAATAAATCTGTAAACGCCGCATGGGATTCATTCGCAACGGTTGCCAGGGAAACCATTAAGGAAATGCTGGTGCAAATGTGCCGCCCTGGTATCGATTGGCACGTCAAATGTGTCCACCTGGAGCAGGTCAAGTCTTATGCTCCCCATATCGATCATTTAGTGCTGGATTTGTGTTGCGTTCCTTTGAAATAAATTTTGTTTTTATTGATTTTTAATTTTCGAAATCTTGTTTAATTGATTTAATAAAGTTGAAATGTTTTTTAAATTAATTAATAAATAACTGTTGAACTGGAATGTTATTTGATGCGGTTTCGTGCCTCACGCTTCCTATAGGACGCCTCGGTGACGAATACGCTTCGGCCGTCAAGTTTTGATAAAATCAATAATCGGCGTTATGAATTTTTGCTAGAAGCGCGGGGATTGGTTGATAACCAGTGTGCGGTAACTAAGGGTGGCTCACGTCTACTTTGGCTGTCAAGTTTCGGTAAAATCAATAATCTCTGTTACGAGTTTTCACTAGAGGCTCGGTCGCTTACAAATAAAATAAACAAGTCACAAGCTGTAATGATCTGATTTAGTCTCTAAAGAAATACATCTCTTAACGTTTAATCGCATTTACTTTTTTTACTTCTATTGTCGTAAATTTATTTTTTTCTACGAACAAAAATCACCAATAGAAACAAAACAACAGCCTGTCAAGGTTGAAGACTCACTTTTCATGATAACGTCCAATAAGAGGTTCTTGACCGGCGAGGTTTGCATCTCACGGAGGTGTACTGATGTTTTCAGGAAGATATAAATTATACAAAAAATTCTTAGATAAATATTTATGTACAAATAATTTTAAAAATGCATTAAATAATTCAAAATTAAAAAGGGAAAATTTCATAAAAATTTGATTTGGTTTCCGGAAAGAAAGAAAATCTTCTTCAAAGACTGATAAGAAACTTAGACTGCCAATTTGGTAGAAAGTTGTTCAGGTTAGAGGCATGAAGTTGACCAGAAATTATGGAGAAAATTGAACTCAAGATTTCTAGTATTAATTTTACAATTGGATCAAATGGAGATTTTTCATAGGACGACCTATCGAGTTCAAAATTTGAGATTTATTATGGCGGAATAAAGTAATAAATAAAATTGCACAAGCAGCTTTTTGGAAATAATAATTTATTGAGATGCTTTTTATCATAATTTGTTTTTGTTGTTAATGTTTTCTAATTGCGTTTGAAATAGTTTCAGATGATTTTTATGTCCATAAATCTTTATGGTATTTTTAATAATTGATGGCAGTGTAAACTAAAATTGTAAATTGATTAATGCCAGTAATTTGTAAGTATTATCATTGATTTATATTCTCTATGATTTATATTCTCTAGGAGCACAGGTTGTGAACCTATTTATTGGGACACCTACTTGGAATATAGTTTAGTGAATCCTATCACTAATATAGTCATACATACGAAGCCAAACATCAAAATCTTGGAAAATCATACCAGCTCTGCTTTTAAGAAATTATCCTTTAAATAGGCTGCTTTTTGAGGAGAAATATTTAGTAAAACTCAATTATTTTATTCTTTTAGTTAAGTGACAAATTTTTAGAAAGAACATATTTTGTATTACCGTACATGCTTGGACATCGAAGAACTCATTTAATTGCTGGGTTAGCTTGTATAGCAGATGGAGTAAAATTAAAGGCTGTCATCACATTCAAAATTTATTTCATCAGATAACTTATTTACATTTTACTCAAATTCAAGTGACATGAAATTATTGTTAAAAACTTTATATAATTCAGTGGTGTTTAACCTTTTGCAGCATCTTGGAGACATAGTAAGTTTTTTGAAAGCAGGGGTTTAAACTATTTAAAAGTCAACTACATTTTAAAACTACATTATCAACTACATTATAGTTTTATTATGAAAATGAAAAATGCATGATTAAATTTCTCTTTTCTTGTGTAAATAACCCTTGATTTAATTTTATTTGCATTTAGATTAGAAAAATGGTGAAACACAACATCAACAGTGGAAATAATGTTTTCTACAAAATTTAACTATGAATTAGATTTTGTAGAAAAGATTATGTCACTTATAAAGAAATCAAATGTGAAAAACAAAAAGAGTCCTTTTAACATTGGAAATATTTATATTTGTTATAATATACGCAAGTCGCAAAATACGGTGTGTCGGGCCAAATGCGGCCCACAACTTTTCCACCATAAATCGAAACTATTAAATAATATGTAATACATATTATGTATTAGTGTTGACTATAAAAGACGATTAAAGTTAAATTAAGCATTATGATTTTTTTTTCTTAAAATTTTGCTCTATAAAATTTGTAGTGATAATAAGATAAATATTATAAAATCAAAACGGATTATAAATAATTTAAAAGATTTTCGGATAAAAACAATATGAAAGTTTAATTAAAGTATTATTTGTTATAACTAGTTTAAATAATTTTATTATTCAATTTTTAAATTTGAATTATCTATTTAAATATGTTATATGCTAGATTTTGCTTATTTTGACTCATTTAAAGTGTTTTAGAATGATTTAAAAGTTACATGGGCAATCTTATTCCAAAAAAGAATGGAGAAGAGCAGTGTAGGAAAATTTATCCATCAACTTCAACGAATTCTAACTTTGAAAAATACAAATATGCTAACAACGAAGTTAGAACTCAGAAATATAATGCAATTACTTTTATTCCAATTAACCTTTTCGAACAATTCCATCGTTTTGCTAATATTTACTTTGTTTTTATACTAATATTAAATTTTTTGCCTGAAATCGAAGCCTTTGGTAAAGAAGTTGCTCCAATCCCAGTAGTATTTGTGTTGTCAGTAACCGCCATTAAAGATGCAGTAGAAGATTACCGGCGATTTAAAGCCGATCAGCGGGTTAATCATTCGAAATGTCTTATTTATTCCCCGTAATTCGTTTTGCAATAAAGATTATTTTATTTCTATATATACTAGAGCAAAAAAGCAATTTGTCGAACAAAAATGGAGCAGTGCCCGCTGTGGAGATTTTATTAAGCTCCATGCCAATGAAACAATTCCCGCTGACATCGTTCTTTTGCATAGCAATGATATATCGGGAATTTGTCACATCGAAACTTCCAATCTCGATGGTGAATCAAATTTGAAACAGCGAGAAGTCGTCATGATGGAAAACAATAACGTAATAATTTCAAGAAACGCCAATTTCCAGTGACTAAATCTGACTTTTTTTTAGACATTTAAACCCGAAATGCTTTCAAACAGTTTTATTGAAGTCGAAAATCCAAATCAGGAAATTTATAAATTTAATGGAACTATGTGAGTTTTATTTTGATTATATCGATTTTTATTTTTTATTAATTTTTTGTATATATTTGGAACTAATTAATTATTTTATTTTTTAAACAATTTAAAATTTATTTTAATTTTATTGAATTTAAAAAATGTATTTTCAAATAATAAAATTTTTTAATTAATTTTAAAAATGTTTATAATTTTTATGAATTTTTTATTTTATTGATTTTAGTAAATGTTTTTTTACTTTAAATTAATTATTTTTTTTTGAACAAAATAATTTATTTAAAAATTTTATTGATTTTTTAAAAATTTTAAAAATTAATTTTAAATATAATTTTTATAAGTTTTATGAATATTTAATTTTATTGATTTTAGAAATTTTTTTTTACTTTACTTTAATTATTATATATTTTTGAAAAAAAAAAAATTTATGTCAAATTTTATTGATTTTTTAAAAATGTTTTTTAAAAATTATTTTTAATTAATTGTATAATTTAAATTTTTTAATGATATCGATTTTTATTTTTTAATAATTTTTTGTATATATTTGGAACTAATTAATTATTTTATTTTTGGAACAATTTAAAATTTATTTTAATTTTATTGAATTTAAAAAAATTATTTTCAATTAATAATATTTTTTAATTAATTTTAAAAATGTTTTTATAATTTTTATGAATTTTTAATTTTATTGATTTTAGTAAATTATTTTTTACTTTAAATTAATTCTTATTTTTTTAAACAAAATAATTTATTGAAAAATTTTATTGATTTTAGAAAGTTGTTTTTTACTTTACTTTAATTATTATATATTTTTAAAAAATAAAAAATTTATGTCAAATTTTATTGATTTTTTAAAAATGTTTTTAAAAATTATTTTTAATTAATTGTATAATTTAAATTTTTTAATGATATCGATTTTCATTTTTGAATGTTTTAGAAAGATTTTATTTACAATTTAATTGTATTGATTTTAGATATTTATTTTTAATTAATTAAATTGTTTTAAATTTATTTTAAAACAAAACAGAAATTTTTATAAATTTTTCCCACAAACATTTGGAATAATTTAATTTTTATTTGAGTAAATTAATTTTACATTTTAATTATTTTAATTAACTAAATTTTTCTGAAAATTTAAAATTTATAAATTAAATTTTAAATATACATTTTATATTTTTTATGAATATTTGATTTTATTGATTTTAGTAAATTATTTTTTACTTTAAATAATTTATTATATAAAAATTTATTTCAAAATTTATTGATTTTTAAAAATGTTTTTAAAATTTAGTTTTAATTAATTTTAAAATTTTTTATTATAATTTTTATGAATTTTTAATTTTATTGATTTTAATAAATTATTTTTTACTTTAAATTAATTTTTATAATTTTTTAAACAAAAAAATATTTATTTCAAATTTTATTGATTTTAAAATATTTCAGAATTGCTAATATAATTTACGTATTTTTTAAAATTGTTTTTAGGTTTTTTTATAATTTTGAAGTAATTTTTTAAAGTAAATAAATTAAAATCTCCTACTATAAAACTAAAATCCGTTTGTTTAAGATTAAATAAACAGTACTTTTGTAGAGGTTCTCGCAATCATTTGTGATGCAATTGAAACCGTCATAATCCAAACCTAATCACAGATATATCGACACATAAAAGTCCTTATAATTATATCGATTAAATTAATAAATATAAATTGACCAAATTATTAAATATATTGATAAAATTAATTAATATATATCGATTAAATTAATAAATATATATTGACCAAATTATTAAATATATTGACAAAATTAATAAATATATATTAATAAAATTATTAAATATATTGATAAATTATTAAATATATATTTACCAGATTATTAAATATATTGACAAAATTAATTAATATATATTAATAAAATTATTAAATATATTGACAAAATTAATTAATATATATTAATAAAATTATTAAATATATTGACAAAATTAATAAATATATATTAATAAAATTATTAAATATATTGATAAATTATTAAATTATTTACCAGATTATTAAATAAATTGACAAAATTAATTAATATATATTGATAAATTGATTAAATATATTGACATAATTATTAAAATAAATTTAAAAAATTATTAAAATATATAAGAATTCTGTATATATTGATCATTTTTCACTATGGCTCTTTTTCCTTTTTTAGACAGCTTCTCAGAATTTTACATTTTTGATGATTATTTTGAATACAAATCAAATTTTTTACATAATATGAATTTTGCACACAAGGAAATAATTCTAAATGTGATGTTGTGAAATCAGGAAAATACGATGAGTGAATAATTCCGCTGTGTCGGATTTTCTGCACTGACACGTCACCCAGCCTTATCTTGGTAGGAAACTATCTTTTCCCTATTAGCACGTCCTGGCCGTTTTTCCTTATCGGTTTTCATCACTAATCAGAAATAATGCGTAGGTTCACTTATAGGAATGCGTACAACAGTATAGATATTCGAGTGTAGGCAACCGTTGGGCTCGATCCCAGTTCCGAGAAGTCGCGCAAAAAAAATGTAATTAGCTATTGCATATAATACCACAGCAAACTCTAATCATCACAAACAAAATACAAATAGAAATTTAATATTGTTTACATAATGAATGCAAACTGATACAATTAATAAAATTAGCTGACAAAATATTAAATTGTAAACAATTCAAGGTTAGCAGAGAATTCCTTATCAAAACTCTATTGTTTATCTACTACAATCAAATGTTGTACTATTCAACGGAGTTTTGTTTGTTTGTTTGGTTGGTTGGTTCGTTGGTTGGATATAAGATATAATAATTATGACAATAATTTTGTACTAGCAGCAGCTGAGCAATTATCTAGGAATATATAAATATTTTTAATTATATAAACAATTAATTAATTAATAAAATAATCAAAATGTCAAATAATACAAATAAACTTCAATTTCATCCGTCTGTAATATTAAATAGCAAAATTAGGATTTAATTTATATATGTATATTAATCAATATTTATGAATTAATGAATTGATTAGATAATCTCAATAAATTCATTGCTGATTGAATATTAATTATATAGAAAATGAGGATTTAATCTTTTCCAAATAATTATCCAAGTTTTTCTATACAATTCCTGAACAGTTTTAAGGATTTCGAAATTTATTTTGAACAGATCATGATTCCCTAACAATTTTATCAGGGAAAATTTAGAACCTTTAAAACCCTCTAAATAATGAATAAACAACATATGACATTTCATACTTTCGTCAACTTCCCGGGAACCACAACTGCAATTTATATTGCTTTTCCTCGCTAAGCTCAAAAATCTATCCGTAGTTTACTTAGATAACTATATAGATAACTATTTTTCATAAGCACTTTGCATTTTGTTCTCTGGTATTTTTGGAACCAAGCACTTTACTGGATAAATGGTCAACTTGAAACCATTCTCCATATCTAAGTGTACTGATTGATCATTGGATCGTGCATTTTTTATTTGAATATCAATGAATAATTTAAGAAATCCTAAGTCTAAACTAGATGATCATCACAAATGTCATTCATCGAAGATCCTTTTTCTATTTCGATGCTATAACTGTAATTAATGCTGAATCTTCAAACAATCATTAATTTCTGCTTTCAAACATGAGTCCATCATGTCAATGATTGTATAAGATTTTCACAAAATAGGAAATCCATGTGAAGTGATCGGAATTTCAGGTGAATAAGAAATTCCCCAAAAAGTATAAAAGCATTTTATAATAGAAGAAAATATAGCACAAATATGTCATATTTGAGGTTTAAAAAAGTTAGATAGAAAGTGAAATTAAATTCTGAGCGATGGAACTTTGGAGTCATTTCAGAATAATTGAATAGGTCTTGGAAATCTTTCGAACTCGTCTAATAATGGCGTCAAATTCATAAATAGGATATGTGATTGTAAGATGCTTTTCCAAACAAAAAGAGATTTTACTTCACAAATAGCTCTGAATTATTAAAAATCGCCACTGAAACATCCGTTTTACGATATATTTCAACAGGTTTATTGTCATCATCAATTACGAAAGTATAATTAAATAAAATAATCTTTAAAATCTATATATTGTAAAATCGATATTCAAAATAATTTTATTATAAATCAATTATAGATTATTTTAAAAATTCTATAAGCAAAATTATTTCATATACAAATTTAAGCATTCCATACATTTGTAAACTACAGCAACAATATTTTAGAGTTATTAATCAACATCTTGCGTACTTTATACAAATTAGAAACGATCTGATGATCTAAATTTCTCAACTGCTTACTTATCTTCCTCATATGATTTGTAAAACCCTCTGAGTACGGCAATACTAACACAAATTTATGCTCATGAACTCTACACGTATTATTACTGTGATATACACACACCAGTTAGATTACACTCTTAGAATTCTTAATTAAATTGTCAACAGTTTCTTTTATCATTAATAATAAAAATGATTCTTTATCAACAACTCAACCAATTTATCAATACCTTTCACTGAATTAGCAATCCTTTTACCATATTTCTCTTATACTTAAATTCACAAAAACCTCCAGAAGTATAAAGGCAAATATCAGTTGGTTTTCTATAAATCATTGTCTCATGACGTTTATCTGTCATTGTTTATGACCTTGAGAAGAATTCTGTAAGGAATGCCATCTCTTGATGATGAGGAATTTGTGAAATTTATGAAGGCAGTTCTATCAACACATATATAATAGATGTTGCTAAGACAGTTGGAAGCGGTGTTAAAACAGTGAACAATCTTTGAAAGGAGAACCTCAATGTTATCCACCCAACATAAAAATATTCATTTATCTATATGAATAATATCATTATTAAAGATAAGCAGGAGAATTTATTTCGGTTGCCAAGCCTTCTGACCAATCACCGCTTGAATTTTCCTTATAAAAATTCAAAGACAAAAGTATGCGCTATAAACATAAAGAATATTCAAGGATATGTAATTAATAAATCCGTTCAATTTTAATCTATAAGTAAATATTATTGAACTTGTGTTACCCAATAAATTTGCACCAGCAAGTGGAGTTTTGCAGCGCTAACCGTTTATTGGTTATGAGGAAGGCAGAAAGAATGACATAATTTATCACTGCATGGAACATATAGAAATGTAGCACCATGCAAGGCCACTATTTATAATTGGATTAGAGAGTTCTCATTTGTCAGAAATGAGTGGAAATTCGAATAATTGAAGATTATTGAGAAAGGAGACGAATTATCCACAGAGAACTGTCAACAAGACTTAATGGAAGCAAGAAGACTGTGCAGAACATGATGGAGGCCGTTGGAATGCAAGAAGATGTAATGCAAGGATGTCAAGGAAATCTGGTTCTCTTTCATGGTCTAGGGCAGAGGATTTTGAAAAGTATTATAGGGGAGGGCGAGACGACATTGAGGCTTTATGTTCCATGCAGTAAGCGTGAGTATCATGGGGGGGTGGAGCCACCAATAATGGGACATGAATGGGACATGCTAATGCTCAGGCTATTTTGGGATTTTTTTTAAATATACATTTTTTTATATTTAATTATTATTTTAAAATTTATTATTTTTCCCAGCTTTTTTAAAAGTCAAAGCATTGGAATAACGTTACGTAAAAATAATTTGCTCTTGCGTGGATGTACACTGAGGAATACGGAGGAAGTGATTGGGATTGTGGTCTATGCCGGTAATTTAATTATTACAAATTGCTGTGATAATTCCTTTTAAATGGCTCTTTAAATAGGACTTTTATTAATTAATTATTATTTTCACCGAGCGTTCCGGGGATTTATTTTTGGGAACTATTTATAATCAAAATAAATAAATTTAGTTTATGAATCTGTGAGAAAATATTTAGAAATTTCTCCATTTTTTGTATTTTTTTTTGTTGTTTACTAAATTCAAATAAAGGCAAATAAAGGCATCCACGGAAAATCTGTTATGGGAAATATTTAGACAATGGCGCCCTTGTATCTCAGGGAAGGCCCCGGAGGATTGCTATGTCGGATTTTAGTTAATATTATATCATTTGTTCTAGATAAAATGTGCTGACAGATGCTGGCTCATCAAATATTTAACTTTGCACTAATATTCTGGGGAAAGTTATTTGAATATGAAGTTTTTATATGAGATCATGATTGACAGTTCATTTCGTCGCAATTTTCTTTGCCGCAATTTATATCTTTGTCGGATTCTTTCCTTTGCAATTCATTTCGCTGAGATCTTCTATATTGGAATTGCCTTTGTTGCATTTATTTCTTTGCAATTCATTTCTCCATACTTCTCTTTATGGCATCCTTTCCTTTGCAATTCATTACTCCATACTTCTCTTTATGGCATCCTTTCCTTTGCAATTCATTACTCCATACTTCTCTTTATCGCATCCTTTCCTTTGTAATTTATTTCTCCATAATGCTCTTTATCGCCTCCTTTCCTTTGCAATTCATTTCTCTGAGATATTCTATATTGGAATTGCCTTTGTTGCATTCATTTTTTTGCAATTCATTTCTCCACAATTCTCTTTATCGCATCTTTTCCTTTGCGATTCATTTCTCCATACTTCTCTTTATGGCATCCTTTCCTTTGCAATTCATTACTCCATACTTCTCTTTATCGCATCCTTTCCTTTGTAATTTATTTCTCCATAATGCTCTTTATCGCCTCCTTTCCTTTGCAATTCATTTCTCTGAGATATTCTATATTGGAATTGCCTTTGTTGCATTCATTTTTTTGCAATTCATTTCTCCACAATTCTCTTTATCGCATCTTTTCCTTTGCAATTCATTACTCCATACTTCTCTTTATCGCATCCTTTCCTTTGTAATTTATTTCTCCATAATGCTCTTTATCGCATCCTTTCCTTTGCGATTCATTTCTCCATAATGCTCTTTGTCACATCCTTTCCTTTGCGATTCATTTCTCAACAATTCTATTTATCGCATCCTTTCCTTTGCAATTCGTTTCTTCATAATTCTATTTATCGCATTCTTTCCTTTGCAATTCATTTCTCCATAATGCTCTTTGTCACATCCTTTCCTTTGCGATTCATTTCTCCACAATTCTCTTTATCGCATCCTTTCCTTTGCGATTCATTTCTCCATAATGCTCTGTCGCATTTTTTCCTTTGCAATTCATTTCTTCATAATTCTATTTATGGCATCCTTTCCTTTGCAATTCGTTTCTTCATAATTCTATTTATCGCATTCTTTCCTTTGCAATTCATTTCTTTATAATGCTCTTTGTCGCATTTTTTCCTTTGCAATTCGTTTCTTCATAATTCTCTTTATGGCATCCTTTCCTTTGCAATTCATTACTCCATACTTCTCTTTATCGCATCCTTTCCTTTGTAATTTATTTCTCCATAATGCTCTTTATCGCCTCCTTTCCTTTGCAATTCATTTCTCTGAGATATTCTATATTGGAATTGCCTTTGTTGCATTCATTTTTTTGCAATTCATTTCTCCACAATTCTCTTTATCGCATCCTTTCCTTTGCAATTCATTTCTTCATAATTCTATTTATGGCATCCTTTCCTTTGCAATTCATTTCTCCACAATTCTCTTTATCGCATCCTTTCCTTTGCGATTCATTTCTCCATAATGCTCTTTGTCACATCCTTTCCTTTGCGATTCATTTCTCAACAATTCTATTTATCGCATCCTTTCCTTTGCAATTCATTTCTTCATAATTCTATTTATCGCATTCTTTCCTTTGCAATTCATTTCTCCATAATGCTCTTTGTCACATCCTTTCCTTTGCGATTCATTTCTCCACAATTCTCTTTATCGCATCCTTTCCTTTGCAATTCATTTCTTCATAATTCTATTTATCGCATTCTTTCCTTTGCAATTCATTTCTCCATAATGCTCTTTGTCACATCCTTTCCTTTGCGATTCATTTCTCCACAATTCTCTTTATCGCATCCTTTCCTTTGCAATTCATTTCTTCATAATTCTATTTATCGCATTCTTTCCTTTGCAATTCATTTCTGCATAATGCTCTTTGTCACATCCTTTCCTTTGCGATTCATTACTCCACAATTCTCTTTATCGCATCCTTTCCTTTGCGATTCATTTCTCCATAATGCTCTGTCACATTTTTTCCTTTGCAATTCATTTCTTCATAATTCTATTTATGGCATCCTTTCCTTTGCAATTCATTTCTTTATAATGCTCTTTGTCGCATCCTTTCCTTTGCGATTCATTACTCCACAATTCTATTTATCGCATCATTTCCTTTGCGATTCATTTCTCCATAATGCTCTGTCGCATTTTTTCCTTTGCAATTCATTTCTTCGTAATTCTATTTATGGCATCCTTTCCTTTGCAATTCTTATCTCTGAGATGTTCTATGTTGCGATCGCCTTTGTTATTCCTATTTATGACATAATAGTATTGATGATGCGAGGCTATGACAGAGATCCGCTAAGCTTGCATATTTTGCCTTTACTCAATATCTAATATTTCAACTGCTTCTTCATCACAGTATGAATGTTTTGCACGATTTATGGTGCTAGAAAGATCTAGGATATCACGTAATGATCAGACGGAACAAAATTTATTATTGTCAATTACAAATACGGTTTATGAGAAACCATTATTTGTTATTAAACCTGCTGCAATCAAAGAATCGGCGCGCTATATCGGTTATTTTCCTAAGGGGTTCGCCCATAATTCCTGGATTATAGACCATTGTAGCTACCGTGTCCGTTTCTCCGTGTCCCTATGTCTCTATATAATTGATATCAGCAAGACACTGATAATTGAAATGGATAATTTTCTGTTTGATAAATGATGGAATCACATTACCCGCCAGGAATTCCAGGTTTCCGATGAAACGTTTCGTATTGAATAGCAAACAAATGATTAACAAAAATGATACTACCAGTTATGATCCGATTTTAAATATGTTCAGATCAGTTGTTGATCGATTATCGATGCACATATATAAACAACTATAATCGATTATCGGATAGTGGCGCACATTTTAACGTTGATTAGATTATTGAATATTCGACATTCAATAAGCTAGAAATGTAGGAGGGGGGTGGGTGAGCCAGGTCTGGGTATATAATTGGTAGTTATATTTGTGTCCTATGGTGGTTATAAAGATCATAAATGAAGACCAAATTTTATAATAGAAAAAATTATTTCAAAAAATTCCCACTATTTAATTTGATTTATTTTCCATTTATTGATATTGAAACACCATCAGAGAAAGGGGATTCCTAATTTTGGACCCAATTGTGCATTAGGCTAGTAAATAATTAATAAGGCACCTTCATATTTAGGCAAAGAAACTAAAGCAATGCTGAATAATAATGATACTAGATTCAAAAGGAGCAAATTAGAAAGGCAAATAAATAAAGATGTTATTTGGTGTGTATTGTTGCTGATTATCCTTTGTTTGTCATGCAGCATCGGTAATTCTTCTTTATTCTATTTTATTATTATTCCTATTTTATTTTATTATTATTATTATTATTATTATTATTATTATTATTATTATTATTATTATTATTATTATTATTATTATTATTATTATTTTTATTTTATTATATTTATTATAATATTTATTATTATTATTTATTTTTATTATTTTTATTTTATATTTATTATTATTATTATTTATTTTTTATTATTTATTATATATTATTATTTTTATTATTATTATTATTATTTTTATATTTATTATTATATTTATTATTATTATTTATTTTTATTATATTTATTATATATTATTATTATTTTTATTATTATTATTATTATTATTATATTTATTATTGTTATTATTATTAATTTTATTTTATTATATTTATTATTATTATTATTTTTTTTTATTTTATTATACTTATTATTACTATTTATTTTTATTTTTATTATATTTATTATTATTATTATTGTTATTATTATTATTATTATTATTATTATTATTATTATTATTATTATTTTAATTATTATTATTGTTATTATTATTATTATTATTATTATTATTATTTTAATTATTATTATTGTTATTATTATTATTATTATTATTATTATTATTATTATTATTATTATTATTATTATTATTATTATTATTATTATTATTATTATTATTATTATTATTGTTTTATTTTTTGTTTTTTATATTATTTATTGTCCTATTTATTTGAAATTTTAAAGTTGTTTATACTAAAATAATTTAGCAAAATATGTATGAGTAGCATACAGTGAGTGATTCATACCTGAAAAATCATGCTTTTCTTTTCTTTCACAGAAAAATCTCATCCTGAATTATAACATGCCTTGATGCGCAGCAGTCTAGGAATTTCTGTCCCTCCTATTAGAATGAATCAGTTTCGTACGTCAGTCTCTATACGGAATGCAATAATGAGCTTCAGAGAAATTATACTGAAGTCCATTTTATCTTTCATTGTTAACTTTACAGAAAATTCACCTCACAATTTAATTCTTGCTATTTGATTTACTTTCAATTTCTCTGTTCTGGCCGTCAATCTCGATTTGAAATTTGAAGGAAATACTACTTGTCCTTGTATATCCCTCTGTCAAATGACATCATGCCAATGATTTTCTTTTGCTGTCCATATTCACAGGATTTTCACACAATTTACTAAATAAGAAATAGAAAATATTCGAGAAATCACTTTAATTCACAACAATAGCGCTTTCTAGGGCTTATGGAAATAGCATAATTGGCGTGTATTTGTAGCGAATGTATATATTGAAACAGTTATCATAGTAAAACCCTCTGGCTCCATACCAGACCGGAACTACCTACTATCAATAGGGAGGGAGCAAAGTCTAGTAACATCACAACATACATTATTTCTAGTTTCGTCATCCTTTACCAACCAAATCAACTGCTGAATAGCACTTGTTGTAATGTTTTGATTGAACGTTTCACTATCGCGTTAAAGCCAACAATACTACGATGTCACAGAATTAATAAGCAATTCACTTATTCTTGTCAAATGAAAACAATTGGCAAATTATTTCATTATATATATTTTCGTTGTTAAAATTGTTGTCAAATTAAAGAAATGGTTTTCAGAAACAGATGCTTCCACTGGACATTTTCATTAGCAATGTTGCAATTGCAAGCTAACCACATCAGGGAGTTTGGGGGTGTCATACAGTTTCAGGGAGTAAAGTGCGGATTGACTAGTAAACTTTGTCAAGGAAACAATGACAAGTTCCTATTGTAAATTTATTTACTTCACCAATTGTTTGTATTTCGTAATAGTCAAATCTCTATTGAATATAGACGGACGTTTATTTGTTCCGATATTGGCTATCTCTTAATATCTTCGGCTGAAATGTATTCTCCACGAGTATTATTACTCAATAATGCCCATTAAGGATATTAATTATTCCACTATTCTCCTCAATCTTTATATATCTTCGCAAAAACTATTAAAACTTTCATTTTCTTGTGGAAATTAGCTCTTTCGTAATGACTACAAGAAAGGTTTATACCAGGAACTTTCATAGCGTAATCAATTAATTATTTTAACATAATGTAGTATACACAATAGGGACTAGTCAGACCGGAATCTTTATAATTATCTTTGAAATTATAAAGCAATTACATTCACTGACAGCACAGAGTTTCTCAACTGGGCGGGGCGGGGCGGGGGGGGGGACAAGGCCGTGGTAAAAATAAAACTATGAAAGCAATTAACATTCAATACCTAAATTATGATACGTAAAACTAGAAATTCATAAATATAGATTTAAAGATATAAAATATTAAATCGATATTGACATAATAAATTGATATAATAAATGATATTGGAATACTAATTACACTTTTCTATACATTGGAAACCAGTTAAATAGAAAAATGAGGGGGCTTTACTTGTAAAACGAGTTTGACTCGTATACGAAATACTTAAATACATAGCTTCCTATGTATAAATATATAATTATATTTATACTTTTATATACGACTTTTGAAATTGAGCTACGCATTCAACAGGTTAATAATATGTAAGCACTATTTATCTGTATTTAGTTACATTGTCTAAGGTACGTATTGTAACTGCTTATATTAGTGTCGAGCAATGTGACGACGCTCAGTATTCTCTGCCTACCCCTCTAGTGACACAGTGGGATGGAATTGTTTAAAATCCAGCTCAAAGTGCGACTAAAGATTAATTTTGGACAAAAGGGAGTGACAGTTTGAAAATGTTTGACAATATAATGCTCTAGTATTGTGAGGATAAATCTTGTGAGCTCAGTGTGCCAAAATTCGTAAAAAAATCAAAACAAAATTATTTAAGGTTCCAATTTATTTTGATGCAACTCAACATTTTCTATGAGAAGCTAAGATGTATACAGTTTTGGCGAAGCCTCTGACCACCAGATTTTAATTTCATCTTTGAATTTTTCGCCTCATTTTTAGCATATACCAATAGCACTCGTTTCTTAATGTCAAATAAAATTTCAATATTTATTCAAACAACCTCTAACCGATATGAAAGAAAGATGAACTTCCATGAAGTTCTTAATAGAAATTATAATGAGCATCATTAATTCAGGCAATGTTATCTGGACAGTCACATCTTTCACACAAGATTTCATTGAATATTACAAGTTTCCAGATAGTATACCCACAGTCATACGCAATCCGGCAATGCAAGCTTTCCTAGCATTTTGGACCAGTGTAATATATTATCAGGTATTATGTCTTTCATAATACTTCATTTGTAATTTTCACATTTTACACTTTATTTTATATTTATTATTACTTTTTATTATGATTATTATTATTTATTTTTTTATTTCAATTTCATTATATTAGCTTTGAAATAATAATAATAATAGATTTATTTATCACAGTTAATTATTTATAAAATTTTCATACGCATTTGTAATTTAATTAAAATTTAGTAATATTAATTAAAAATTAAATGTTGCAGGCACTGCAGATATAATCCCCAAAACTTACTATTTTTATTTCAACGTCCAAAATTTATTGTCATTTTTATTTGAATTTAAATACCAAAGACATTTCAATATAATTTTCTGATTTCTATGAAGTTAAACGGTGAGAAAATCGAATCCTGTATAGTTTTTCTTTATATTTTTCGATATAATTTTCCGGAAACCTTATTTTTAAAACCAAAAGTCATTTTTTGCAATTCTCCTGCTAATAAATCCTCTTGAAATCGGAACTTTGAGCTGAATATATACAATGCATAGTCTTCAAATTAATTGATCATTTGTTAGTCTTCACCTTTCATCAATTCTCATTTAGCATTTCATCTATCTTTATTTAGTGTTAAACTGTATTTCATTGTTTTTTCCCCAACCCAAATGATCTTGTGGGACACATTGTAAAAGCATTGTATATGTAATATTTTTCCCGGCGGCGGGGCTGTACGGTTTGTACCAGAATAAATCATTATTATGGTTTTCAATTATTATTAAGGTTACTTAAATTCTTATTTCTATTCATTAACAATATTTAAAAGATTTTCCAAACTCTATATTATTTAAACACACTTGTTAAATAAAACTTGGAGAATTTTAATTATGCATTTTCATATTCTGAGCAATGTCAGCATACAGCAATCATACACATACTATTCATGAATTAACAATAATTATATTGATAGAAATCAATAAAACAATCGAATATATTTAATCGTTGAAATATTTGTTTTTTTGGCGACGGTTTACTATACGCATCCCAAAAAAAATAATTAAATAATAAATATTTTTTTTGGGATGCGTATACTAAACTGTCGCCGTTTTTCTCTTCTTTCACTTTACATTTTCAAGTCGATCTCAATACCTGTATTTGCACATCATTGTTAATGTTTGCAGTTTTTTGTCATGATTGCATCGCCATAAAATCATAATAATATGACAAAATCGCTAAGTGAAATGAAGTTGAATTTTACAGACTGCAGAATTATGCAGAATAGCAAAAATTCTTGATATAGATTTTTAAAAAAAATAAATTTAAATAATTGTTTATTATTAATTTAAACATTATTATTGATCTTTAAAATTTATTAATTAATTACCACCAATAATCCATGATTTTAAAAATCCTATAAAAATTATTTAATATATCAATACATTTGGAAACAATAACAATCCACATGCTCTCGGTTTAACACCCAAACATTCAAAGCACATGTCCATAGCCTTTTGTACAATAATTTTGGAATCCAATTATCACATAACGCACTTTCCTAATTATTATTAAAATCAGATATCTTTTACTCATTCAGCTCATCCTTGTTGTATTCAATTATATTGGTGATGCCAATAGGTTGACAGTGTTCAAGAACTCGAGTACAAAGATGATGAGAAGTCTCACAAAAAAATGTATGTAAAATTACATTCATTACATGTAAGTTGATATACGAAATACGAATACAATCCAACTAGAGTTTTATACTTATTAAACTACTAAATATACTATAGATCAAATCATGCAGTTTCCAAAACATCATATAGATATCATCATTTCACAGTTACACCAATACAATTATATTTCACAACAATTATTGACAGCTGTTAAAAAGTTTGTCAGATGACATTTATTTAAAATTTTTTACAATGTTTGTCTTTTTTTTACTTGTTTCATAATTTCACGTTCATATAACATCTATATTTTCCAATAAAGGGTTTACGATGTGTTTTCATCAGCTTGTAACAATATTCTGAATTATTGAATAAATTTAGGTTATTACAAACTTAATATTGTTTTAATGCACCGACAGTCAATCAACTCGTCATCATTATGACTGGAAGGGTTTAACCATGGCCGACACACTACATGAGCATAATTCAGTATTATTATTGATACACCCTGTTTTTATGGCCAATAATGATTTAAAAAAATCAATAAATTTTATAATATCTATAACACATTTACTTATCTGTATGCGGAAAATCTTGTTATTCTGAAAAACAGTTTTATTATATGAACAAGAATCTTTTTTATCAATTTCTGAATAACTAAAAATAATTGATTTCAATTATAAATTACGTTTTCGATGCTTTTCTTCTATATTTTCCATAATTTTCAGTAATATGTCATTATTATCCAAATATCGAAGTGTAAAATTGGAATTTTATTAAAAAAAATTATAATTTACATTGCTCATTTTGGCTCCTCTCCTACTCATGGAAGTTGAAATGTGATAAAACGCTTAAAACAGTGAAATTTAATAAAACAATATAAAAAATTTTATAAAAAATTTTATAAAAAATCAAAAAGTTTATATTATAGAAACACAAACTCATTTATTATAAAGTGAGAAAGTGGTAGAAAAAATAAACTGAACATACAAACACATAATATAGCAAAATATGAATGTGAACTTTTGATATGTAGAATTGTACAAATAAACTCATTATATTTACCGAGGTATAAGATTTTTGATGAGAAATTGTGAATTTTTCGTTGGTTTTTACCAACTAACCTGTATTATAGATGCGTTTATTCATTGGCAACAAGTGCAAATGGTTGCTGCCCATAATTTTTGCTCCTTTGCATATTTGTCATTTTAGGGTTGTGCGTTTGTATTTTATTTTTCTTTCTGCTTTTCTATAGTATATTATTTAAACATATCCCGATACCCATAATATATATAATTGGAAGGTTTTTATAATATAAACACCTATTTGAAATTATGGATATTATGGTTTTCGGCATATATTTAAAGAATAAACAATTCGTTATATTATATAAATTAGTAAATGATGCAAGCATTATTCATTAATCAATATGATTAAATTATTAAATTATATAACTGAGTATACGTGAATATTTATTGTCGATATTAATATTATTTAGATTATTTATCATAAGTAGTTTGTTTGAATAATTGCAAATGAGAATTACTGGAAAATCAAAACATCTCAGTATAAACTTCTCGAATTCTTACGCTTCCCCGACAAACTGCAAACAATTTAACACGTAAATCATTAAAAATGATTCAAACATCCAAACTATTTTCATAACCTGGTTAGAGTTTAAATATATGGCTAAGCCGCATCCATTAACTTGCGTTAATGAATAAAAATATTGCCTCATTACGAAGATGGCACAAAAAATATCATGATTTTTTGGCGAGATTTAAACTTAGAGGCGTTCAGTCTTAATCTCTCGGATGGTAGCTTCGTGCCACTGACCTTTCGATTAAGCACATTTACCAGTTATCCGAATCTGCGGTTCCTCTCATACTGAGCAGAATTACTATTATCATGACAAATTATATAGTAGGCTAAAATTAACCTGTCTCACGACGGTCTAAACCCAGCTGACGTTCGCTATTAGTCGGTGAACTATCCAAAGCTTTGCGAATTCTACTTCGCAATGATTGGAAGAGCCGACATCAAAGGATCAAAAAGCGACGTCACTATGAACGCTTGGCCGCCACACACCAGTTATTCTACATCTAGTTGTATTTATATTTCAGGTGACCACCATACAGCAGCGGCGTTTATGTAGTTGATTTTAAAATGTGAAAGAACCGAAGTATTGTTTAATTATGAAATGTCTCGTAGGATATGAATTCTCAATTTTTTAAGCAGTTACAGAAAGTAATAACTTTGAGAGAAGCAAAATATTTTTATTAACTGCATATTTTTGGAAAACTTATATTTATGAAATGATTCAAAAGCAATTCAAAAGCAATTCAAAGGCAATTCAAAAAGTGTAACATATGGGAATATTTAACTATATTTAATTACTCGTTCCCATAGCCATGATCGTCAAGGAGAATATTTGTAATTTCTGCTTGAGTTTATATTGCGGCTTGTTTGCTATATTATTGCGGATTAATCACCAGCTGGCCCATTGGTTTGGCGGGTCTTTATAATAATTAATAATAATTTTTATTATTATATACTATTGAAAATTCTTGTACGATTGGCTGACAAATGAAATTGAATTACTTTTACATGAATTATATTTGAAAAATCTAAATAGAAAACAACAGGTAGTATTCCAGCCTTTTAGTATTAAGTACGACGCAAGAGAACCTTTGTATGGATTGCGACTGAAAATGAAGAGTAGGTCTTCCGTATCAATGTAAAAATAGTAAGAAATAGTTGATATATTTGTCCCAACACCGACATATAGATTATATTTAATAAAAATAATATTTCAATTGGATAGAATATGAAAGATATAGTGTACTGGGGGGGGGACTCTTCAAATCCAAATGGAAGATTTTTACTCCATTTCATAATATTATAATTACTTCCTACAACCTAAACTTGAGCTGTTCATATCAGTTGTTTTTAGAAATCCCACCCTCCCAAGCTGAGTTCTTACTTCTTGCACCAATAGGTCTCTTGAAAACGTTTCCACATTCAGTAATACAAAAACAAATTATAAAAAAAAATATAAAAAATTCAAATTTAAAAAACAAAGGAAAATGAAAATTTTCTTGTTAAGGAAAATGTTTCTCCCTGGCAAAACTGCAAATAGTCGTAGAGGGGGGAGAATGTGATTTGAATCTGCATTATTAGGCAAATATACAAATTGCAGTTTTTGAGACAAGTAAAGCAATTTTAAACAGATAATTGAACTAGGGGGTTTCGGAGTTGGGGATCATTAAAACTATTCTTCAATGGTGGTAATTGAAATTTTTGAACACAATGCAGTAAGGCATAAAAAATGACCAAAACGCAAATTGTACACAAAGCTACTGAAATTATTTAATCAGATTTTTCACTGTAACTCTAATAAATGTGCAATTTTCACTTTTTAATTTACTTTTTTGTAATTTTAAACATTATATTTACAAATAACTCTTGAGTTTATTTGAAATTAATTTCCCCCGTAATTTCTCATTTGACATTTCCATCGAAAATCGAGAAATTGAAGAGACAGGAAAAATAAACATGAAATTTTTTTTATTTCTTTCACTGGGAAATGTTTTAGCCGAACTGGGTTTGTAATTTGTACATTTCGTCACAATTTCTCGCCTGGCATAGATTTTCTTGTTTTGTTTTGTTTGTGAATAAATCAATAACTGAAATATTATTCTATTCCATAAACGCGGTTTCCCATTCTATTATTGATTTTAATTTTTCACTATGGAATTTGCACCATAAAACTTGCAATTATAGATTGTCTTCAAATATGATTTTCAAATTTACAAAAAATATATTTAATAATCAATTTCAAATGGGAGTGAAAACAGGGTCATAGAATCTGGTAAATATTCAGCCGAGTCCTACTGGGGTCGCATTCATATGCTGAGAATAAGGCATTTTACTAGTGGAAATACACGACACTTTCTTCTATTATTATATAGGTTTTTGAAACTTTTCCATAAGAATTTTATTGATGCTACGTAATAACAAAAACTTTACTTTCGATAAATAATAAGAATAAGAATTTAAACTCATACTGATATTAAATTAATTAATTGAAAATAATTAAATAAACATGCCAATGGTTTGATTATAATAAAGAACCACTGAAACACACATTTTTTCGGTATATTTCGACAGTTTTCCAGTCATCATCAGGTCGGATAGAAAACTTATAACATGCAAATTTTTTCTATTTTACCTGACAGGAACTGTAGAAATAATTCAACAACCATATATTTGAGTATCGCTTCCTTATAAATAAAACTAATAAACATTATTTACTGCAGGAGTAGCTAACTCACGGTTCGCAAGACTCAACACAATTTCACTTAACTATTTTGTGATGTAGTTATAACTTTATAGCGGTGCGATCGTGACGAAAACCATGAAAATGTTAAGTGAAAGAAGAGAAAAACAAATATCTCACTGATTAAATATATTCGATTGTTTTATTGATTGATATCAATAAAATTATTAAAATTTATATATATATATATATATATTTAAGTGTTATATTGTTAATTTATGAATAATTATTGAAAGCCAAAGTAATGAATTTATTCTGCCTTAAATTGTCATCCTCAGAAAATTACACATGTTAAATACCATATATATAATCAATAAAAATAATAAAATAAAAAAGTCATTCAAAATATTTTATTTTATAATTAATGTCAACTGGTAATTAATTTAGCCGACGCTCATCGCAGTTGATTGGTCATGTTTTCATCGGGCGGCCTGTCGCTGCAACAGTTCGTTTTTACTACATTTAATTTTCATATGAACGATTCGCAGCGATATATTTCTCATAAAACTTAAACTTATTTTTATCAAACATATATTTTAACTCTATTCTTCTATTGGCAATTCTATTAGCTCGATTTGTAAATTTGGAGGCTCACGTTTCACATCTACTTTGTAAAAAGAGAATGTGATTTTATTTCGGAACTATTTGACCGTAATATTGCATAGCAATTTATTACCAATATTGTAATTGTTATTATGAATAACAACATGAAACAATACAATTTGCGTGCTCATTCATACGCAGGTAAGGGGATTTATAATTTGATACTACTTACTACCTTTATGAGGGTTTTAGAGTCCCATAAAAGTTTAGGTACCGTTGGATTATGGCTACAAAATAAATGCAACTAAAATATTTAATTTATAATTTCTGATTTTATGATGAATTTTTCCGGATTTTTGTTGTAAAACATTAATTCCTGTTTAGAAACGCCCCCACTGCTTTTTCTAATATTTATCTCTTGTGTGGGATGATAATTTTGAACTTAACTTCGTGCCATCAATGATCTATTTTCTTATTGCAATTTCATTCTTCTTGATTGCTCTTAGAGTCGATTCTCCTAAGTTGAAATGTTTACTAATCTCGCATATTCTTTCTACTTTTTGCAAAGAATCTGAAATTTCAATTTTTCTTTCTAAAGAAATCGCTTTTCGTTGGTATTTTTTTTTCTCCATACTAGGGTAAATTAAATAAAAATCTATTAAGATTATAAAATAAAAATATTAATGCACAAATAATAAACTAACATAGAAACTCACTTAAAAAACAAGGAAGATGAAGTGATACGTCGTAACTTGTAATTTGCCAAGGGTACACTGAACAATGCACTTGTACTATAGAAGAGAGGGGGAGACAAAAATTACATGGATGTTCAATATCGAACAGCGCCGGCCGCATTCTATTAGCAATGGCCCGTTTTTAATAAAACAAAACCGCTTGGACCCTCCTGTTACGCACATGTATGTGACTCATGTTTGTGCGTGTTTTTACAGGTCATTTTCAAATGAACAAGCTAAAATCTAATCTTTGTACGTTAAAATATGAAAATAGTGCATGTTTATACGTAATTATTTTTTTAAAGTTGAATTAAAAAATTTAGAGGTTCTAGTGTACTTTCTTTTTAACTACCACCATTAAAATGCTTTTAAGCAGTAATAATTAGTTAATTAATTAATTAATCTTTCTTTGAATCGTTGTAGTTTCATTTCTACTTTATTATTTAGGCATTAATTCCTCTACCTCTTTACGTGACGTTTGAATTTGTTAAAATGCACCAGGTCTTTCATATTCGTAAAGATTTAGAGATGTATGACAATGAAGCCGAGAAAGGTTTGGAAGTCAGGGCATTTAATATTCCTGAGGATTTGGGTCAAATTCAATACGTATTTTGTGACAAAACTGGAACGCTCACTGAAAACCGAATGGAATTCAAACGGGCTTTCATTGATGGCGATGATTACGCAGTCAAAGACGGTAAAGACTATTTTATACAACTTTTTCTACAAACCTTATTTCACGTAACAATAGGAATTTATAGGAATGGCATTACACACACACACACACACACATATATATATATATATATATATATATATATATATATATATATATATCTCATATACACACACAATTCTCTTTTACTTCCTTTATATATAAATAGGAAAATAAGTTCGCTTTTTCAATCACTATAGTAGGAGGATTTGCAAGAATTTCCTCACGTGAGATTCTTAATTCTCACGTTTTCCCCTAGCCCATCCCTTCCTTTATATTTTTGCTTGAATAAATTGAATTTCTACTATTCATATTCATGTATGTGGCATGTAAGTGCTCAATAAATCGACTAATTAGATCATTAGGCACTTTGTCAATAAATCGCATTACTATATGTGCAATATATTGTGAGTTGTGGAACTATTTCAACTATTCAATTCTTTTGTACTTTCTTTTTTCTCTCTGTTTCGCTGAATTTAATTATCTCAAGGTGTATGACAGTCGTGAAATAATTTCCGAAATTACCAACAGTAATTGGTTAGTCACTGAAAGTGTTCACAATTTTTACTAACTTAATTTTGTAGTTAAATTTGTAGTTAACATTTCGTTTAATCTACTCATTTATAAACGGTATTATGTGAATTGGTTATATCACTCGGTAATTCGGTCTGTGTCTGCAAATTGATATGTAGTTTCAATGTAGTATTATCCTTTATAGTCCATATAATCCGGCGGCATCGGATGCAATTTTCTTTAACATCACGGAGGAGATGAGCTTTTTGACAGAGCGGGAAGTAATTGGGAAATAATTATCTTACTTTCATTATTTTAAAGAGAATTGATGTAAAGGACAACTTTCTTTTGATCAGTGTGGGTGAGAGAGGTTGTTGGTGACCTAGAGCTGCTAGGATAATTTGTACCAAGTTTCTTTTTCATTAGGGAATTAAAATTACTCCAGGTCTCATTGAAAAGTGGAATATATTAAGAAATGACGTTGTAAAGTTGTTAATTAAATCAGTCAACTCGTTAAGTGCTTTTTCGTGTGAGAAACATGTTTTGCTAGCTTCTATACTTTATAGTATCATTATTTTAAGGAAAAATTATTATTTATTTTTAATAATTATTATTATCATTATTATTATTAATTATTATTATTTATTATTATTATTATTATTTATTATTATTATTATTTATTATTATTATTATTATTTATTATTATTTATTATTATTATTATTATTATTATTATTTATTATTATTATATTATTATTATTATTATTATTGTTATTATTATTATTGTTATTATTATTATTATTATTATTTATTATTATTATTATTATTTATTATTATTATTATTATTATTATTTATTATTATTATTACTTATTTTTAATAATTATTATTATCATTATTATTAATTATTATTATTTATTATTATTATTATTATTATTTATTATTATTATTATTTATTATTATTATTATTTATTATTATTATTATTTATTATTATTATTATTATTTATTATTATTATTATAATTATTATTAATATTATTATTATTATTATTTATTTATTTTTATGTAAAATTTAGTTTTTTTGAAATGTTGTTTATTCGAGGTAGTGTTGTTTAGTTTTTTTTGGCAATGTTTTTGATGATTTGTATTTGAATTATTTGACAATTAAATTTAACTGGATAAAAATTGACTTATTTTCTCACAACATAATGAATATAACAATCTATGGAGTGATTGAAAATGAGGAAATTCGCAGAAATATAGATGAATCAGTTGTTATGGATGATGAAATCGCCCAAAGTAGTTGCGGAACCGTTTTCAAGGCACATTCGTTTCAGGAGCAATATGCATTAACAACGAAGACAAACTATTGAATTGTACCTGGAAAATATTTATACGTAGAAATGTTCACTGTGAATATATCCTACATTTGGTAGATTCAATTATTAATCAAACTGACTCGGATATTTTTGAAGCGTTCATTATGACTAACTTTTATCCAGGAGCTGATGAGTTCTGTAAAAGTACCATTGTTAAACAAATTAGAAAAAGTCACGAGGGAGGATTTACAAATGAAAATCAAAAAATTATTATTTATTTTTATTATTATTATTAATTATTATTTCTTTTTATTATTATTATTAATTATTATTTCTTTTTATTATTAATTATTATTTCTTTTTATTATTAATTATTATTTTTTTTTATTATTAATTATTATCGTTATTATTATTAATTATTATTATTTATTTTTATTATCATTATTATTAATTATTTTTATTATTATCATTATTATTAATTATTTTTATTATTATCATTATTATTAATTATTATTATTATTATCATTAATTATTATTATTAATTATTTTTATTATTATCATTATTATTAATTATTTATTATTATTAATTATTATTTATTTTTATTATCATTATTATTAATTATTATTATTACTATTTATTATTATTAATTATTATTATTTATTTTTATTATTATCATTATTATTAATTATTATTATTACTATTTATTATTATTAATTATTATTATTTATTTTTATTATTATCATTATTATTAATTATTATTATTGTTATTTATTTTTATTATTATCAGTATTATTATTTGTTATTATCATTGTTAAACAGAGACAGATTTGTCCTGATGACAAATCTCCAACACACTCTTTTACAGCTCTTCATTGCTCAACAACTATAAAGGAGCTTATTTGCTTACTAATTATTGATACAGAATGCCTACAGACACACACACACACACGCTTCCGTCATCAAACACAAATCAACCTCTGATATCTAAACTATAATTTTTACATATTATTACATAATATATTAATTTAATTAATTGTACATTATTATTATTACTAATATTAAATATTAATTAATACATGATAAATCGTGAACCAGTACAAACAAATTTGACCATGAATTTGACCAAGCGTGAAATTTTCTCCTATCAATTTAGTGTAGAAATAAAATAATACAGCTGATTATCTGTATTTGAATTCCAATTTCAGATGAAACAGATGGCCAATCTGACAAAGTGACCATGAGGTCAGAATTCGGGGACACGGATGATAAGAAAATGGTAAATAATTTCATTTTTTTAAAATAATTTTCAACAGAACTTGATCTTTTCGCTCGTAAATGATTATTACTTGTTGCAGTCACACAAGTTACCCTCCTATTATAAATGTGATATATCGATTATTTACACGATTGATTGATCCCCACAATCAATCGTTCCCTTTTTCAGTTATATATATATATATATATATATATATATATATATATATATATATATATATATATATATATATATATATATATATATATATATATATATATATATATAAATGTTTAAATTTCCACTTAAGTTTGACTCCCTAGTGACAAATGCACAGCTTTGATTGCTCGCCACAGCTTGTCGTCGTCCATTTTCCTATTCAGCTAAGCTCTAAACATGACTGAATCTTGCACGCGTGGCTAATTCCTCACGTCTTTCTCATAAATGGGTGCCGAGAAAATAGCATAATCCAATAGTATACCGATTTAACTCACGAAAAGTGCTATATGACTCCTATTCCAACTGAAAGTTACCTACCGAAATACCCATGCGGTCCACATTTGCTTATGGAGAATAAATATATGAATTCCTTCAAGCACAATTTTCACCAAAAATCCCTTTATTGAAAATGCATAAAATATTTCCTGGATAAAATCACTAAAGAAAAAGTTACAAAGTGATTTCTCTATTTGTATTTTTTGCGTTACATATTTATTCTCATTATATTATTAAAAATATTTTAACCATTCGTAATTTTATGTTATTTAAAATTATAATAATTAGAAATTGTATAGAAACTAATCCTCAATTCTCCAAGAGATTAATGTCTGATTATTGACCAATAGGAATGCGACAAAAAAATAATATATTGAATTATAATTTTTTTCTACTCTGGGTTATCGGCACATATTTATATGGAATTAAAAATTTATTTGTAAACTCAAACGGGAATCAGGATAATGATCAACTCATAATTTGATAAAAAACGCTATTTATTCCTCATGAAGTGTTTCAGTTTCTTGCTAACTTATACGTGATTTGCCCAATAAGTAGTGAGACTCTGATAGGAGTGAATAAATAAAATAAACCGAAAAAAATAACAATTACTTCCAGAGTGGTAGGACCTCAGTCTATGATGAGGAAAAGCCAGGGAAAACTTGTGAAATAAAAGAAAAATAACGGAAGACGGGACAAAAAGTTTTTCAGGCTGAGAGAAAATTACAATCAGAGAGCTAAAAGTGCACCTGAATTTGATTTAAAGCACTTTTTATAAATTACTCAGTGCTCTCGCTTTGTACCACGTTTTAAACTGCTGAGATACACTTATCGATGTTTGCAGTGCTGCGAAAAAAACCTTACCATATACAGTTGATGAACTGTTGTCAGCAACATAAGATTTTGACACCATAAATATATCCTTTAACCACTTGCGCTATATTGACGTGCCAGGCACGCCTTGATGATTTTTTTCAAAACCGCAAGTGACGTGTATACCACGTCGGTAGCATTTTCCGCAAAAACAAAAACGACGTGTGTGCAATGTCGGCTGACTGACGTAACGTCATTATTCGAACTGCAATTATAAAGTTAGTTCACATCGCGTAGAGTTATCGATATAAGGAATATTTCTGAATCGATAAGGTATGTTGTACTGATTTTTTCCAAGGAAATGCTTGTGGTTTGCGGTTTGCAGTTAGCAGTTAGCAAGGAAGATTCCATCCACAGACGCTAAAAAAATCCCCAAACATAAAAAACAAAGCGAGACTACTTGGGAGTGCAAGAAATGCCTTGTGGCATTACATATTCCCATTTGTTTTGAAAATTATCATGCAAAAGTAGACTATTGATTAATAAATTTATTGTTATTGTGAATAATTATTTATATTCGTGTAAATCTTTTATGTAAGACCCTACCCTCGCGCTAAGCACTGGTCAAACCCCTGAGCTCACTGACGCGGTGAGACGTCGATGCCTTACGATACTTTACATATATAGTAGAGCGCGGTCCAGCTACCGAAAATTAAATCATAGCGCAAGTGGTTAAGGAAACATTTTTTGGTAGGAAGGGAAAGTGATGTGAATAATAGTTTTGTTCATATACAATGAAGGATGTCATTTTCAATATTGCTAATTCATGAAGTGCTATACCAATTAGAAAATAGCAAAAAATATAATAATTTTTCCCGGTTTTTGCACCATTAGTCGTCAATAGGAAATCAAAATCTATGAGACTTAAGTTATCATAAATCAGGAAATTTCTTGCGTATGAAATATTACAAGGAAGTTCGATTACTTGGAGTTGTTTCATAACCACACTTGGAAAGAATATATAGCGATTTATGTTATCTTGCTATTTCTTGTGACCTAAAATGAAACCGCAAAATCGCAATACCAAGGTATAATCTTTGTGCAATCTTTGTAGGCAAAAACAAAGAAGATCCTTGTTTAAAGCCTGTCTCTTTTATTATCTCGATCTTATGGGTTTCCCGCATAAATTTAATGGATCCTATTCAATACAATTTCTAATTCTAGAATGATGATCATGGGAAAAAACTACTCAAAAACCTTATTCCAATGTTGCACGGAGATATAGAAATTAAAGAAGAAGAAATGTCTCGCATGAAAAACGTCAAAGACTTTTTCTTGCTCATGGGTATCTGTAACACAACTGTCGTTTCGTTGAATAAAAATGAAAAACATCCGGTAAAATTATTTTTTCACATTTAAATGAAAAAACAGGTATTTAATAAAAATTATTAATGTAAATTTAATCGGGTAGAGATATTTAATCTTATATAATAATTATTGTTTCCGATATCCATCGAAAAAAAACCTTAATATCCAATTGATATAGAAAGCTAAAAATAAGAATAGTGGTGAAAACATAAATAGCATTCAAATGCAAACTTTAATTACAAGGTTTTTTTCTTATTACACAATTTTCATCAGAGCAATATTTCTCACCGAAATTCCTGTTTTGGTTAGTTCTAATTTCATGTAAGAAAATAATTACTATTTGAGCAGGTTTTTATCACAATCCATTTTCCCTTGATATTAATTTCATTAGAAGAGTTAAAATATTTTCATTATGAATAATGTCATGCTTGGGTTGATTGTAGACTGGGGAAAATTGACCTTTTCCAAAGTAGAAAATTCATAATCCTAGCTAAATTGTTTCGTCCAACAAGAAGCAGCTAGTCAAAGTATGTTGACTGCTTTCTAAAACAAAGCGTAAAACAGCTAGGAATGACACGTTGATTGTTATTCGAATCACTGAGTTAATCGTCTTTGGAATATTTCCCATCTTTTTCAATACAGCTCGATTGTGAAGTGCCTTTAAATTGTTTTTTTCAATGGCTTTTGAGATAGAATCATCTAGAACCGCAGAGCGCAAATAAAATTAATTGATAGTTAACGAATTTTAAAAATTTCTTTAACAGAAACAATTATTATATAAATAGGCAAAAAACGGATGTTTGTAATCTAATAATCATTGATTATTTTAAATCAGTACAAAAATTAAATGAATCAGATAACTTTATATATTTATTATTAATAAAAGTATTTCAAAAATGTGGGATTTATTTTACTTCCTTGAATATTGCATGGATTACAACTAGAAAGTCTTTAAAACTCGAATAAAATATATGAATAATATAAATTAACTAATTAAATTAAATTAAATTAATTAAAATAATGATTTAAATTTTGTGTTTGTTAACATAATTTGTAAGCCCCAATTATGTTGGGTTCGGATTTTGGTTATGCTACATACATTGGAATGACTGCCCGTCAGTTTCGCTCTCAAGTTCGCAAACGCATTTTTGTGCTGCAGGATGAAATTAAAGGTTAAATAGTTGTGTTTAGAAATTTTAAAATATTTTATTGAAAGTTTATTAAAATTTTGTTAAAATTTCGATTTTATAAAATGTTATAAAATAAGATTTTTAAAAATTGAGATTTAGAAACAGAATTTATAGATTTTTTTGTATTACTAAAAAATCTAAATAAAAGAAAGCACCAATTCAACATATATATAATACTACAATATATTTCGACAGACTCACTGTCATTGACAAGTAGATATGTTGAATTGTCTCTTTCATTCAACTCAAATGTTTTGTGATTTTTTAATCGATTTAAATTTTGTATATTTTTTATTAAAATCAATTAAAAATATTTGTCGCCAATGTTTGCATTAATGTCAAAATTAAATTTTATAGTTGTTTGAATATGAAAATAAGGAGAGAATTTAGATTTTGTAATTGAAAAAATTATCACTAAAAAATATTTGAATTTTTATATTAAGAGTTTTGAGTTTGTTAATTATTTTAATAATATCACGAGAACGATCCATGATGATATAGAGGAAAGGTTTTACTAAAATTTCTATAAATGATCTCCAGCACTAAGTTGATTGACCTTTATTCGTTTGTTACGCAAAATATTAATAGATAGTGCAAAATATGGAAATAAAGGAAAAAAAAGAATAATGAATAACAAACGAATTCTATTCTTTACACTGGAAATGTTAGGCTAAAATTCTAAAAAAAGTAAAGCGAGGGAATGTTTAATGAGGTCCATCATTAGACTTCCTTTTTTAGATATTTAATGTAGATAATACTGACGCTGGCCCTTTTACAATCATTTACTTAACGTAAATACTTTTATTATTTGCTCACTCTACTCTGTTCCTCGTCACGGACTTTACTGCTTCTTTCACACAGTATATATGTCATATAGTATCATATATATAGTATCGCATATTCCTAATCTCTACTTCTATCACAGTTATATTATCGAATCACTATTCGGGAAATTTTTCTCTTTCGGTTGAATTCATATGAATGAGTAATGATATAAAGAATATTAAAATTTAATCTGTCATTTTCCTTTTCCTCGTGCTATTAACTGATATCTAGAAGCCAAAACCAGCAAAAGAGAAATTTTTCTTCACGGTCAACTGAATTTCACAATATCTACTCATTATTTTTTATTAATTTCGATCAATACTTGACTTGTGGATAATTTCTACAATATTGCCACTCTTTTCTTTCAATTTCCCCTATATTATAAATGCCATTTCACCACCACTACGGGGAATGTGTGTATTCTATCCGATGGGATATTTGCTGGCCTCTGATTGGTCGGTTAGACAATAGGATAAGCTGTGCTATTTATAATGTTGCGCGCTCTCTACAGCCGACCCAGTCTCATCCAGTCTCAATGAAACTAGAAATCCATTGTTATAGAATTGTTAGCATAATCTTTAATTAAATATTGGGAAAGGAGAAAATTGTCAACTTTTCTATTTTGATTTTTATGTTAGAAATTTATAATTCTTGCTGAATTATGCAGCTTTGTCGCTTAAATGGAACGAAATAATGCAATCTCAGGCGATAAGGGATGTTTATTTCACTGATAATTATTATTATTATTTATTATTGTTATTATTATTATTATTATTAATATTATTATTATTATTATTATTATTATTATTATTATTATTATTATTATTATTATTACTATTATTATTATTATTATTATTATTATTATTATTATTATTATTATTATTATTATTATTATTATTATTATTATTATTATTATTATTATTATTATTATTATTATTATTATTATTATTATTATTATTATTATTATTATTAAACACATTCAAAGTATTTTAAAACATTTAAAACATTCTGAAACTTGGTTCTTTACTATTTTCGGTGCTTGATAACTTATTCCAAATTGGGTAATTTTAAATTACTAAATCTATTTTTAGTAATTATTTTGTCATTTTAATTGTGACGTCATGATTATTTTCATTACGTAAATTGTAACTTTAAGGCAAAAAATCTGACAGAATGTTTAAAGAAAATAAGTTGAATTAAAAATGTTACTAGTTTTTTCTAAATTTCATTACCAATTGCAGTTAGAGGCCCCTATAAAAAGAACCCGGATCTAAAATCGCAGAATAAAATGTATTCAACTTTATTTTTGATGAAGATTCATTAAAATTTAGAGAAACTTTTTTATGAAATGGAGGCTAAAATGGTGCAATGTAATTGTAATGAGATATTTGATCTACTCTAACACCCCCCCACCACCACCACTACTCCCCCTATAATATATAATATGAATGGCACTATACTGAAAATATTACAATGCAATTATTACGGATAATTTTCACTAAGCACTTGATCGATTTAGAATGAATAATGCTGTCGTATTACATTTGTATTTATAAATATTCTACAAATCTGACTTTGGAACTTCGAATTCAGACCTTTTCCATTTATTTATCTACAACTAAAATATCTATTGAATTGACAAAGATCAAATTGTGCTTGGTGTTTATACAGCAGGTGTACCGCGCGACTACCTCATCATTAGCCATAAATATGATATATTATGTATTTCAATTATGTACTCATAAGATTTTATTTAATTGAAATATCTGAGTGGAATTATTAGGTTTGCCATTAATGGGACGTGTGCCTATACCGGACTGATAACCGGGCGGATATATCCGATAAGAACCTTGAGGGCACAAGGGTTCCGCCAGCAATATAGTGAGAATTATTATCACATCTCACTGTAGTGCTCAACCTCTATTCAACTGTGAACCATCTCTATTCAATAAATTTATTGTGAAAATCTGTGACTTTCAAAGTATGCCAACGCATTTATATTGTTTTTGCTGCGTTAATTGTTTTGCGTTACTGCTGACGTGCCAATATGAACTTGATTAATTTTTAGTAATTTCACAGGACATTTTTCTTGGATTATAAAATTTCAAATAAACTCTTCTGTAGGTTGGATGGCACGATAACAATTAATGTATGAAAAAATAATAGTTATTGAATGATTTCATTATTATTATTATTATTTATTATTATTATTATTATTATTATTATTATTATTATTATTATTATTATTATTATTATTATTATTATTATTATTATTATTATTATTATTATTATTATTATATTATTATTATTATTATTATTATTATTATTATTATTATTATTATTATTTATTATTATTATTATTATTATTATTATTATTATTATTATTATTATTATTATTATTATTATATTATTATTATTATTATTATTATTATTATATTATTATTATTATTATTATTATTATTATTATTATTATTATATTATTATTATTATTATTATTATTATTATTATTATTATTATTATTATTATTACTATTATTATTTATTATTATTATTATTATTATTATTTATTATTATTATTATTATTATTATTATTATTATTATTATTATTATTATTATAATTATTATTATTATTATTATTATTATTATTATTATTATTTATTATTATTATTATTATTAATAATCTTTATATTATGTTATTTTTTCACTCTTTTGGTGTAATTGTAAACTATTATCGATATCTGGACTTTGTTTTTTGCAATATTAACATTAAACGTTCATTATCAATAATTTTTACGGATTATTAAAATCTTGAAATGAGTAAACACCCCCCCCCCATATTAGATTCATTGTATTTGCTAAATACAAATAAATATCCGATTTCTAATGAATATCTATCTATTTCATGTGTTGGTGCAATTTTGTGAATTCTGCGCTTCAACTACAGCCTTTTATGTGTCGGAAAGTGCTGAATTATAAATTATTGTAATTAATTTTCAATAATATTATGATATTACCCCGAGTTCCTCCTCCGGTAACTCCAAAATTATACTAACACTGGTTTACACGCAATTTTTTATTGAATAGCAATACGTTATTTTATACTTTTTGTAATTAGTTTTGTATTCCACGTTCATTTTGTTTAGGAATTATTAGAATGCAATTCACAGAAACATAGAAAGGATAGATCTATGATAGCTAAGCAATTTTTCCTATAACAACATTTACAAATCTTTTATTTAATATTTCTTTATTTCTAAAATTTCCAGTACTTTCCATCTCGTGGAGATGGATTATTGTCCAATAAGATTAGCGATTAATCGAATAATTACTGACATGGGCACCCCTCTGCAACCGGGTCAACCCAGCGTCAAGCGAAATATTCATCTAATAAATTTGAATCTAACCCTTGCATATTATATTTTAATCTTTCCATTTATTCGTCAATGGAATTAACTGGGTTCCCTTTGATAGGTTATCAAAACGAAAAAGTTTGATTTGCGTAAGCAACTGAAAAAGCGATTGCTACTAGCCGGTGAAGGTGTAATGAATAAGGCGGCAAGCATTTCATCGTTTAGTGCCAAAAATATTTTCACCAAATCTGGTAAAGTGTCAATGAAAAATTCCGACAATACTGAAATCGAATCAAAGGTTCATGATGTGCTTTTCGATCGAAACGATCACTCGTTGGAATTGTTGAATTTCAAACGCAACGATAGCGCACTTCCTGATTTCGATGATATCCATATTCGGATAACTGATACAAATCAAAAAGATTATGTGCAAACACCAAATAAATCTCGAAAAGTGAAGTCGGTGTTAGATTTCCGATCAGGCGATAATATGTACGCCGACACCGAGAGCATTGACAATATCAATCAAACTGATCTGAAAACCAACAAAAAATCCGTCCATATTGAATTATCATATATTGCAGATACATACTCTGACATTAACACAGAAGGGTAAGCTCCGTATATATATATATATATATATCCTTTTGAAAGAACTTTTTCTACTTGTCACCTCTGCTTTTCATTTTGCAATGACATAAGGAATTACTTTATTGTTTGACTATGAATCAGATGTTTATTGATATTCATAGTCAAACAATAAAAATAATATCATCATAAACATTATTTAATTTAATGGAGTATATTATAAAGGTACTAATGTGAGACGTTATTTGCATTATGAATGGATTTTTATTCATATATCAAATTTGGTACGTTAAGTTCCTTTTTGGTGATTTTCAGTCAAAAGACAGTTGGTTATAACTGCATACGTTTTAAAAGCGATATTGAAGGAATGATTCCGGCAAATAACAATGAGCCCAGCAGCAAATCTTTGAGTGGGTCATACAACTGTCTGCAATCTTCAAATATTCTGTCAAATCTTTTGCCACCAGATTCATTATGGTAACCTTCATAAATTTAGCAGGCGCATACAATGATAAAAATGTTTGAATTGACACATACATAGCTGGTGAATCTATTGTTTCAAGCATCATTTAAATAACATCTTCATTCGGCAAAACTAGTTGTATTCTTCAACCTTCTTTTGAGCCAGCATATAAAATTTTAGCATATAACATAATGACAACACATAGGCGAATGACACACTGGCACATGCAGACGTGAATAGCATAATTACACACCCAGAAGCACATGATATAATGGTACACACAGAATCGCATAACATAATGACACATACACAGAATCGCATGACATAATGACACACATAGAAGCGCATGATATAATGACACACACATAGAAGCGCATGACATAATGACACACACAGAAGCACATGACATAACGGCACACACAGAAGCACATAACATAATAGCACATACATAAGCACATGATATAATGGCACACACAGAAGCACATAACATAATGGGACACACAGAAGCACATAGCATAACGTCACACACTGAAGCACATAACATAATAGCACATACATAAGCACATGACATAATGGGACACACAGAAGCACATAGCATAACGTCACACACTGAAGCACATAACATAATAGCACATACATAAACACATGACATAATGGCACACACAGAAGCACATAACATAATAGCACATACATAAGCACATGATATAATGGCACACACAGAAGCACATAACATAATGGGACACACAGAAGCACATAGCATAACGTCACACACTGAAGCACATAACATAATAGCACATACATAAGCACATGACATAATGGGACACACAGAAGCACATAGCATAACGTCACACACTGAAGCACATAACATAATAGCACATACATAAACACATGACATAATGGCACACACAGAAGCACATAACATAATAACACATACATAAGCATATGATATAATGGCACACACTGAAGCACATAACATAATAACACATACATAAGCACATGACATAATGGCACACACAGAAGCACATAACATAATAGCACATACATAAGCACATGACATAATTGCACATAGAAGCACATGACATAATAGCACATACATAAGCACATGACATAATGGCACACACAGAAGCACATAACATAATGGCACACACAGAAGCACATAGCATAACGTCACACACTGAAGCACATAACATAATGGCACACACAGAAGCACATAACATAATAACACATACATAAGCACATGATATAATGGCACACACAGAAGCACATAACATAATAACACATACATAAGCACATGACATAATGGCACACACAGAAGCACATGACATAATAGCACATACATAAGCACATAGCATAACGTCACACACTGAAGCACATAACATAATAGCACATACATAAGCACATGACATAATTGCACATAGAAGCACATGACATAATAGCACATACATAAGTAATTGACATAATGACACACACAGAAGCACATAACATAATAACACATACATAAGCACATGACATAATGGCATACACAGAAGCACAGGACATAATTGCACAAGAAGCACATGACATAATAACACATACATAAGCACATAACATAATGGGACACACAGAAGCACATAGCATAACGTCACATACTGAAGCACATAACATAATAGCACATACATAAGCACATGAAATAATGGCATACACAGAAGCACATGACATAATTGCACACAGAAGCACATGACATAATAGCACATACATAAGCAAATGGCATAATGGCACACACAGAAGCACATAACATAAGCACATGACATAATGGCACACACATAAGCACATGACATAACGGCACACACTGAAGCACATACATAAGCACATGGCATAATTGCACACAGAAGCACATGACATAATAGCACATACATAAGCAAATGACATAATGACACACACAGAAGCACATAACATAATAACACATACATAAGCACATGACATAATGGCATACACAGAAGCACAGGACATAATTGCACACAGAAGCACATGACATAATAGCACCCACAGAAGCACATGACATTTTTATATCGAATGTTCGAAGAAGTTAGTTATATTGAAAAGATTTTTATTTCTTCCAAATCTGTTTTTTATCATCGTATTTTTCTAATATTTTATTCGAAGGAAATTATTTGCTATAAAGCATTGTTGATATGAATTGCAACATCATTCTATTCAGTGACAGAAATAACTCCGGGATTGATAGTTTCAAAAACGATCAAGATAATAAATGTCCCATATCGGACAAAGATCTCCTTGCCTCGTATGAGTCGGAAAGTCCCGATGAAATGGCTCTTGTAAAAACTGCCTGCATTCACGGATATAAGCTTTTGCAAAGAGGACCAAATTTTGTGACAATATGGAATCCAGGTTTGGATAAATGCGATGATATTCTAGAATTTTAACGGTTTCAGTTCAGAATCCGAGCGACCAATGACATACACTGTGCTCCAAGTCCTTCCATTTGATTCGAATCGTAAACGAATGTCAATAATTGTTAAATGCCCACAAACAGATAATATTATCATGTTTTGTAAAGGTGCAGATTCAGCCATGTTCGGAAATTTTTCCAAGGATATTTCCGGTATTACAAAAATTATGGTTTTTTACAACTAAAATACTAATTATTATTCCACCTGAATGTGATTAAAGAACTTTATTAAGATAATTGTTAACCTCCTTTCAATTTTTTCCCCTAATCTTCAACACACAAATGAAAAAACTTAGATCTTAACTTGTCAAAATAATACTTTATTTTATTATTCCATTTAGCAATATACAAGCGTAAGCTTGCTTTTAGCATTCTAAATTTGTCAAATTCCTCAGTATACAGACATCTCCAACCAGCCTAACCAAGGAAGGAAATAAAAAGTATTTCAATCAAATCTTAACCAGTAACAACATCCAAAAAATTCTTAGATTCATAGAGGCAATTCTTAGAAAACATCCAACAATTAACACTAAAGAAGAAATCAGTGAAATCGCCAGTCTGATCTGTGGTTGACTTTGAGACTTTGATATAGAGATAAATAAATAAGTAAAAATATAGAATAAAAATCAATTAGAACAAAAGAATTTTAAATGAAAACCAAAACGCATTTGAAAATTGAAAATAGTTACTCTCCAAGAAATTGAAAAGCAATAATTTATAATTAAAAATTGTTCATCAGTTTAATAAATACTTTTTAATAAATAATAATAATAAAATAAGTCCTTGCTGCAAATTAATTATTATATTGATGAAATAATTTTCGATTATCAAATAATTTAAAACTATTTCATCAATATAATTATTACTTTGCAGCAAGGGCTTATTTTATTATTATTATTTATTTATCTGATATTTTAATTTATGATGCTACCAAGGAATCACGGTTTTATACTTTATTTTTATTTTTATTATTATAATTATAATAATTTTTATTATTATTTTTGACTGTCATCAAACATCATCTAAGCAAGTTTTGAAATCTTTACATAAACCGAAATTCTTTTATTGATTATCGAAATTTTATAGAAGTTTATCAATTTTTTTTGGTTTTCTGGTGACTTAGTGAATAAAATTAAGTTTAGAAATAGTGTTAAATGCTTCATGTGAATGAATTTGAACAAAGAGTGACATTTGATATCTGAAATTCTGTGAAGGATTATTCAAGGCAAATGTAACAGACTCATTCAAGGTCTTTATTTCGTAAAATTTCGGTAAAAGTAAAAACAATAAATTCTCGGGAAATGTCGGGTAAAATGAAGGGACAAATCCTTACCGGTGATATTTGATTGGTTTACTAAGGGTGGTACGGTTTTGGAAGCCTCTCACAGCATGTTTCTGTATCAATAATAAATGCGCTTAAAAGTAATTTTTCCAGAAATCGACCAAGAAAACACCAAGGATTACATGGATGCTTATGCGAGAATGGGATTGCGGATCTTGGTGATGGGTCAAAGGGTTAGCGTTATTATTTTATGTAACATTTATAGTTAGACCTTGTTATAAACTTTCCGTATTTTGCCCGATAATTTACAATAAAATGTTCACTTTATGGCCATTATATAGTTTTCTCAGCTGTTTCGTTTCACAAATCCTATTCATCCTTTTTTAGGTTTTTGTTTAAATGAAGTTAAATAGTTGATTATTATTTTTGTCACTATTTCTACTATTGATTACGTAATGAATAATTTTGTACTGTTTCCCATTATGATTTTATTTATGTAATCCTGAACGTAATTCAAACATATTGTTTGATCGGGTAGCAGTCTGGATCGAATCAGCATCCATAAATTTATTCTGTTCTTCATCATTGCCCACAGCAGATTGCCAATCTCGAGGAAAAACCTTTTACTAGTTATATTGATTAGCAATTAAGATAATCGAAATAATAATAATTTACACTAAAGATTTGTAATTTGAAAACTAACATAATGATAATATTAATTTCTCAACTGGCGATAAAGATAAAAAACAAAGAATTAAACGTTATGTACAATTAAATGAAAAGCCCATTTGATTTCCCAGGCCCAATGGCCGCAACATTGGGTTTTGGGCAACCCAATTTCTATAGCAATAAATGCACTTCAATGTTTCTTATTGCCTGCCATTCAGTTGTTTTGATTTATTACAAAACATGTAGTCTGAAAACAAATAAAGATAAATGAAATTGATCAATGAAATTTAATTTAATTTACAAAATATATTGATTAAATCAATAATTATAATGATAAATTTAAACAAATATTTTTCCGTCCAGGTAATATCCAAAGATTATTTCTCAGAATGGCACAAACGATATAAAGAAGCTGAACAAAAATTGGGAAATAATGAAAAAGAACTTTTATCCTTAACATCAGAGATTGAAAGTGATATGATGCTGCTTGGTAAGACGGCTTTTTGATTTTGAACTTGATTTTATACTGTCTTGGTAACACATTCTGGGTAAATTAGGGGGCTGATCACTTATATCAACTTCAATTTTCGCTCTCATGCCATTCTTTCTATACACCTTAATCCCTGTTGGCCCATTATGAGGTACCTCTCTTATTCCCCTCTTATTCTCCACTATTACCAGGTTGAGGAACTTTCAATAGACATTTATGTTTCCTGTAGTTTTATAAAAAAGCCCATTTACGGTGCAAGCACATTTGAATTTGTTTTCCGGAACTGATTTTTTATCTAATTTGAAAAGGACTGGAAATATAAGGAAATTACAATAAGGAAATCCCACCAACTCCAAAGCAGCTTCATTTGGTGTCATGTAAGCTGTTCGACAGAATGATACACTAATGGGTGTTTCATAAGTGTAACGCATAATTTAGTGTAATTTTAATATAAATAAAGAGAAGGCAGTCTTTGGTAAAATTGATATTAACATAGCGATCCCCACAAAGGCTCAAATTCTGCTGGAGTTTTTTGTACGGTCATTGACTCTTCTTTGGTAGTAGGTGGATTCTGATGATAACCCCAGAGGCAGTAATTGTACAGATTAAGGTTTAAGGATGCCCAGTGTGTGGAAAGTATCAGCGGAGGACACGATCATCGCCAAATCTTTACAACAGGAATTATTTCACCTCACAAATAAGGAAAATAGAACAAACTTTCTGGATTATTCTCAATTCAGGGAGAAAGCGGGGGTTTAGCATTGATAAAACATTTTGCTATTGACAGTTTCAGTGAAGAAGAAAGGTTGGACAATGGAATGCTTGGATATACCAATCCACATCGTGACCTTATATGAAGGCAGATGGATGCCACAATAGACCATTGAGTTGTGCTGACACAATTATTTGTGTTTATATCGTCGCTATTGTAAAAATGATATTAATCGGACTACAAGCTGTTGACAAACATTTCTTGATTAAAATTGGATCCAAAATGAAGCTTTTTACGAAGAATGGATTATACATTGATGTGGAAATGCGGGTTTTTCCCGAGGTTTTTCTAGCCAAGTACTTATATATTAGTTTGCACTAAATCCCCAACTACTGCACATCGTTCATTCTCCACAAGGCTTTTAATCCAATGCATGGTGAAGGGATCCTTTATTAGACCGTGTTCTTTTTTAATTGTCGTAGAGCTTCAATTGAATTTTCGCTGCTAGTGTAATAACATTTTATTATGAATACTCTTTCTTCAGCGCGAGTCTTGCTCATTAGTAGAATACAACTAATTTGAAATAATGGCTAAGCACATAAAATATTACGCGCTTATAAATTCATTTAATATAGGAAATTTTAGAATATTTGTTATTGGCTCACGAAGATTAACTAATCAGAATTTGCGTTACTTATAAAACACTCTGTATGTCTCTTATTATTGAGAATATAGCAACAGACCTTTTCGTTACCATTCAATAACAAGTTTAATGGAGAATCACTCCGTTGTAAACTATATATAATACATTTTGACTCTCCAGGAGTTAGTGGAATCGAAGATTGCTTACAAGACGGCGTTGCTGATACTATCGAATCATTAAGGAGAGCAGGAATTACCGTTTGGATACTGACTGGAGACAAGCGAGAAACTGCTATTAATATCGCCTACTCGGCGAAATTATTCAGCGAGAATCAAAGACTGATTGAGCTAAGTGCTAGTTCAAAAGTAAATCTTATAATTTTATAAATTGAACTTAAATTACTTGAATTTATATTTTTCATTATATTATTTATTATAATTTTTGCTTCCGTGAAATACGTTTTGATAGGAACCCTCCTTAAACCGTTCTAACATGTAGTCCAATATTCATTTTGGTTGTTATAATATGGCATAATTGGAATATATAATTAAATTGGAATAGAGGTCGAATGCATAGATATAAATAATTAAATAATCTATATATAAATAAGAAATAATCAATATATAAATAATTAAAAAGTCGATATAAAAATAATTAAAAAGTCGATATAAAAATAATTAAATAATCAATATATAAATAATTAAATAATCTATATATAAATAATCGAAATATAAATAATTAAATAATCGATATATAAATAATCAGATAATCGATATATAAATAATCAGATAATCGATATATAAATAATAAATAATCAGATAATCGGTATATAAATACTTAAATAATCGATATATAAATTACCATGTAATCGATAGATAAATAGTTAAATAATCAATATGTAAATAATTAATATATAAATAATTAAACAATCGATTTATAAATAATCAATAAATAATTCGTATAACTACATAATCGATATATAAAAGATTTAATCTCATAAAAAATACTGAAAAATATTTTTAAAAGATTCATATTTAATTTTAAAAATTAATTATATTACATTGGAAAATGACGCGTCTTTAAAATGTGAAGCTAGAACTGCTTCTAAATTGAAAAGATTTGAATCATAAGATATGTGCTTCAATTCTGAATGTTGTTGACAAAAATGGTCATCGTCTCTGAACCAAAATTCATTAGGCAGAAACACTGATATATAGTTTTTTTATATCAAATCCTTTTTTATTCTTTTAGGAATCTTTATTTTTTTGCAGGATACAATTTTAGTGTTATCATTATATTCAGGAAAAAACACATGACTTAATCAAAGAGTTTCTCGGTAATATCAAATCAAATTATCCGAATGAGATAATGGAAATTAGACAAGGCAAGACTCGGCCGTTAATCAGAAAAGATCTAGCTTTGTCTGTCGATGGAAGCACTCTGACATTTGCCATGGAGGATGAAATTAAAATGGACTTTTTGCATTTGGCCGAACAATGTTGTAGTGTTGTGTGTGCTCGAACAACACCAATACAAAAAGTGGTTTTGGAAATATTATTATAACTTCTTTTAGTTGACGTTTGAATAATTTCCTAGGCGGAAATCGTTCAGCTCGTCAAAGAAAACCTGCGCATGCAAACATTGGCAATTGGTGATGGTGCCAATGACGTAAGCATGATTCAAATGGCCGACGTGGGTATTGGCATAGGAGGCAACGAAGGAATGCAAGCGGTAATGGCTTCTGACTTCGCCATGACAAAGTTTAAATATTTAAAGCGATTGCTGTTGGTTCACGGTAGCTGGTGTTACAACAAGCTGGCGCGTACCGCTCTCTATATGTTCTACAAGGATACGGTTAGCATTTTCATTGCTATTAACTATTAACCTATTAACTGCCGGCCCAACTTTCTACCCCAATAACTATAATCAATTAAAATGTTATATATAATGTTACATTTGAATAGATCATTATTTAGGGTTGTTTAAATAATATTATAATTCATCAATAATATTATTTGTGACATTTTCAAATCGGGCAAATAACTGATCAAAATTTCATTATTTATTGTCATGTAAACAATAGTGGCTTATAAAGTGGAATATTTTATATTTAAATTAGATAAAATGAAATCATGCGATGTTAGAATCACGGCACAATGGCTGGACTGGCTCGGGCGGGAAAGGTTACAATGAATTGCAGCAATAAGAAGGAAATTTGGTCGCAAAATGAAATTGATAACAGAACATCTTTCTCAATAAAAAGTGAAATTGTAGGATTGGATCAATAAGAAAGGTAAGAAGAGAATAAATAAAAAGAAATTTGGTCGCAAAAATTAAATTGAAAACAGAAATTTTATCAATAAAAAGTGAAATTGTAGGATTGGATCAATAAGAAAGGTAAGAAGAGAATAAATAAAAAGAAATTTGGTCGCAAAAATTAAATTGAAAACAGAAATTTTATCAATAAAAAGTAAAATTATACGATTGGATCAATAAGAATAAAGGGTAAGAAAAGAATAAATAAAAGGAAATTTGGTCGCAAAAATAAAATTGATAACAGAAATTTTATCAATAAAAAGTGAAATTGTAGGATTGGATCAATAAGAAAGGTAAGAAGAGAATAAATAAAAGGAAATTTGGTCGCAAAAATTAAATTGAAAACAGAAATTTTATCAATAAAAAGTGAAATTGTAGGATTGGATCAATAAGAAAGGTAAGAAGAGAATAAATAAAAAGAAATTTGGTCGCAAAAATTAAATTGAAAACAGAATATTTTATCAATAAAAAGTAAAATTATACGATTGGATCAATAAGAATAAAGGGTAAGTAGAGAATAAATAAAAGGAAATTTGGCCGTAAAAATGAAATTGAAAACAGAACGTCTGGATATGCACCATAGAAATTAAATTAAATTATGATTAAGTCAATTAATATGAATTTTAGAGGATCTTACAATTAAAATTCACGTTAAATGAAAAACAATAATTTGGCCACGGTTTTTGATAATGTGTTTTTTATTTAAAAAGACAAAATTTTGGGATCTTTAATTTTGTTTGGATATATAAAGGTTATTTAAATAATATGCAAATTGTATTTGAAACTTTAAAAATATATTATTTTGTGAATATTAGTTTTCATTTAATTTAAGAAAATTAATTGATAATTAGAAGAATTATTAATCATAAGAATGAAAAAATAATCAAAGCTTTGAAAGTATTGAATTATAAAACGCTAATTATTTCTGAAAATATTTACTAAACTGGAAATGTCCAATAAAAATGATGAAGTTGTCTTTGTTTGTCAAGTTGGAGAGCAAAAGTTTAATTCATATGTGGTGAAAACCTTGAATTATCTGAAAGTGGATTATTTTATGCATATTGTGGATTATTCTGTGCCTCGTTAAATAGTTCCAAAATTCCTTCCCGTTCGAAAAAATGTCATCGCTTACAGAATCGGAAATTATGTCGAAATTTCTGCTCATTCTCATTTCTAAATTTTACTCTTCAAATGAAAATGTATTTACGAAAGCATCATCATTGCAAAATGTTTTTAAAATTATGCAATTGTCGACTTTGATGGAGTTTTGTGAACACAATTTAACCGAATTATGGTATTCTATCTTCCAGTCAAACGATTAGGTGTTCAGGAGCGCATTGGATATGGCTTCTCGAGCTTGTTCTATCAAATCCTCTATTTCAGTGCAAGAACTAACGTCATTTATATGTCTACGAAAAGTAAAGCTGGAAAAACAAATAAGTCCCAAAGCAGAATTCGTAGCTCAAGAGCTGGTCTTCATTTTGCGAACTTTATGGAATATAGTATAATTGTAAAGAATATGGTGGTGGATCACACCTGCAGCTTTTTGTATCAGAAATATGAAATAAGTCAGGCAGATGGATATATGGATATGAAAACGTAATCTCCACGAAAGATAGTGTAAGAACTTTGATGGCCAATGATAGTTGGAATATGGTTAAAACACGTCGTAAATATTTGAATATAGAACAGGGGTGGCCAACCCAAATAATCCTGTGGGTCACTTTGGAAATGCATTATAACTCCACATGCCGCATATAAAATTATATATCCTCATATTATATTTGGATACACTATAAATATTTTTGAAGAGTTAAAAATTGAAATATAAGCGGTCAAGGTGGACGACACAGTTTGGCCGCCCTTGATATAGAAAGAAATTTATATTTGGACGATACATTCGTTCAATTTATCAACGGATAAGGTTTCAGGGCTGTAAGTATATAATTAAAAATTAAATAATAATTGTAAATTTGTAAATATTGATTTTGTAAAATATTATTAAAATAGTATTTTCAAATTAGCATAATGTTTTGTAAATTTAAAATAATAAATTTAGTATATTAATGTGAATTGAATGTATGAATAATAAAATCTGTCCTACTGAAAATATCAATAGTTTACACTTAAGAAAAACTTCTCAAAATTATTCTGTGTTTAAATAATATTAAAAAATGGCAGTTGATTTGAATTTCGGGAATAAATTATTTTCTCAGTGTTATTAATGGATGCAATAAATGTAAAAGTTTCCTTAGCTAATAAATGCTAAACAACAATTAAAAGTTTCTGAGACAGTAATTAGACAAAAGGGATGAAAACTTGAAAATCCTTTGAGGTAAACTGAAATCAACATGGATTCCATGATATAGTGTCGACTTTAATAGGCAGATTACAGTTAAGATTAGAAATTACGATCTAGGAAATAATTTACCCTAATGCTTTGTGATCCGACTATAAGTTGGAAAGTGGTTTTTGGAGTAAAATGTTATTCAAAATTTGCTAACTTATACTCGACGATAATTTACTTAGAATAAGTATACACAAATATAATGCATAATATACTGATCACTCATTTCATCACCTAGCAACAAATATTCGGTTACTTTGCGTTAAATTTAAGAAATTTTTTATTTCTATTATGGTTACTTTTTATGTGTCAGTTTTTCTTCACTGCTGAAATAGTTACGGAATTTGTCGTCTATGCTAACCGTCTTACCCGATAGCCCCACAGCTAGCAGGTCACTGATCCTGTGTCACTATAGCTATTAGAACCCCAAACCAGTGACTCTGAGAAAGTTTTAAATACTATATTTGGCATGCTAATAACCTATAATGATGTGTTGGTGTAACATTAGTGTGTTTTTGAAGTTATTATAAGGAAACTTTATTGAAGCCACAATAGCGGCCTTGCGGGATCAGAGGGTTAAGGTGCTTTTTCAGAAGTTTAAATTTTTAATAGTTTTACAATTGCCACAGAATCCAATTAAATAGTAATTTTGAAAAATTATAGTTGAAGGAGTTAGCGAACTTATTTTTATATTCAGCTGGGTACTTATCAACCAAAACGTTATGAACCGCTGCTCTCAACAGTGCAACATATAATTGGTATTTTTACAAATAGTTACGACATAGCGACTTAAATATAAAAAATGACATTTTCAAGAATATTTCCACCCTAACCACGCGTAAATGTATTCCAATCCTTTCTCTTGATTTCCCTCGTAATTATTTATTTAGAAATCTTTATTTAAAAGTTAAGGTGGAATGGCGCTTTTCTAAAGTACCGCCAAAAATTTTTATGTTAATATTTTCTAAATTTGATTAAATAATTACACAAATCGAAAGTATATAAATGGCATGCAATATAGATATTCCTTTATCAAAAGGTTCGAAACGTTTATTCTTAATTTTGCACTTTTAATTGAATCCCAATGATTCATTAAGTGGGTCGGTAAAGTAATATAGTAAATATTTGCAGATTTATATACTGTTAATGTTCTGGTTCCAATTCTGTAACGCGTTCTCTGCTAGCATGATGATTGATCCTTTGACACAGGTGTTATTCAACATTACCATGACAGGTCTACCTCCAATCATTTATGGGATTTGGGATAAAGATCTCCATGCTGATACTCTGATGAGGAATCCAGAGCTGTACAGGAATGGTATTAATTGCAAAGTGAGAAATATTTATTGTTCAATGATATGTTTTGTTCAGTGTTTATTAATATTTCATTTGTTAATATGAGATTGTGATTTTTTTAGACAAATTTTGGAATCCTCGAGAGTTTTGACAATTAATCCATCACTTCTGGTGTTATGTGATTTACAAACGTAAATCTTAACACTTTATATACTCCCATTATTTCAAAATCCACCAATACTTTGCCTTTTGTTTCCAATTCACTATCATTTGCGCATCTTTAAGATACTTGTGGTCTTCATAACTTCATATTATTAATTTTTTTGTACTGGTTCAAGCTCATTACGTTTACTGTTGCTCCTGAATCAAGTAAACAATCAATTTCCTGAATTTGAATTTTGATTACCACACTAGGTCTACCTTCCATTATGTCATACCTGACAATACTCGACCTCATTTAATCTATTGACAATATCTCGGTACTTCTCTGTTTCATATTTTACATCTCTCAATCTTCTAAAAGTTCTTTTTAACAAACCTATTAACTTTTTCAACTGCTCGTTTATCATTCTCTTCCTTATTCTTCTCTCTATCCTCCCTCAAGACTCCTTTCTCTATTGTCCTATCTTTGGGGAGCTTCTAACATCCTTCATAAAACTGCCCCGACAATGTCTTCTCTTGTCGGGGCTTTCTCGTTTGGGGCCACGGAGAAACTCTCTTCGTCTTCATTGCTTTCATTTCCTATGTATGCAACTTGTCTTTTGTTCGTCCCGTAATGGATTCCTGTTTCTTCTTCCTTGATAGTTGCTCTTCCTTTCGTAGTTTAAACTTTGTCTTCCATTAAGCCTGTTCAAATTCGTATAGCATTCCTCTGCTTATCCTCATCTTTGGCATCTTACTTGGTTACAATCTCCTTGTGTCTCTCCACTCCACATCCATAACTCTTCGCTGTCTATTTGGACATTCTTTATGTATATGGTCTTGTCTACTGCAGCAAAAACATTTTACAATTCTGTTCTCTGGAAGTACATTATCTCTGTATTTTTGGTTTCCAATTTCCGGTTCGAAATTTCTATTATTTTTTATGGTGACATATCATAGCTTTTTTTAACTCTACTTCGGGTACCCTTTCTCCTACGGTATAAACCTCTTCGCTCATCTGCCTAAACTTGTGCAACTTCTTGATCTTCTTCTTTATTTCTTCTGTTCCCTGATTTCATCCGCCAATAACTTAATTTTCAGTTTCCTTTCCGCTGAACAGTGTACCAATAACTCTTCTTCTAATTTATCTGCCGTCCATTCGTGACTCCACCAGACTCTTAATTTTTTAAAATATACCTCTGGCTCTTCATTCGTCTGCTTGCATTCGAATGCAGCTTTAATATATTGAATTATTGTGGTATTCTTAGTAAACGTTTTCCGCAGTTTTTCTCGATAGTCTTTAATCGAAGGATCAACGTCTAAATATTTCTCTTTAATCTCCTTATTAATCCAGAGTTCAACCATCATCTCTTGACGATAACCTGTTAATTTACCGACCCGGAAATATATCTCACATTGCTGGATAAATATTTCCACATCTCCATCCTTTGTTATTCTTCTGGTGTCAACTTCCTTAATGAAAGTTCCAGTGACGTGGTCGACATGTTAGATGTTGTGTAAACATCTTCATTTAATTTAAAATCTGTAGTCATTCAAAGTTCAAAATTTATTCAAATCAAAATTATATCTTTCATATTTCCGAGTATTTAAACAAAATTAACAACAGCATTTATTTTTATATTAAAATTGGATTTCATTCAAAATATTAATTTATAATCAAATATTTTTATCTAATTTATCAAAAGTTAATTTAAATCTTAATTTTAATTTTAATCATTTTAAAACTTAATTTTATGTCCTAAATATCCTCACACTGATACTTTAACTTAAAGATTAAAACAATTTTATAACGAAAAGGAAAAAACTTTCTGGAATGAAAATCAGAGTAGAATAGTATTTAGGTCTTGAAGTTTTTTGGTTGAAGGTTGCTTGGGTGCTTTTTTTCGTTTTTCGTTTTTAATAGGAAATCTTTTTTAAATACCTTTCATAAAGTTTTAAAAACTCAGGGACTATTTATTAATTTGCAATAAAACAAAATAAAATTTTTTAATTTAAAATTAACAATATTTGGATTTAAATTTGAAAGTAAATTTTAATGAAAATCAGAACGTTTTTTGGCAGTTTCTCATAGCAATTCGACAAGAAACTGAAGAGGATTATTTAATAATCGAAAAATATTTCCACAACATAATTTTAGCAGCAAAAGGTTTATTTTTTTATTTACTTATCTGATTTTTATTTTTATTTTTATTTTTATTATTATCATTATTATTTTTATTATTATTTTTATTATTATTTTTATTATTATTTTTATTATTATTTTTATTATTATTTTTATTATTATTTTTATTATTATTTTTATTATTATTTTTATTATTATTTTTATTATTATTTTTATTATTATTTTTATTATTATTTTTATTATTATTTTTATTATTATTTTATTATTTTTTTATTATTTTATTATTTTTTATTATTTTTATTATTATTTTTATTATTATTTTTATTATTATTTTTATTATTATTTTTATTATTATTTTTATTATTATTATTATTATTATTATTATTATTATTATTATTATTATTATTATTATTATTATTATTATTATTATTATTATTATTATTATTATTATTATTATTATTATTATTATTATTATTATTATTATTATTATTATTATTATTATTATTATTATTATTATTATTATTATTATTATTATTATTATTATTATTATTATTATTATTATTATTATTATTATTATTATATTGAAATGTAAATTATCTAGAGTTACAAGCCATGGCATTTTTGGGTCAATATCCTTGATGCCATTTGGCAGAGTTCGGTGATTTACGTAATTTGTTACATAACCTTTATGTCTTCCGACATTGGAATATGGGAATTCGGTCAGATTATTACCGCATGTGCTCTCATTACCTGCCTCGTCCACCTAGGAATTGAAACTCGGTTTTGGGTGAGTTCATTTTATAATTTTCACAATTTTCTAATATTTTGACGCACTTTACTTTTTCAAATCTGTTGTTTGGATTCCAAGATATGGCATTTAGTCGAATCATGTGGTAAATCAATTGAATCGCTTCTGCGCTGGGGTTTGGCGAGCTAGAGCTAAGGGAACTCACTTTATTTCCTCATTTTCACAAGATAACATGGATAATCTTTCATTTTATTGCCTTGGTTTTTTGCGCACTTCACATTGTATGCCAAGGGAGCTTGCATGTCCGTTGATTGGCATTTCCTTAACTTTTATAAATAACCTGTGACGGCCACTAGATCAACATCGGTTGATTATTGTATAAATCACAACTCATGACTTGGACGTAACTTATATTATTGTACATTGACTATGGAAGCCTTAGAAACAACAGCTGACTTATAAAATACGGATATGGTCCTTCATTGATCTTGGGGATAAGATAATCCTTTTCTATCTATCGGAACTTATCTAGAATATTCCTTTTTATATTTATTTTCTGAGTTTTCATTGGTGTAACATTGATGAAATATTATCTTCTCATTTAATTGTTTAGTATTTATTTTTAGGCTGCTACCATAAAACCATCATTTTATAAATATATTGTTTAAATAACGTAAATATGCAAAATTTTAAGTCAATATTGATATAATAAATTGATATTGATATAATAAATGATGTTTGAATAATAAAATTACTATATTTATATAATTAAAAGAAACCAACAATTCATAAATATATTTTCTACTACAATATATTTCGACAGGTAGATATGAACTTGAAACTATATTTATTTAAAAAACTATATTTATTTAAAATGCTATATATTTATTGTAAAAATATTGATTTTGTAAAATATTATTAAAATAGTATTTTCAAATTAGCATAATGTTTGGTAAATTTAAAATAATAAATTTAGTATATTAATGTGAATTGAATGTATGAATAATAAAATCTGTCCTGCTGAAAATGTCAATAGTTTACACTTAAGAAAAACTTCTCAGAAATATTCTGTGTTTGAATAATATTAAAAAATGGCAGTTGATTTGAATTTCGTGAATAAATTATTTTCTCAGTGTTATTAATGGATGCAATAAATGTAAAAGTTTCCGTAGCTAATAAGGGCTAAACAACAATTAAAAGTTTCTGAGACAGTAATTAGACAAAAGTGATCAGAAAAGGTAGACAATGGAAGTTGAAAATGAAAACTTGAAAATCCTTTCAGATAAACTGAAATCAACATGGATTCCATGATATATTGTCGACTTATATTTATTTTCTGAGTTTTCATTGTTGTAACATTGATGAAATAGTATCTTCTCATTTAATTGTTTAGTATTTGTTTTTAGGCTGCTACCTTAAAACCATCATTTTATAAATATATTGTTTAAATAACGTAAATATGCAAAATTTTAAATCGATATTGATATAATAAATTGATATTGATATAATAAATGATGTTTGAATAATAAAATTACTATATTTATATAATTAAAAGAAACCACCAATTCATAAATATATATTCTACTACAATATATTTCGACAGGTAGATATGAACTTGAAACTATATTTATTTAAAATGCTCTATTCAAACAAATTTCTTCATTTAAATTTTAAAAATTAATCATATTTAAAAATATCAAATTCTGTTTTAAAAATCTATTATTTTAAAATTTAAATAAACTCTAAATAAAATAGTTTTAAGCTTTTAAATAAAAATATTTTACATTTATTTTCATCCTGCAGCACAAAATTGCGTTTACTAATATCATTTAATTCCATAAGTCGACTGTGAACGAAAACTTGCGAGCCGAACTGACGGGCAGTCATTCCAATGTATGTAGCATTGCATACCATGACATACACTGTTGGAAAAAAAATTTCGGCAAATGACAATTTTCTTAAAAAGTACGCTAATCCGAAAGAAAAGCACCTTTAAACATAATTAAACAAAGTAAATTCTCTTTTTATATTATTTAAACATATTAAGGAGGAAAACGGTCTAGTATATGCTTTTAAAATCAATAAAATTTATACTTTTTCAAAACAGACTGGAAAAAAATTTCGGCAATTATATTTAATAAGGTATATGTTTCCGTTTGGCTCGAAACACATAATTAACTCTATCGTTCATAGTCTTTACGAGTCTTTTACAAAGCTCTAAATCGATATTTTCCCATATTTCTATAACATACTGCTCAAGTTCTCTTAAATTAGTCGGCTTTCTTTTACTTACTTCTCTCTTCACGTAATCCCATAAATGTTCAATGGGATTCAAATCTGGAGATTGTGCTGGCCAATCTAGCACATTTACATTCTTAAAAATGAAGTATTCGCCTAGAACTCTGGAAGTATGTTTAGGATCATCATCCTGCTGCAAAACAAATTCATCATCAAGACCCATATCTCTTGCCGAAGGACCTAGATTTTTAGTTAGAATGGACTTATATATTAGACCATCCATCTTTCCTTTGATAATATGGAGTCTCCCGACACCTTTAGATGACATGCATCCCCATAGCATTATACTACCCCTTCCATGCTTTATAGTTGGAAGACAATTTTTAGATTCTAAGGCATTTCCTTTCTTTCTATAGACTCTCTGCCGCCCATCGAATGAAAAAAGGTTAATCTTTGTTTCATCGCTCCAAATTACCTTATCCCAATCACTTTCTTCCCAAGAAGACCATTCATTTTCCAAATCCAATCTTCTCTTAATATTGGATTTGGATAATTTCGGTACCTTCCTTGGAACTCGAGATCTATAAGAGGTATCTTTGATATAGTTTCTTACTGTTCTGCTTGTAACTGATTTTTTAGTAGTCTTTTCTATTTCATTTTTGATACTCTCAGATGACGTAAATGGATTTTTTTCAATTTCATTTAAAATAATCTGGATATCTGAATCATCCAATGACTTTTTTCTTCCAGAACCAGACAATCTCAATACAGTATCATGTTTCTCATATTTCTTTATGATACTGTATATTGTAGACCTTGGAATATCCAGTCTTTTGGAAATTTCAGAATCCGAGAGGTTTTCTTTATGCAACCTTACTACCTCTGAATCACGTACAATTTTAGTTTCATTTATGCTCATTAAGGGGTAATAAATTATTCCACAATTTTATTTTTTGGCTGGAAAAGTTTTTGAGAGGTTTGTAGAAATCTGCCGATTTTTATTTTCCAGGCATATAATAAAATCTTTAGATTTAAACAGAAAATCAATTATAATATCGAAAATAAAAAGCATAAACCATGTTGAACTTGTTAGTTTTAATACATGCCAAATTTTCATTAATAAATAATGATATTATTAAGGACTAATTCGAAAAAAAGACATTTGCCGAAATTTTTTTTCCAACAGTGTATATATTTATAACTAAGTTTCGAACACAATACAAGTAGGACCTGAAATTCACCAATAAACACTAATTCCAATAATCGATATAGTTTGAAGTTCATATCTACCTGACAATGACAGTGAGTAGTATTATATGTGTGTGTGTGTGTGTTGGATTTGTGCTTTATTTTATTTAATTCAATACCAATGTTGTGTGATTCTTTTAATATATTTATATAAATTATATAAGTATCTGAATCCAGTTGTATTTCCTCAGGCATGTATTATTACTACTTACATCAATATCCCGTAGTTTAGTGATCTTAGTGACTAAGTGATGGAATATTCTAAAAGGATTATAAATAATTGGTTCACCAATATATTAACTTAAACGACTATTCTAACTATGTATAAAGATTTCTTTTGTTGGAACTTGATGAAAGTCTGTAAGTATGTGATGGTATTTCACTTTAGCGTAATGAGCTCTGGCTTTATCAGGTTAATTTGAATGCTGGTTTCTAAAAATGGCATCAACATCTGCAATCTTCTTGCGATCTTGATACCTTTATTTATAACAATTGCACTGGGAACAATATAAGGCTATGATATGATCCTTTAAAGCCTCACAATTCATAGTTGTTCAAATTTCATTTTCACTGTTATTGTAATAAAATGAATTCCATAGAATGCATATACCAAATGTTGTCGTCCTGAAATGTTTTGAGTCAATTTATAAAGTGATCCTTTGATTTTTGTGTTGCACTTTAGGTTCATGTTCCTTTTAATGGTTTGCTATCTATGCGATTTGTAAGGAATTAGTACCATAACCTGAGTTTTTATAATTTAGTTTTATTCGTTATTACCATTTAATTAATTAGTTTTTCAGTTATTTCATTTTTATATTTACTTTCATCCTATTCAGACCTGGTTTCATGGCTTAGGAATATTCATTAGTTTTATTCTGGCCTGGTTGGTGTTTACAATGATATACACAGTGATTTGTGGCAAAGTCGTCTGTGGATCGGATGACCCATATGATTTCATATTCCAGAATATGCAGCGCTGGTTATTCTGGCTCCTTTGTGTTGTCACCCCCCTAGCTGCAATATTTCCTAGGTAATTTTGTTTATTTGATTGCTTACGTTCTTTTATGGTAAATTGAGTTCGATTATTCATTACTATAATTTCCCAATTAACCAAGTGTCAAATTGCACAAATCTCACATTTCTTCCATTAATTGATATAATAAATTGATATAATGAATTGATATAATAAATTGATATAATAAATTGATATAATGAATTGATATATTAAATTGATATAATAAATTGACATAATAAATTGATAAAAATGAATTGATATAATAAATTGATATAATGAATTGATATATTAAATTGATATAATAAATGAATATAATAAATTGACATAATAAATTGATAAAAATGAATTGATATAATAAATTGATATAATAAATTGATATAATGAATTGATATATTAAATTGATATAATAAATTGACATAATAAATTGATAAAAATGAATTGATATAATAAATTGATATAATGAATTGATATATTAAATTGATATAATAAATTGACATAATAAATTGATATAATAAATTGACATAATAAATTGACATAATAAATTGACATATTAAATTGACATAATAAATTAACATAATAAATTGACATATTAAATTGACATAATAAATCGACATAATAAATTGAAATAATAAATTGAAATAATAAATTGACATAATAAATTAACATAATAAATTGACATATTAAATTGACATAATAAATCTATATAATAAATTGACTTAATAAATTGATATAATTTATTTCTATAATTAATTGACATAATAAATCTATATTAATTAATATGATAAATTGGCATGATACATAGACATAATACATCGATATAATAAATTAATACAGTCAATTCTTTTTTATACTTTTTAGAAGTTATGTGGTTTTTCCTATTCGGTGCAGAAAAGGACTAATCTTTGTCAAAGCTAAACCAACCAGATATTTTTGAATAGAGAATCATTCAAATCACAATGTTCCGTTTCAAGTTTTTAAAAATGTTAAAACCAAAAAAAGTTATTAAACTTTATAATCATTATTGTGTAGTTTTATGTTTTTTCAATTTCTCCGTAAACTCTTAATGATTTTTTGGTTTTATTATTGGTTTTTTATGCTATTTTCTACGTTATCACCCCCATTTCTTATGCGGTAAATTACAATTTCCCACCTCCCTCTCTCTCTTCTCATCTATCTGACTCCCTTATATAGTTTTGTAGCAGTTGGGCTGTGGTTATTGATTTATTGTATGATCGATCGATTATAATGCACTCTGTTGCACTCGCATGAATTATATATATATATATATATATATATATATATATATATATATATATATATATTCCATTGACCATTGATATATTAATCTATTCATCATATAACATCTACAATTGTTTTTGGTAAGATATGCATTGTTTCTTTTCTATTTACGGGCTCTGTTGCAAAGTTGCTGGTGCTGATGCTTGCTGCCGCTGTTGACCTTTCTGTTAGACTCTATTAATGTAAATTATATTGTTATTATTGTTTAGCATTTCTAAATTTAACCGAGAGATTTATCTAGCAATTAATTTGTAGTTACGTAAAATTATTCTAAAATGAAAAAGATGGCACTTCACAACATTTTTTGTTTATTGTCCTCTCAGATAAATTCAGATATAAACATAAATTGTTGAAATAAATTTCATATCAGTGAAACCTCTGGCATTCTGGATTCAAATTTGACTCTATGGCATCGAGTCTATTGTGTATCTAATGGACACCTAGGAGGTTTTGTCCAAATTCCCGAAAACTACCCCATAATTTTCTGAATATATCGCGCTCCAGTGTAATGTTAATGAAATTACAGATTTTATTATGTATATTGTGCACCTTTGTATAAGCTGCACGCGCGCACACACACACATATTTATATATAAACTCAATTCTTTTTTTATGGAGTAGATACGTTCCTCAGAAAACCGCATTAAAAAAACAACTTACGTTGTATAAATAGGGATACGTTTCATAAATTTCAAAAAGCACTTAAAACAAAAAAATCGCTTAAAACGTCGTGTGAACTCAGAAAAAAGAAATCGGTATTACACTGACAAGTCTCTCACTGTACTTTTTATTAGTCGTTTAGAGAAGAGTGTAATTGGATAATGGTAGAACCAATAAGAGTACTATTAGACTATTGGACAGTATTTCTCCTTCACACGCGTTCAATGTGCCGCTATTCCATTTCAATGGATAATTTATTGATTTTGCACTGTCAATTATTTCCTTGTGTTGAAATTGATTTACCTACCAATCCATAGGAATCCTAGAGATTCCTATTCAGAAATGTTTCAAATCCGTCAATAAATTGAGTTTATTAAAGGCAAATTGAATAAATATTAGTGATAATTGGATTGAACTCTCTCGCATCTCTCTCAATTATACACTTTAAATAACTAACTTTCGTTTATATTGTTGCTCTCAGGATGTAAAAGAGTTTCCGGAATTCCCAAACTGAGTAAATGGGAGGGTGTGACTGGTGAATTGGTGGGCATAAAATGTACCGGGCCCGCATGTGTCATGTTACTACCAAATTCCTCTGAAACCAAAGAACGATGCGCACTACTCATAAAATATTTATTATCCCCACTCAGTCGGCAAGTGACAAAGAGTTTGTTCCATTCTTACATATGTAAATCGATAAATAAGATCGAATTAAAATGATCTAACCAGGATCAGGATTTTCAACACACTGATAAGCTCCCATTGGGGCATTCTTGCTTCATCATTTGCGAGCATTCCTCCCTTTGTTGGTGAGAAATTTCACAGGGACGACCAACTTTATCATCCTCATCCTCATCCTCATCCTCATCCTCCTCATCCTCATCCTCATCCTCATCATCCTCATCATCCTCATCCTCATCCTTATCATCATCCTCATCATCAATCGGTGACTGGCAACCAGGTATGAACTGGCTAATCCATTCACGCTGCTTTGAGCTGCATAATTAAACAAATCATATTTTTGTAACCAATAATAATAATAATAATAATAATAATAATAATAATAATAATAATAATAATAATAATAATAATAATAATAATAATAATAATAATAATAATAATAATAATAATAATAATAATATTATTATTATTATTATTATTATTATTATTATTATTATTATTATTATTATTATTATTATTATTATTTTCATGGGGTATTCCGGGTACTTATGCCAGCAGCTCAGCCCGTAATAATCAATTAATAGTGACATTTCTATTAAATTGTTATAACAATAACTGTTTAATTGCTCCAGATTAACCAAGTTTGCCCCCCCCCTCCCCTCCCCCTCCCTTTTATACACCGTCACATATGTCTGCCTACTCCCTGGGTTCACGGGCTCATTTACAGTGGATGTTACTAATACAATAGTCATTTGATTCGTTGCAGTTATGCTATTGGATATGAACCTTTCTATAATATTCAGCAACTTTACTTCCCCTTTTTTATGTTCTAGATTAACTATCAATACTATCCGTAACTCTCTCTATCCAAACCTTTTGTATAAAGGCCTAATTCCCGAAGAAAAACTCGGAAAAGGATCGAATCTGTATTTCGATTACGAACCAGAACTTGTAGATGTTAGAAATCCCTCTACAATCATCGGCTCTGTATTGGGGCGTCCGAGTATCGTTGATCTCACAAAAATATCGTCCGAATATGGAATCCCGAATACCCCAGTGCGCTCAGGGTCATCTAAACCCCAATTGTTAGCCCAAAAGAGTTGCGGATCTTTCTCTAAAACTCACCAGAATTTCTCAAAGCACAAACGCGTGAAATCATACGACGAGAACAAATGCAATCATTGCAACAACCATTTGGTCATTGACCAGCCAAACGTGTCCCCAATACATCACGAGGTGACTTCATTCCTGACAGGAAATCGGCATTCGCAGTCCCAATGTGATGCTCATGGCCTTCAATCATCGGCCGCGTCCCCCGTCATTGCCGCCATCCCTACCTCCTCTTTATCCATTGACAATGACGGATTTATTTCACAAATCTAGTTCATTCAGTTCATCGCTCGATGATTTTTTATTGAATATCATAATTATTATTATTATTGATTATCATTATTATTTATTATTATTATTGATTATTATTATTAATTATTGTTATTTATTATTATTAATTATTATTGATTATTATTATTTTTATTATTATTTTTATTATTAATATTATTATTATTATTATTATTGATTATTATTATTATTATTAATATTTTTATTATTATTATTATTATTATTATTATTATTATTATTATTATTATTTTCTTGTTTAAATATAATTTGTCGGCAATTTTCCGTCTTTTGTTCTAATTTTATGATTGAAATGTTGAATGAAGCCCACTTGAGATGAGATCAACAAATATTGATTAATGGAATGATTGGTATCGAATTTTTTGATTTTTGCACATTAATTGATTTTTTAATTGGATGTTTAGTGCAGCAAATAATTAATAGAGTGTTTGAAATTGATCTTTTGAATTTTTAGCACTTATTTAATTTTTGGTGCTATAATTGAAAAGTGAAATAATTGGTATCGAATTTTTAGAGGTTTTTAGCGCATTTATTGATTTTTTGAATAGATTTCTAGAGCATCTATTGGCATTTTAGTACAAGTAATTTTAGAGCGGATATTTTGCAATGGTTGATTTTTATTGTATATTTGGTCCAAGCATTAACTTATTGAATTATTCGTATCGATTTTCGAATTTTAGCACTTTTATTTTTTAGGATGTTTTTAGTAGATGATTGATTTGCGATAGAAATTATGCGTTATATAATCTGCATTGGGGCTTCATTAGTGCCAGCCATTACATGTCAGGTCTATATCACTTATATCTGGTGGAGTTGCTCTTACGTTAAGCTAATGCTCCAAATACGTTTACAATCTATTAAATCTGTGAGCACTCGGCCTGTCAATAAAAATTCTCAAAGCACACTATGAGAACCATTTGTTTGGAAAATATTAGTTTTGATATATTCTGTTGGTGGGTGGCGCTTAGGACCGTAATTGGCATGAAATGAGATCGTTTGTGCTGTCGTTAACTAGAGCACTTGTAATTTCGTCTCATTTTGTTATTGATTTTGCTTTTTTATATTGATAGTCAGGTTTGTTTTAATAAGTCAACATTCAGCTGTTGCTCGTTGGATACGAAACCGCATATCTCTTCGATTATCATATCTTGATGTGCTTATTGTGGTTCCTTAATGTTTCAATGTTTCCAGAAACCAAATCAAATGGAGTGCCATCTTGCACTCCTACAAAGGGCCTGTCTATCTGTCTGTCTATCTGTCTATCTATCTATCTGTCTATCTATCTATCTGTCCATCTGTCCATCTGTCCATCTGTCTATCTGTCTATCTATCTATTATATTATTGGAATTTTGAATTGCCTTCAATTATTTGTAATTGATTTTGGATGTGCTGAGCACGAGTTCCAGCACAAAAACTCTAATAATAATTATTTTGAAAACAAGCTGTATATTAATTTATTTAAACAATTGCTTATGGAACCTTAGAGAAATAAAGTAAAATAAAACCAGAGCTAATCTGGTGAGGTTGAAATTTGAGATTTGGTCCGAAATCGTGAGTATTTATATTGAAATGATTTCAATGAAATTCCAAGGAAATCCATCTCCAGTGTAGTGGCGAGGTGAGGGGTGACATAATTACTACTAATGGGTTGGATAAAGATTAAATAAATATTCATTTGATGTGTATAGAGCAGGGGCGGGCATCCTTGTGTACATTTATGGATTTATATACAAACTAATTGCTGCATAATTCTGCTCGGTTGAAGAAAAATAAACTCGGAAGAAAGGAATGGATTTCAATTCCAAATATTGGCAGGGTTTGCATTGGTTTACCCGGGCTTGGAATTCGCCTGGCTCCATAAAGACGGTACCAGCGCAACTCGAATGTCGTCAAATTCAAAACCAATCTAAGAAATCCCCCAAGTAAATGGTAAATTCAAACCTTCAAAATGCACATTAATACGAAATTTGAAGAGGTTTTCATGATTAATTTTCGGTAGACCTCGTTTTGAGGCTCGAATCTCTGCACGTTTCCCTAAACTTAAAATACTTTAATTTCGGACAGTAATTAATAAATTATTAATTAACATAAATAATAATTTTTATTGATTATTCCTGACTTCAAATGTGCTGTTTAGGATGCCTAGGTCATTAATATTTTTCTTGTTATGATTAAGGAAGTGGCGCAATGATTTTCCGAGGATTGTATTAAAAAGCACCTTGAGTTAAACAGACTTTCAAGGTCATCATAATGTCACAGGTCAGGGTGATGTAATACATCGAGTTGCTGATCATTCAATTTAATTATTTTAACAAATTATTTTATTTATTACATTTTATTTTTTTTTAATTACTTATTTTATTTTATATATTTATTTACTATATTTCATTAATTAAAATAATTATTGTTTTTTTATTCTTTACTTTATTTTATTAATAATATTTAGTAAAATAATTAAATTAAATGGAGTATTAAATAAAACTCTATTACTCCAAGCGCACCGGAGTCCTTATATCTTTATACTAATAGTAAAACATAATTTCAAAGATTTCATTAAAACGAAAAAACAACAGCGACAATACGACTTATAAAACGCACTAACAACTCTATTTATAATTCCTGCTGACATGACGCAATGCCTATCAACGGGCGCATTATGAAGGTTTCAGGTGTAATCAGGTTGAGGGCACCTCAAATGTCAATTAATAATAATAATAATAATAATTTTTTAAATTAACATTATATATATATATATATATATATATATATATTTGTGTGTGTGTGCGTGTGAAAGGAATAATAGAAAAGTAATTTCCCCCGCAATATCGTGACAGACTTGAAAACCTTTTGAAGCTAACGGATAATTTCACAAGCTTATTTGATGCGTACGTTTAATGATATCCTATTAGAGTGATAAGCAGGTAGGGAGAAAAAGAAAAAAGAATAATTGTCAATTCAAAAGAGTTTCAGCGCTCGTAGAAAAGCAAATTGCCCAGGAAATTCTGCTAGTGAAATTAACAGAATGACGCCTAATTAGAAAGTAAAATAATGAGAGTAAACTCAATTCGAGAAAGAAAACGCAAAGTGAAATTTGAGAAACTTTAAAATAGAATTCTTTACCTGAAATTTGCCTAGAAATAGATGTGTAGTCTCCAGGGCTGGTTCACATTTCAAAAGGTTGTAGGTGAAAAAAATACTGTTAACCATTTATATTTCACATAGTATGGGATCGCAATGTTGCGATGAGCTAGGTCTTGATTTTCGGTACTTTTGCAATAAATTTTATATAGGTTATATACAACACTTGATAATATTTGCATTTATTATTTATTTCCAATCTCGAAAGGCCATTTGTCCCCTTTTATTTCCTATGTAGGTTTGGAATATTTTCTGACCGTTGAATCCATTTATCTTTCCAACTGCAAAAAATTAGAAAAAACCTTTCCCATATCTTTTGTTCCAAACCTCCTAAGTTGATCAATTAATTTTATTTTTATTAATTTTAATTAAATATGCTTTAGCACAATCATTCACTTTTTAATGCTATTTATTATATTCCTCATATGTTCATCTAGTAAATAATAAATTATAAAATAAAAATTATAAAAATAATTTATAAAAGAATTATAAATATAAATTATAATTTATAAATTTAAATTATAAATATAAATTATAACAAAATTTATGGGGTTTATTTTCCCATGGAGACAGAGCTCAATAATACAAATGTACCACCACCAAGTGTGACGATTGATGCCCTCCCGATATATATCTTGGTAATATTGCTGGTGAATTAAACCGATAAACCAACACACACTTTCCAAACCTTTACAATAAGTCTTATGAATCTCATGGAACAATTCTCACATTATTGGGGTTTGTACATTTACACTTGTGGAACAGATGTCCAAATGGATGTCCATACAGTTTTGTGTAAATGCAATTAATGTGAACTTGAAAACTTACAATTTACTGAATTTTGGGTGGAATTTTCCTATTTCCGATAGTGCGCAGCTGTGAGTCTCCCCAAAGTATGCTGAACCTTAACCATTCTATCCCATAGACAAATCCACGCTACACCACAATTTGTCACCTTCCTAGACCAGTAACGTAACATCATAATCCCTTTACTCTTATCAACGTCAACATAATAAATATAAATATAAGATTGAGCTCAATCCATATGGGCCAGCAAATTATCATTCAACGTGAAATTTATCAACTCATAATCCAGGAGAATATTCAGAGCAATAACCCCCCCCCGCCCGCCGCGTCAAATTGCCCCGGGAGAAATAGTATGATCTAATTATCTTTTCAAGAAATCTCCACATGAAAGTTATAACTGAATTCATTCAATAAATTTGCAACTATAATTGACGATTTTTCATTGTTTTTTTGTGGAAATCGATTATTTTTGTGTCTAAGAAAATTCGTGAAAAAACAAAACAAGATTAATTGTCAACGCGAATGTTGGGAGAGAACGATTCGAGAGGCGAGTGAGAGGCGAGCGAGTTTACCGGGGAACTTTAAGGCAAATAAATGACAAGATTAATTAATGGACTCTTCAGTGGATTTTATGATCCGTGATTCTGATCGGATCGATTTTCTATCAGCTTTTGATTACGGTTTATGCCAATTATTGAATTATATTCCTTTCCAAGACAAAATATTAATGACTAATAATTGCAATAATAATAATAATAATAATAATAATAATAATAATAATAATAATAATAATAATAATAATAATAATAATAATAATAATAATAATAATAATACTAATAATAATAATAATAATAATAATAATAATAATAAAAAATAATTGTTTCGTACTTTTAAATTACTTATTCTACGTATTGAGAATAATTATTGTTTTGAATCATAAATTTAAAGAATTGTAGGCAAAATTGCAATCTCAGGATAGTGACATTTGAAAACTTGAAATTATGGCTAATGATCAAGGAAACCGCACAACTGCCAATTATGTTGCATTTAGAGATACAGAACGATTGATTGGGTATGCCACAAAAATTCAAGATACGATGAACCCCAACGATTTGATTCTCGATGCCAGGAGACCGATCGAATAATTAATAGAAATACAATCAACGTGACAGAAATTATCCAATAATAATAAATAACGATTATAATGAATAATTAAAAGATAACATCAATAAAAAACTCTTCATACGATATATTTCGACAGCATAACTGTCATCTTCAGGTACACAAAACCAACTAAAAATATTATGAATTAACATTTAATTTAAACAAATTATTTTTTATTAATTTAATTTTGTAATAAATAAATATTAAAAAAATATATTCAAATAACTTTTAACTAATTTAAAATTTTTATTTATATAAATATTATAATTTTTATTTATATTATAATTTTTAAAAAAATAATGTAATTTAAAAATTCAATTATTTTAATAATATTAAAGAAAAAGTTTTTTTAAAAAAACAATACATAAACATGATTTAACCTACTCAAACTATTTAAAAACATTCAAAACATTCGTAGTCACAGCACTTTGCACATTAATCTTTGGATCCAATGACATTATCAGCAATGCTTCACTCACATATCACGCGTTGCCAATAATTATTAAAACTTTTCAACAAAATTCTAAAATCAGACTAAATTCTAAAATCAATTAGTCTGATTTTTTAAATTACATTATTTTTTAAAAAATTATAATATAAATTAATAAAAAATAATTTGTTTAAATTAAATGTTAATTCATAATATTTTTAGTTGGTTTTGTGTACCTGGAGATGAAAGTTATGCTGTCGAAATATATCGTACGAAATTTTTTTTATTGGCGTTATTTTATAATTAAATCGTTGCCAAATTTATTTAATTATTTATTTATAATGAATAATAATAATAATTAGAATTATAATGTCATATTATCACTTATAATTACAATTTCTGCGCCAAGAATGAATTTTAATTAAAAAAAAATGCGAAAAGTAATTTTCATAATTAAAATTTGGTTGGCTTCCATAGTGATGTTTAATCGTGCTTACTTGGAGTTCTCGATTTTGTTTATCAGATATTTCATATTTGCCCAAGATATTAATATTATTTGCAGATGGGAATCTGCCTATAATTGATAATTTTTGTTTAAATCGACGTGAGTTCTTGATTGAAATGGAATTGGTGGGAATTATCGATTGAAGAACCGGATTTGGCACCCGGCATTGAGTAATCATCACGCATGATTGGCGGTGGATGTGAAGAAGCACAGTCAGCTAGACCGGGGCATCCGTTGACTATTCAGCGCTCCAAATCTTTATCGGAATTTGAGAGTAAAAACGAACAAAATAAAGTGAAAATATTGATTTGCAAATTCTAGAGCAAATAAATTGTAGAAATTTATTGTTGTTTTAATTTCACTGTTTTCGCTCTGTTGAATTGCTGTAGATGTGAATTGCATTATCAGCTGACTGTTTCTCAGTTGCACATTTTCCAGATAAAACTCAGAATTTTTGTTTAAATGATTGTTTTTCCATCCAACATTAAATGGTGAATTATTCTGAATATTTTTTGTTTGAATCGGTTGTTTTTGATAATCGAAATAAATTGATAAAAATTCAAAAAAAACCTAAAAAGAATTAATTTAAAATAAAAATTCTAAGAGATGTACTATACTAGATTCATCCGACTTTATCCCCACCATCAAACATGCAAATGAGTGCACAATTTTGAATGGTCCGTTCTAGTCTATTCATAAAAATTGTCACTTGGGTGATTTCTAAATTGACTGTTTATGTAGTAGATTAAACTTGGAAATGGTGTAAAGGCTGACAATTTGTCAGTAACGCTCTTCTGAAATTATTTTTTATTTTAAATTATTTAGGTATTACTGCCATTCGTCAGATAATTTAAAGATAGCCCTGGACTATAGCAGTATTTATAACCTTTCTCAACTTTATTTATACTTTTTGAAAGACAAAATCTTTTGAACCTAATTTCAACTTCATTGTTTTAGATAGTAAACATACTAGCCATCCTATAAGACCATCAATGTGGCTCTCCATGATGGAAGGTTTTATACCTCTGGGAAGATATCCTATTTGTGTCCTGAATATAGAGCAAAAATAGTTAATTAGGGTTGCTAATAGCCTTTTACTGACCCTTCAAATAAATCTTATGATCACAATAAAAAGGTTTTTCTGAAATTTCAGCAAGGATAAATTTGTCCTTCGGCACATTTCCTAATGGTAATTAATGCAAATCTTAATTATAATACGGATTTTTGCAGGGAAATATTTTCACAGATTTCATGCGAAAAGACATCCTGACAGGTGATAACTGTAACCAAGCAAGTCAACCTCAATGTCTGCCATTTTGAAACCTCATTTTTGGAGAAATCTAGAATCTCTGGCAGTGATCCAAGTTTCCGACTCTTATTACTTTGACATAATTAAAAAAAATTAACAAATATTTTTTAATTTTATTAATTGAATTTAAGTAAATTCCGTTGACTTCAATAAAAATGATGTCAATGTCTTTGCTGCCTTTGATATGCTCAGCTTTTTTAAATAAATTAAAATTTGTCGAATATTCAATTTTTAATTATTTTTGTTTAAATTTCTGATGTCAAGGTGAGAATATTAAATCAGAATACATTGTGTACATTTTATGTTTAAGTTGATTGCTTGTTGTATATTATAGTTTAAAAACACATCGACGAATACAAATATGGTAATATAAAATCAATGGGGAGACTCCGGGAAAAGATATTCAATAAATAAAAAATTAATGGATAATTTAGAAGCCAAGCCATGAGGCAAACTCGAGGAGATAATTAGATTAATTCTCTCATAAAAACAATAAGCGAAATTAGTTTCCAGTTAGTAGAAAGGCGTGAAGTTGCCTAACCATTTAAGGTAGCTTAAACAAAATAATTGTTTAGTTAATACTTAGTATGATTAGTTTGTTGACTAAAAACAGATATTAAAAGGAAGATAGAAGCAAAATAAAACGTAACCAAATTTTGAGATACAAAGGTTAATCTGAAAGCGAGTGAAACCTAGCATTACCAATTCAAATTAAGGCGCTTATCAGAAATACTCATCTACTGTGGGTAGACTTAACCTTATCGCAAAGGTCCAAGATATATTGTTTTGAGGATTGTTTTTACTGGGGTAAATACGAATAAAAGTTGCTTGTGTTGGATTCTGCTAATTTCCTTTGTCAAGTGAGAACACGAAGAGTCAGAGAACACACCGACTTGTAAAAAATAAACCCAACAACATTATTATTCTGAAAATAAATAATTGTAAAACATTCTTCGTCCAGAAATGGAAAATTAAGAAGAAAACAATTTTAAAATAGAACAAGTTATTTGAAGTTATATTTTCTGTTATTTTAGTATGTGTATGTAGATATATTGGATGAGTTAATAGCCTTATCCTTTGTTTTAATGAACAGAATAATTCCAAAATTTTCTAATGGTATTGGGTATTGCATAATTTGGGATTTGGGACCAGCTTTGGTGATTATTAATAAATTGCCAGGCATTGACCTTGGAACCGTCTTCAGTTTGATACGAATTTTTAAGAAAGCAAACTTTGATTAGTTCAAAACTTGCACAGAAGAAATACAAAAGATACCAAAATACACTCAATTAATCACAAAGTATACCCCAAAAAAAGATTTATACCTAACAAATAAGTTGGAAATAATAAATGAGAATAAGAAATGAAACCGGTCAAGAACGGCGGGATTAATGAAGATAGAAACTGGTATCTTGAAATAATTGTTTTTGTTTTTATATTTTAAATCAAAGCCTTCATTTGGAGATAAATCAGCAAGATAAATAATTCCGGTGTCCCCTTTCAAATTGTGATTTGCACACAAACCTGAATGGATTCAAATTTCTAAATTGGATCTCATTGACTCTGTTTTAAACAAAAACCGGCACAATTTTTATTAAATGGAAAAAGAGAAACAAATAACAATTTTTCGAAAGGAAATTAAAAATAAAGCAGCACAAATTCGACTAAACTGTTTACCGGAAATAAAAATGAATTTTAATTGCAAAAAGCCCTTGGAAGCCAAATCATGAGCGGACTTATTTTCGCTTTTAATTTTAACAAGAAAATTCTGAATATTAATAAAAATTATATAATATTGTTTTTTAATTTGGTGGATGCCATTGACGTCGAAATTCAGGAAATATTTCTAGCTTAACTCTGGTACTGTGTCACATTTATTGGTTTAGCACTCAATAAATGATAATGTTAACCCTCAAATCATTGTACAAATTTCAACAAACCAAAAATAAAACATGCAAATGTTTTTATAACCGAGTGCGTCGTTCGCATTTGCCCATCTGCAATTGGCTAAATGTGAAATGTGAGCACTTTCTAAGCACAGCGCACGTTGACTCTATTTGGTGGCACGCATGTCAGAGGTTCATCATTACTGGCGTATGAAAATGCAATATTATAAAAATAATAATAATAATAATAATAATAATAATAATAATAATAATAATAATAATAATAATAATAAAAATAATAAAAATAATAAAAATAATAATAATAATAATAATAATAATAAAAATAATAATAATTGAATGAAAACAATTAATTGACTTTCTGCTGTCTAGACAATATAATTTAATATTTAACTGAAATATCAAATTATAAATTAAATAGAAAATTTTTAATATTTTTGTTCCTCCTATCGATTTGTCTAATAATTGATATCGGTTTTCTATTGACCAGCTTGGATTTTTTATTGAAAATTTTTTTCTAATCAATATAAAAATTTGATTAATTATTTCTGAATTCGGATCTCAAAAACACTGGATAACATTTTGAACTTCGGCGTTTTTTAATAAATATTTGTTCCCTGTTTTTGCTGTATTCTTTTCTATTTTGATTCTATATTTGTCTTTTAGAATACCGAAAAATCTTTAGAGAAACAACTCACCTAATATTTAAAAATATTTGAACGGCTCGAGTCGAAGATCCATCTGATCCATACATACACACACACATACACATACTGGATCATTTGGGAGAACAGAAATACATTTCGTCAACTTCCTAACGAATTGAAAATTGGGTTCATCTTTTTAAAAGAATTGATAGAGAGAAAGAGATTGCTTTTTATCTTGAAAGAAATAATCAAGATGCCAGGATCAGAGATGAAAAAACTTTTAAATGATTAGGAACTTATTTTCATATTTTGTACTTGCGTGTCAGGTTAGGGAATAAAGAATTCATTTAGAATCTACAAACGAGATACGGAAGTGAGACTAGTAAAGCTAATAATTGACGAAAACTTCTCCAAAGATCCGGTACAAAAGATCACTTGCTCTTAAACTGATTTACAAAAAAAGTGATCTCTGGATATTTGAAATCCCTAAAAACAGATATTTTATCAAATAATCGTAGCGTTATGATACTTAACCGTTAATTTCCTTCGTCCTTTGCATCCGTTTCGAGTGTAACTAGTGTAACGGATCATCAGAAGTAATGAGTTTCGAATCGTCATTCATAATGAAGCCCATTCAAAGAAAGGTGACATATGAAGGCTATGATGATCCATTTAATGTTGCTTGAAATTATTGTATTATATTTTTTATTGTATGATTTCTTTAAAAAGGGTGTTGGAGAAGGACGGGTAATAAGTTTGTCAGACAAACACGAATACGCCATACGTTTTTTGGTTATTAAACGCACAATAATTTGCATTAAAATCTTTATATCTGTGTTGTGGTTGTAAAATTAATGATATTTTAAGGAATGGCAAGGTGGAATATTATCAAGTCAGTCAAACCAAAGGTATAGAAAATATATAAATTGTAAAATTTAAACGATAAAAACGAGGGAGATATAGATGGGGCAATGGTGAAGATCACAGTGGTAATGGATTCTTTATGGAATGTTCAGAAAGGGTAGAAAAGACAAGGAAAAGCCCAGAAACGTAGAATTGTTCATTAATTAATAAAAAAACCGAGTTTGGTAAAGAACAAAAATAGTAAACAAGAGGAAATAGAAAAAGCTATTATCATGACAGTAAGATTAAAAGAAAAAGAGAAAAGAGATTATTACGAGAAAAGCTATGGGTATATTGATTAATCATTCTTAGGAAACTAAACACATGAAAGGGACCGCAAGTCCAAGGTTGTCAACAGTTGTGGATCTACCAGACAGTAAAAACGAACAGTCTCATTGCGTTAATTGAAACTTTGTGATTGATAGATTGTGAATACAAAATATACGATGGGTATTGTTTGATTTTTATAGAACACGTGGAGTCAGTGACAACGACACTTATCATTACATTTAATTAAAACACGACATATGCACCTTTTTGGATAGGTGCAAAATTATTATAAAATAATCTTGCATTGAAAGTATTTGTTTTTCCTCCGTTTATTATGCAACATATTTACTTCAAAAAAAATATTTTTCTTCATTAGTGTTTTACTAGTAAACAAATTCTCGGATTAGTAAACAACACGTTTAGAAAAATTTTTGTTTATTTAAAAATAAAGTGATTTCTCACGGGCGTATTCGAGTTATTAATTGTTGCTTGCGTCGGAACGGATTTGGATCGTTTGACAAATAGTTTTTGCTTATTGATATTAGGAATGCTGTGAAAGTGATGGTGAAAGACCGAAGTGCAAAAGTCATTTACAGATGACAATTGCTCAAAATCATTTCTAGACCACGTAAATCGGTGCTGTTGAAAGCACTTGCATTTCATGTAGAACTTCATAAAGATCGTCCTGAAATCCGACGACATTAAACAGTACAATATGAAAGTTATTGAATTTTTACACAGTGACAACAAATCCATCAGATCTCCCAAATACGTATAAACGCAATAACTTTTTTTGTGGATTCGAGATAAAAACTGCATGATTGCATGGGGGACCTCGGCTATTAAAATTATGATAACGATCACTATTAACAGTCTTGTTGCTCTATGGTGGTTATTATTACCCCTCCTTGTGAGGTTATTGGTTGACAATCTTTCAAAGACCAAAGAGCGTTTTCGTTCTTCATTTTGAGCTATGCTATGCAATAGCGCACCGATAAAAACAGCCATAACAATCGACGGTATGATTTTATCCAGAATTGATACCATCCAATAACTGTAGAAGTCGAGTATTGGCTTGTTCAAATACCTTGACGCTTGGTATTGAAAGTATCTATCTGTTTGGTTGGAAATGTTAGCAACATTTTTCAATTTGTATTCAATGGTCTGAGTGAACAAATAAGGAATAATCAAAAAAATGTTGAAAACCAAACACGTGAAAACGATCACAAACGCACGACGTTTCTCCTGGGTCGCTCGATATCGCAACGCGGAGGAAACTGTGCATTGTCTCACGATATGATACCTAAAAACTGCCAAGGCTGACCCAAGCCATACTGTAGTGTTATGAGATATCAAAGAGACATTTGAACTAAAAATATAATAGAAAACCCAGCCCCAATTATTATACCAAGGACGCAACGCCATCAGAATCTCAATATCAAGTATGTAGAATTTAATTAACACCGGCAGTTGCACCAAGCAAGTAACGATGTCCAAAGCTGCTAGGGATAAAAGAATCAAATTTGTCGGAGTCTTCATTCGTTTGTGATTCAAAACAAACACATTGAGGATATTGGTGAAAATCGAAACTACACAAACCAAAGCACCTAGATATCCATATAAAGGTAGAAATCGTTTATGAAATTTTCGGAGATTACGAAAATCGCACTGATTGAGAGTCGATGTAGTGTTGTTGAAATTCATTTTGTGGAGAATATTTCAATGATTTTGATATAAAAGATACGAACCAATGAGAATAGATCTGCATTCTCATTGGATAATTTGTCTATGAGGAGCCGGTATGCTTGTGGATTTATAGATTTACAAATCATTTCTGACAACTCTTTTATTGGTAATCATTAAAGACAATCGGAACGAATGGAAAGTTATTATTTAAGATTTTAATAACGATTTAGCAAATATCAGATAAATAATAAAATAAGCCCTTGTCGCTAAGAAATTTTCGATTATCAAATAATTCTCTTCAATTTCCTCGAGAGGAGCAATTTTCAACCTTAAATGCGTTCCGGTCTTTATTTAAAAAACAAAAAAATAAATTTTAAATGAAGACTAAACCGCATTTTTTCATCAATACAATAATTGCATTGCAGCAAGAGCTTATTTTATTATTTACTTATCTGATATTTTGTTGAGTTTTAATTAAATGATAATAATAATAATAATAATAGTCGTTATCACTGACCGCATATAATCTATAAAAATCAAACAATACCCAACGTATATTTATATTCGAAACTTTACTACACAGTCACAAAATTCAATTAACGTTATGACTGCACGCTCTGGCTGTCTAGTAACAGCCAGACAGCTGTTCCTTTTGTTAACACAACTCTGCTTTACCTTAATTAATTAATTAGTTAATTAATTAGCGATATTCTGTTTTTGTACATTTTATTGCTTATCGATCTTTTCTGAACATATTCTGATAAATTCATTCTCACCGTGATATTCACCATCATCTCATTTATATCTGTCTCATTTTTTAAAATTTGAATTAGGTGATTTATTCATTTTCTACGTTTTAGCATTCCTTGCCATTCAATTCTAATTACATGAAAATTACAATTCCTTTAAAATAATCTTTAATTAAACAACGCTTCAATTTTAATCTATGCTGCTACCAAGGAATCACAGTTTTATAGACATAGTAAATAATTAGCAAAATATACAGGTAACGATAACTTTTCTATGGTTTATACACATTACATGAAATTTGAAAAATCATACTGAATAGACGCAATTCAAATTTCTGGTGTAAATAATGGTTCTTTTAAATCTTAATTTCCAGAAACTTTTATGAGTTCTAAATACGTATATCTAGGATGACAATATTTGCATAGATCACAAGGTCTCCCCTCTTCACATTACTATTCAGAATGATTATAAATTATATTTAAATTCCTATTGCTAAGAAATCAATGTGGCATTTTTAGGAAATGTTTTATAAATATTTAAACAAACTTTTTACAAACAATTGTGAAAGAGTCAGTAGCTTAGTCCTTTACGCCGATGAAGTCGGTAAATCAAATAAATCCGAACGCCTGATTTTCCAGCTTGCGTCATTACCCGATGTGCTGCTATTTCTGTCAATGCTAGAATTTAACAATGGAGCACCCTCACCTGTATTGATTTTCTTTTTCTAGAAATAGATTTGACAAAGTGAAAGTAAACAGATAAATTACATAAAGTGATAAATAAGAGATCTACGATTTCTTACAAAACTTTCATTTCTGCAAATTAAGTAAAAGCTACAAACGCGTTTAGAATTTTATTACAAAATGTTATTATAGTAACTATGTCAAATATTTTATACATATTGATTTATCACAGTTTTATAGATCCATTATTTATATTGTGGAACGAAAAATTGTCTAAAAATCATTTAATTCAATGGCCAAAATATGTGCAGTAAAAGATTGTAAGCAATTTGACACTCGCGATATGAATCAGATTCACTCTTGTTGATGCTAGATAAATTATATAAATCAATCCATGGGATCAAAGTCAATAAATTATAAATTCAAAGATAAATAACAAAAGTTATGCTTATGACAATCTATATAAAGTAAAAAACAATGAATGAAATAACTAGGAGCAATTATTTAAATTCAATAAAACTCATAATCAATAAAGCTGATAATACAGAACAAAACTGATAGTAATCAATAAAACTGATAGTAAAGAACAAAACCGATAACCAACAGAACTGATAATAATCAATAAAACTGATAATAACCAACAAAACTGATAATAAAGAACAAAACCGATAACCAACAAAACTGATAATAATCAATAAAACTGATAATAACCAACAAAACTGATAATAAAGAACAAAACCGATAATCAATAAAACTGATAATAAAGAACAAAACCGATAACCAATAAAACTGATAATAATCAATAAAACTGATAATAATCAATAAAATTAATAATAAAGAACAAAACCAATAATAATCAATAAAACTGATAATAAAGAACAAAACCGATAATCAATTACCTGATAATGAAATCAATAACGAAATTTCTGTGCCAAAAATGCTCCTGCAATGAAATATTAGTAATTTATTGAAAAATAGAAATTGTGGCCGACAGTAAATAAAAAGAGAACAAAGATATATTTAACTCTCCATAGCAACCAAATTATTTCAATCACACCAATAATCAAATCATAAAGATTTAAGATCGACTTTTCTGCTCCGTTGTGTCAGTCCAATCAGGAACTTTCCCCTTTTCTATGTAGGTTTCCCTGGTGAGCGACCGAACGCCGATCGTATCGAGGTCACCGAATATTGCGGCTCCTAGCCAGCCGGTGTAATTGGCATAGCAAGGAGGATCATGCATCTTGTACGTCTCCTGCTGCAATCTGCTGTATCGATTATTGTGCTGGGACAATTTCCTGATCTCAGCCAACAATCGAGATCTAAATCCGGGAATTTCACAAGTTCCTCCGATAACTAATATATTCTCGCACAGCACGCTAGATTTTCGATATAATCAATAATTCTAATCAATAACAATCACTAATAATCAATAGATATCAATAACTATAATCAATAATGCTAATCGATAATAATTGAAATCAATAACAGTAATAATAAGCAATAATAGTCAATAGTACTAGAAATGCCTGCAATAGAGTCCTCAAACATGTGTTCAATCAATTTCCAATTATAATTATTGATTAAAAATAAATTTTCGATTAGAATTGAGCTATTGAAAATTTTTAATTTTCAATAATTATGTCATTATCTAATCATTAATTTTTAATGATTTTTAGCTATTTGTAATTTATGATTTAGTTAAACTTTCTGATGAAATTGGGCTAATATTCTTGTATTTGGGGCTGGCAATAACGCTCATGATTTTACGGTGAGAAATGGATTATATCAACATCAAGGTTTCGATCTAGCTTACAGTAGGTCTAGGCAAGAATGCATAGATTAGTTCCCGCTGGATTCTGCATTACTTGTTGAGTATTAGTGCAAATATTGATTTTTGGTTAAAGTTTATCAATTATCAACCAGATCGATTTATATTATCAATTCATTAAATCAATTTGTAAAATCGATTTATTATATCAATTCATAATATCAATTTATTATATCAATTTATAATATCAATTTATTATATCGATTTATTATATCAATTCGTTTTATCGATTTATTATATCGAATTATTATATCAATCAATTAATAATAAATTGAAAATATTGTGATCAATAATCAATAGGATAGCATTTCCTGATATCGATTCCTAGAGGTTACTGGCGGCCCAAGCGCGTATCAAATCCCTTAAGCATTTTACCCACCTGAGCGTATCGGAACATTAGGGAGAGTTACGTTTCCGGGAAATCGATACCAGAGAATGCCGAGTGGCAGTCCATATCACATATATACAGTCTCTCATACCGTCGGCAGTCGATCGGGGCTCCCAATATCGCATCTAGAACTATGCTAGCCAATGTTGTTTCCTCAAATTCCGAATCAAACAGGCACTCGGTGGCCAACTCCCGAATTTCTATCGGAAGTTTCAAACAGATATCTCCGAGAGGCGTCGAGTGTAAGTTGTAGTCAAATGTGTCCTGGACTAATACCGGGCGGTCACTAGGAGCGCCGTCACTGTCTTTTGTCAGCAGCCATTGTCTCCATTTGTCAGCCCTATCAATCGGTGACACCACGCAAGCTCTCACTGTGTAACATATATATATATAAATATTCAATAATCATTTATTACACCTTTGATGTCCTCCAGCACTTCTCTCGTGAGAATTTCACCTAGGGATAATTGAGAGTTATGATGAGGCGGCGGCATAATTAGTATCAATTATCAATATCAATATCAATTATCAATATTAATTATAAATATCAATTATAAATATCAATTATAAATATCAATTATAAATATCAATTATAAATATCAATTATCAATATCAATTATCAATATCAATTATAAATATCAATTATCAATATCAATTACAAAATATCAATTATAAATATCAATTATCAATATCAATTATAAATATTAATTATAAATATCAATTATCAATATCAATCATAAATATCAATTATAAATATCAATCATAAATATCAATTATAAATATCAATTATAAATATCAATTATAAATATCAATTATCAATATCAATTATAAATATCAATCATAAATATCAATTATAAATATTAATTATAAATATCAATTATCAATATTAATTATAAATATCAATTATCAATATCAATTATAAATATCAATTATAAATATCAATTACAAATATCAATTACAAATATCAATTACAAATATCAATTATAAATATCAATTATCAATATCAATTATAAATATTAATTATAAATATCAATTATAAATATCAATTACAAATATCAATTACAAATATCAATTATCAATATCAATTATAAATATCAATTATCAATATCAATTATAAATATCAATTATAAATATCAATTATCAATATCAATATCAATTATAAATATCAATTATCAATATCAATCATAAATATCAATTACAAATATCAATTATCAATATCAATTATAAATATCAATTATAAATATTAATTATAAATATCAATTATAAATATTAATTATAAATATTAATTATAAATATCAATTATAAATATCAATTACAAATATCAATTACAAATATCAATTACAAATATCAATTACAAATATCAATTATAAATATTAATTATAAATATCAATTATAAATATTAATTATAAATATTAATTATAAATATCAATTATAAATATCAATTACAAATATCAATTACAAATATCAATTACAAATATCAATTACAAATATCAATTACAAATATCAATTATAAATATCAATTATCAATATCAATTATAAATATCAATTATAAATATCAATTATCAATATCAATTATAAATATCAATTATCAATATCAATCATAAATATCAATTATAAATATCAATTATAAATATTAATTATAAATATCAATTATAAATATTAATTATAAATATCAATTATAAATATTAATTATAAATATCAATTATAAATATCAATTACAAATATCAATTACAAATATCAATTATAAAAATCAATTATCAATATCAATTATCAATATCAATTATAAATATCAATTACAAATATCATTTATAAATATCAATTATAAATATCAATTATAAATATCAATTATAAATGTCAATTATAAAAATAAATTATAAATATCAATTATTAATATCAATATCAATTATAAATATCAGTTATCAATATCAATAATAAATATCAATAATAAATATCAATTATAAATATCAATTATAAATATCAATTACAAATATCATTTATAAATATCAATTATAAATATCAATTATAAATATCAATTATAAATATTAATTATAAATATTAATTATAAATATCAATTATAAATATTAATTATAAATATCAATTATAAATATTAATTATAAATATTAATTATAAATATCAATTATAAATATCAATTATAAATATCAATTATTAATATCAATAATAAATATCAATAATAAATATCAATTATAAATATCAATTATAAATGTCAATTATAAAAATAAATTATAAAAATTTATAAAAAATAAATTATAAAAATAAATTATAAAAAATTATAAAAAATAAATTATAAAAATAAATTATAAAAAATTATAAAAAATTATAAAAAATAAATTATAAAAATAAATTATAAAAATAAATTATAAAAATAAATTATAAAAAATAAATAATAAAAATAAATTATAAAAAATAAATAATAAAAATAAATTATAAAAAATAAATAATAAAAATAAATTATAAAAATAAATTATAAAAATAAATTATAAAAATAAATTATAAAAATAAATTATAAAAATAAATAGGATTTATAAAATATAAAAATTATTGATTTAAAATTTTTTCCTATGCTTCCTATATTTTGCGTTGAAATATGAAAGTTACCGTTGCGCAATGTGCGTTCAAAATGTAAAATTTTATAGTGATTTCATTATAAAAATAAATTTAAAAATTATTGAGTTTTTAGAGAAATAATCAATTTTACTTGGATTTTTGAGATCCTTGATCTCTTTCATTTTGTTGGTGCGATCTATCAATATCCCGGATTCAATTATCATTGATTCTAATCGTCTGTGTTGTTGTTGTTGTTATAGTTACTTTATTACGTAACATTCAACTGGCTTACTTTTCCACTTGATAACTTCCCAGCTGTGCAGCCTGCCAATTGCGAATTAAGTGGAAACCTTCGTATACCTGAAACGCATTGATAAATGTGTTACGAAACAGATATTATATTCAATTTGCACATTTGTATTGATTTGTGTGTGTGCATAATGGTAACTGTGGTTACCATGGAGATATATGTGTGTAATGTGAATTAGTAAACTGATTATTGGACTTCAATTGATTTAGTATCATTGGGGCATTTATCGGTATCACTGGGGCATTTATCGGTATCCCTGGGGCATTTATCGGTATCATTGGGGCATTTATCGGTATCACTGGGGCATTTATCGGTATCACTGGGGCATTTATCGGTATCATTGGGGCATTTATCGGTATCACTGGGGCATTTATCGGTATCCCTGGGGCATTTATCGGTATCATTGGGGCATTTATCGGTATCACTGGGGCATTTATCGGTATCACTGGGGCATTTATCGGTATCATTGGGGCATTTATCGGTATCACTGGGGCATTTATCGGTATCACTGGGGCATTTATCGGTATCACTGGGGCATTTATCGGTATCACTGGGCATTTATCGGTATCACTGAGGCATTTATCGGTATCATTGGGGCATTTATCGGTATCACTGGGGCATTTATCGGTATCATTGGGGCATTTATCGGTATCATTGGGGCATTTATCGGTATCATTGGGGCATTTATCGGTATCATTGGGGCATTTATCGGTATCACTGAGGCATTTATCGGTATCACTGGGGCATTTATCGGTATCACTGGGGCATTTATCGGTATCACTGAGGCATTTATCGGTATCACTGGGGCATTTATCGGTATCACTGAGGCATTTATCGGTATCATTGGGGCATTTATCGGTATCACTGAGGCATTTATCGGTATCATCTTGGGGCATTTATCGGTATCACTGAGGCATTTATCGGTATCACTGGGGCATTTATCGGTATCACTGAGGCATTTATCGGTATCACTGGGGCATTTATCGGTATCACTGGGGCATTTATCGGTATCACTGGGGCATTTATCGGTATCACTGAGGCATTTATCGGTATCCCTGGGGCATTTATCGGTATCATTGGGGCATTTATCGGTATCCCTGGGGCATTTATCGGTATCATTGGGGCATTTATCGGTATCATTGGGGCATTTATCGGTATCATTGGGGCATTTATCGGTATCACTGGGGCATTTATCGGTATCACTGGGGCATTTATCGGTATCCCTGGGGCATTTATCGGTACCATTGGGGCATTTATCGGTATCACTGAGGCATTTATCGGTATCATTTGGGGGCATTTATCGGTATCACTGGGGCATTTATCGGTATCACTGAGGCATTTATCGGTATCATTTGGGGGCATTTATCGGTATCATTGGGGCATTTATCGGTATTACGAGCAAAACCTTCCAATTTAATCAAAAATACTCGAGCAAATCATTTGGAACATTCCTAATTTAATAAATTTATCAACGCAATTTTATAAAATAATTTCAAACGTCAAAATTTCGTAATAATAAATTTTAATTAAATTAATGAAATTGAATTTAAATTTGAATAAAGTTACAAAGTAATTTAAATAAATTCTAACTGGAATTGTAGTTGCTTCCTTATATCCACAATCTAAAACAATTCCTGATTGCAACCCGATGGTAAAAAGAGATACCAAATGAATTGGTGTAAATAAAATTGAAGGCACCTAGAACTTTTTATGAACATTTAACACATCAACCATTTAAATATACTTCAAAGTGCTTGAAAAGAATATTTGCTAGAATTTCTCGTCTTTGAATTGAATTCAATATTGACTCGACAACTACAACTCGCCGATCTTTCGGGTTAACTAACAATTTCCTAACATAAAATCAATTTGAAATATATCAGTATTATAAAACCTTTGAAAGCAATTAAAATTATTTATATAAAAGGAATATTAATATAACCTGTAATATATTTCATATATAAAACTTATCAAGAAATTTTTTTGCTCTTCTGGATCGACAATATCTGTTAAATATTTTACAACATTATCCTACTATATAAATAACTTTGCTTTATATTTAAAATATAACTTGTTTAACAACAGTTGGAATTATTGCGCGAGGAGATGATTCTCCAGAAAACCCAAGTCTAATAAGATATTCATTTAAATTAAAACCTTTAATCTTAATATACTTAGTTAATGATTCACCGATATCAAAAATAACTGCACTTTTATCATTTATGTTATTCACATATAAATCATACGGCATATTGTTTACTAATAATATTCAAACAAATCTAATAGAAAAGTTAATATTTCTCAAGTAGAATATTATTAAATCCGCTAAAATAAAAATTTATTGACCTTAACAATTTATTTATTTAAATTCTTAAAACATTCAAATATAAAAGTGTAATTATAAATAACTTATTTTTAAACGGTAATCATTCTGGTTAAAAATGTTTTTGAAGTTATTTTAATATTTAATATTTAATTATTTTCTTGCAAAGGCGTAGTTAAAACCAAGATAGGCAAACCATTAAAAAGCATTTTCGTGATTTGTGGTTCTTAGATGAATGAGCTAAAAATATATATTTACATATATATCTAAGAAATAAGTTGAATAGTATTTTAGAAATAAACAATTAGAAATAAACCGGTGCCAATTTTGTGACCGGATATATCATAAATGCTGCGAATCCCATTGTGGTAATCTATAAAGTGGCTAAAAATCAATGGGCAGGTACGATTGATTTCTATTACAACTCATTATTCTTTTCGGATTTATGACGTCTCTTTGTTGGCTTAAAACTGAATAATAAAAATTTGTTTAAATACGTCAAAAACATACTCACGCATTCAAGAGAACGATTTAAATCCATGATAATATTCAATAAAAAATAATTTAAAGCACAGTTTAAAAAGTAATTAAAACACAATTAAATTAAATAAAAAACAGAAGAACCCACTAACATTTAAAGCAAATAAATTAAATTTTAAAAAGTAATTAAAACACAATTAAATTAAATAAAAAACAGAAGAACCCACTAACATTTAAAACAAATAAATTAAATTAAATTAAAAAGTTTAGTAAAAGCTTCCACTTTGAATCTGAAATCATTCATAACGTAGAATGGATAAAATAAAGAAAAAGAGTAAAAAATAGTTTTTGTATTAAGAGACGAAGAACTATTTTGCGGTAGTATTCACCCTTATCCATACAACGCGGAACATTTTGTTCTCAGGTAAATTAAAGACACATAGTAAATTTTTCATGACAAAAATTTCTAAAAATTTTAACCTGAAAAATATTTCCACCAGATCTAGCCTTGAGTTAAAAACTTCAATGAAAACGTATGTACTCATTAATCGATACAACACAAAATATTTTGTTATTGAAAATCAAAGATAAAATAACAACAGGTAAAATTATAAGACAAAAATAAAGTTAATGATAACTGAAAAAATGTAAAAGAATCTACCTGATGATATATAAACGAATTATGACATGCTAATGAATGATTAATTAAGGTTTCAGTGATAGAATAAACGCCATCTACATATTTAATAACAAATACTAACTTATTATTAGCATAGCACTCTTAAAAACTAAAAGTATATGATTGAACATTTTTTTCATGTTATACGTCTATATCGTCAGTAAAATGTGAGCCATAATAGTCAAAATTATGTTATTTGCAGAATGAATATCAGGAAAGCCTTTATCAAACTTATGACATCTTGATTCATTACTATGAGAAATCTTGGGACTTATGCTGTAAACCCCCCCCCCATAAAATTTTCTACAAAATTTAAAAAAGAAAAAAAACAATGAAAAAACTAACAAACATAAATTTTAAAAAATAATATAAATCATTATTTCTTTTACTTGTTCTATAAAAGATTCAAAATTCTTATCAAACTTTTGTCTCCACATAAATTCAAAAAAATGTTCGTTAAGATCACCTATGAGTACCATAACGAGCTTTATGGTTTTGTTTGACTCTGCTAAGTACGTCTTTCAGAAACTGAAAATTTTTATTTGTAAATATTTTTGTGTTGGGACAACAGTATAAGTTCTGAAATATTTATATGAAAACGGAACTAATAGTTAGAATCTATAAGTTAGAATTCACTCTAGCTAACAAATGACGCTGTTAATTAACGAGACATTCTCAATTACCTGCCTCATCTATAAAAAAGTTACTCGACAAGTGTACCAAATCAAAAAGCTTCTTTTATTATTATGGAAAATTTCAATCAAGCAAATATTTCGATTGCTTTGATTTATATCGACCCCGAAAGAATTATTCATGAAACTCAGATATTATCGACGTCCCTTATTATCCAATTTGTGCAAACTAATATAAGTTTACAATTTTCATATGAGTAGTGGGATACCGGCCATCTAGCTCAGAGGCCATCTAGCTTACATACCGCCCCTCCCCCGGCAAAATTTTTTCTCTAAGTTTAAAAGTACAAATTTTTTAGAACAAAGACAATGATTCATCAAAAAATTTCAAGGTCATTGGGTGACTCACCATATTTCTCAAGGTCATTTAAACAAAGACCATGGCTCATCAAAAATTTCTCAAGGTCATTTGATGATTCAATTTTTTCAAGGTCATTCAAAAGTAGTTCAGGGTCATTAGGTGACTCATCAAAAAAATTCAAGGTCATTCAAAATTTCTCAAGGTCATATTATTTTTAAACATTTCTTAATTTTAATTTACTACTTATTTTTTATAAGTAGTATATATTTTGTAAATTTATTTTATTTTTATTAATATTATTATAATTATTATTAATATTATATAATAAAAAAAACCAAGATATATACATAAAAACTTTTATTATAAAGAAATAATTCTACTATAAAAATATTGTCGAAGAGCTTTATTCAAAGCCCATTCCACATACTTTCGATATCGGGCCGCACAGTAATGACATCTATCACCACATGGATATTCAGGTTCCATATCTTTTACCAATTTGTTTTGCTTGACATCCCATAGGAACTCGTCGATTACGGTAAATATCCATATTGACGTATAATTAAAGACTAAATCTGGAATTATAGATTTTGGTTTATTCTTCAATATTTCATTTATTTCTGGATAATAGAATTCCAGACGTTCTTTAATAACTTTAAATAATCATCTATCAAATAGTTAATAATAATATATAGTAATTATTAATTACCATAATGTTTAATTTCATTCATAGATTGAACTGCGCTTGGACCAGCCATTATAATGATAAAAATTGAAATAACAATTACTTTTATACTAATTTAGACCAATGAAAAGTTAAACACACAACCTTTTATCTATAAACAATAAATATTAATTTATAAAGATTTGAAAATGATTAAAGAAATTTTAATAATAATATTAGTTTTTAATATGGTCAACTCAATTGTTGTAACCGTTCAAGGTAAAAATTCAACAAGATGTGTATGTCCTGATACAGCGGTATTGATGGATATTTTGTATATGATAGATAGGCCTAGATATTTGAAAACTCCAGTCAAAAGATTATCTGAAAGAATGAGTAATTTAGAATTCCGATTTGAACATACATATGAGACTTTAAAAAGAGCTAAAAACGAATTATATGATGATATTATATATTTAAATAAAACCATTGGTATTATCAAAAATGAATTAAGAAAATCAATATTAGAATTGAAAGAAAATCGTAAACTTAATGAAAAAATGTTGAATCAAATTCAATATAGTATAAAATTTTATTCCAATAAAACAACTGATCAGTTCAATCGTATAATGAAATTACAACAACCAGTTAACTGTGGCGGCAACAAATTGAAAGAAGTCAACAGTGCCAACAAATCATCATTACCATTTCTATTAAATATTTTTACATATTTTCTTAGTATTGCATGATTCTGATTGGTCGAATATAGTATAAATAAGCTTACGCTTTCAAATATTTTATATTTAATAGTTTCTATTAGAGCTTTGTGAATATATGTACTGTTACCACCCTCAATTTTGATATTATTAAATCCGAGAACTGTATCTTTAAAGTGTATGAAACAAGAAATTGTTTGGTATTACATCACTAGGTTCACCCAACGGTTTTCTATCTTTATCTACAACTTTGATCTGGTACTTTGAGCCGGTACTTCGGGTTTTTGAAACATACCTGCAACACTAGGTAGAACTTTCCCTAACTCAGATAATGCATTTGATTTCAGCGATGGTAACATTTTCTGCCCATTCACTATCACATCTTTAGCAGTTTTCATACCAAAACTACCAAGGCGTTTAAGAATAGGAAGTGTAAATCTACCAATTGTTCTCAACCATCCTGATCCATACTGTTTACCAATAAAATATGGTAATTCGCCACCACTTTGGCTACCACTATACATACTAATAATATCGTTATTGGCCATCTAATTTACGAAAATGTAATGTCAAATGAGTTTTTGTATCTTTACTAAATTCAATAAATTTACCGCTATCATCACGAATATTTATTTCTATATTGTTTATACATGATGTTGATACCGGTAAGTACATGGGATTATCGATATTTATATTGACAACTTCATTCTGGTCATGTTTATCAACCCAAACAGATTTCAATAGAGGAACCAAAGAATCACCAACAATTATAGGATCGATGATGTTAGTATATATGAAGATTTGCCTATGAAGTTTTATTATTTTGGGTTTGCGTACACCAAAAGCACTTGCCCTATATGTTTGCTTATCTAATCCGAATGTATTAGCCAAATTTTTATCAAATGTAACTTCACAAATGTTATTATTCAGACTGAATTTACATATTCCATCTTTAACAAATTCAATAGTTTTTAATATATGTAAACAATTGAATGAAATATATTTATGTAATTCTTCAAGTGTTTCAATATATAAATCATTAGTAAATGTAAATGTATCTTCCACCTCATTAATATATGATACAGATATTTTTATGTTTTCGATTGTTACACTTTTCTCATCAAATGTTTTGAAACGTATTAGGTATTCAGTACCAGGAACAACAATGCTAAGCTTATCACTACCCATTCGCTTGGTATCCTCAATACTTTCAAACTTTATTGTAAATGGACTATAATCAAAACTAACATTCAATCCATCTTTGAAAAACATGCCACTATTTTCATCTAAAATCTGATTCGGAATATGACAATATCGTTCAAAATTATTGATTGAGAAAATACCACTACAAGTTTTGGGTACACGTTTCTTGTAACCGATTTTACAATGACTATTGTTGGGCTATAAGCCATCATTAAAACAAAACAAAATGACTAGGAAAAAGTCATGTCGAAAAATTGTGAGAATGGCTATTTGTAACACAAGCACGCACCGCAAACAAAAATTAAAAATATAATAAAAACATTAAATAAAACAAAATAAAAAATAACATAATTAAGTAAAACAAATAATTAATAAATTCCGCATGCAATTTACATGGAAAAATAAAGTAAAAATATAAAACCGCCAAAACCTTACAAAACAAGGTTTAGAAAATACACAGGCGGAGGAGAAGACCAGAATAAGAATCAGCAAAAAATAAAAATGCAAATTTAATAAATTTAATACAAAAAAAATTAAGAAAAATAAATAACAAGAGAAAAATATAAAATTAAATAAAAGCCATCAAAAAACCAGAAAAAATGGCCAAAAAAGATTCGAAATTAGCTGATTGGTCGCACACACGCACGAAAACAGTATAAATACAATAGCCATTGTCACAATTAAAAACCTTTAAAAATTTTTATCTCATTTTGAAATTTTGAAATTCCCACTTTAGCAGTAGGTAATTTTTGTTTATTGTGTTGTTATGTTGAATATATTTTTGATATGCACTTTAATTGTTTTCATTATCATGGATGGCCGCGATACTTTTTAGTATCTGCGACAGGTCCCCCTAAATTTAATTTTATATATTGATGTATTAATCGTGGAGAATGGCAAAGTAATATTCGATTCCGGCCGTTAAGTTGGCAGGACGTTGACGTGTTACTTGGTCACAAACCACCCTTCGGTGTCTGCCTAGTCTGGTCAGGTCTCGTTACACTGATCACGGGGTAGGACACCGTCGTAATTCACCGAGGCGGCCATTTTCAATGTTGGTCGGAGCGGTACGAGTAAAATGTGGGTAGATCGCCATACCTAGGGGGTTGACATTTGTAGGATGTCTAAGTAGGGATATAATATTTGTTTTTAAAATGCCTGTCGAGAAGTAAATTTTTTACAACGGGGACGACTAGGGTTAAGTATAGGAATAAATGCATAACACCATAAACCGAAACGAATTCAACCAAACAAAAAGATTGAAGAATATTTTAACGTAAATCGCAATGACCGGAGCATCAATATTTTTCATTTTTCTTTTTACCGAATTATTGTCAGCAGACCCACAATAGATGTTTACGCGAAAATCGGCATTGTAGAAATTAATATTAAATATGAGTTTGGTGTAGGAATGTGTGATGTGACTTTCTAATTAATTATTCTCTTTTATTATCCTTATTGTTAAATTGATAAAAATTTTCTTTTTACTGAATTATTCCCCCTCATGTTCGTTTATTATTTTTTTAAAGATCTTCGACAACATGCAGCCAGGATATAAAATCCCGAAATTTACGTCACCGAGATCGGAAAAATCTAACCTATCAATTCCCAATAACGATGACAAATCCCACCAGGAATGACGAAGGAAATATAATCAGTTGGTCATAGAACACGAACGCACGCTCGGTACGTGGTTCGCCCCCGAGGCTGTGAAAGCCCTCCACAAACAAATTCACCGACTCACCAGGTGTCGCGAAGATCTCATTGCCGAGAACCGAGCGCAACGGATCGTAATCAACAACCAGAGTGCCGTCCTAACAGCCTCTTTCAACGAAACTGAACTGAAAAAACGTCTGGCCGGCCGTGATCTGGCGATCAAACTGAATATAATCCCTGCAGAACACGTACCCGAAACGGCCACAACTGGCCCTCCACAAATGCCGAAAATTAGCAAGAAACATAAACCCAGCAAAAACCGACGTCGCCGTGAACGACGTCGGGCTGAGGGAGTCACCCTGCTAAAAAATGCAGCCCAGACACTGGAAGAAGCGGCGATGCTAGTCGCCGAACAACAGGCACAACTAACTAGAAATACTGAAAACCTGCCAGAAACGATTGAATCCGGAGAAGTTGCTATCCAAATCGGTGCCGGTGAAACGGACGAAAATCACAAGCCCTCTACTTCAATCGGGTATTGGACGGACGAATTTGGGGACGAGCTCTGTCACTCGGTTCCCCAAGTCGGATCCAACGAACAAAGAATCGATAGAAAACGAAGGTTTCCCGTCGACATCGACGAATAAAAGCCGATTCTTGTGGATAACCAATTTTCGCGTCGACAAACTAATTAACTATTATTTATGACTGATTATATCCTATCTTTATTGTCGTTTATTTTCTTTTTTTGTTGTTATCATTGTAAAATAGAATTTTTATTTGTTAAATTTCTTAAATAAGTTTCGATATGTTTGACACAGATGAGAAAAAGATGTATGGAGGTTTGCCTGAGCATAAAATAAGATTGTGAAGCTTGATGTATGTGAATAAGATGATTGGAAAGTCGTATTTAATTTGAAATATTGAAAATTGAAATAATTATGATTGTTGAAAAATTGATTTTAAACCTTTAAAAAGAATATGTTGAGAAACGAGAGGGTAGAGGTGAGCGAAAGGAAAATTGTAGATGTTAAAAGGATTTTATTTTCTTTTGAAAGTAACCAGGAGATTTTACCAATCTTAAAAACAGCTGATTTAACAGAAAATTGTAATCAATTATTTAATAATTTGAATTTTCGCCAATTACTTAAGGAAAAGATTTCCCAAATTAAAACAAAATTCGAGGTTACTGATATTGTTTCAAACTTTTAATAATTAATTCAGAGGTAAATCGGAAATTTTAGATAATTTAAGGATCAGAATTTTTCAAAAGCTATTAATCCAATTTTCCTTTGGAAAATATTCTATATTTTAGAAGTTAAAATTAATTTACTAATTATTTAAATTTAATGCTAATCAAATTTAACGGACCAAAGATAAATAAGTAGCCAGAGTGTAAATGAGTATATTTCTGGCAGTAAAGGTGCACGAATACTTACTAACGGGTAAAATGAGACCATAATGGAGATCTGATTCGGACGTATACATATAATCGATGATAACAGATGGGAAAGTGTGTGCCAATATCGAGGGAAATAGACGTAAGTCCTTCTATCGGCCGTCAGGAACCCGAAAGCGAGACAGGGAGTAGTCTTGGAAACGGGGCTCACCTGCTTGTGGACTCTCGGCTACTGTATACAGTACCAACATGGGCTTGCTCATGGGTATACAGTGGTTATGTACAAATTGTGGGGCGTCTGGGGAAGATGAGAATTACCCTAGCAGAGGCAAGAGTTGACTGAAGGAATAGATAGAATTGAGTGAGAACAGGTTAAAACAAAAAAGGAAGTTCTACCCAGTACGCCAACACTATAAAATGGGAATATATTGTACACAAATGTAAAGTCTTGCAAAGCAACTTCCCAATTTCCATGTAAATAAATGGGATTTTGAAGATCAACCATAAATTTACTTGCTTGATTTTCCGGATGGATTAGTGGGCAACTATTGCTCGGTAAAATTGTATAGAAACTCATTTTACTAGGTCTTTTGATGATATCCATGCCATTTGACATAGTATTGTTTATCCTTACCCACCATTTTAGTTTTCAATATTTTCTGAATTCTGAACACTGTAGGTTTGGAAATAACTTGTAATTCCTGTTCATAGAATTTCCCTTGTATTACATTGTTGTCACTGTCTTTAATAACATACATTACAGGACTCTGTTTAGTTATAATTTTAGTAATTTGAAATACTTCATCACTCCAATTACTATCGAAATTTTTGATGAAAGGTGAAGCAGATATTTTAGTAATTCTAACGTGATTACCGACTTTATATTTTGGTTTTGTAATAGCAACTGTTTTAGACCGTACTGATTTAGCTAATCTTTTCGAGCTGATATCTACGGGTCTCAAACCATTCAGACCTCGATGTGATGAACTATTATAACTAACAAGTATTTTCGGTAATACATTTATCCATATTTTATTACCTTGATGCATGAAATATTTCTTCAATCTATCCCTCAATGTCCGGTTAAATCTTTCAACATGTGCGGCTTTGTATTGAGAATGTACAGAATAATGATTTATTTTGAGACGATCCAGGATTTGCTTAACTTTACTATTGTAAAACTCCTTGCCTATAATAATAATAATAATTATAATACCTAAATCAGTTTGCAAATTGTCTGGATGACCATTTTTAAATATTGAGTTAATTGCTTTAGATATTTCCTCTGCAGAATTTGTCTTTGTTGGTACACCGCGAGCAAAACGACTGAAAACATCAATACACGTTAAAATATATTTATAACCCTTGTTAATCTTTGAATACGGTATCATATCCATCAAATCCATTTGCCATAAATCATTAATAAGCTCTTGTTGGAAATCTTTTCCGCATTGGTTTGTTTAAACTGTACGCAAGCTGATCTGACAACCACTTTTGCGTTTCCTTTTTCGACTTTGGGACTCTTTTCTTTAATTTTGCCACTCCACCGAAACCTGCTTCGTCTTCTGGGTTCGTCCAAATCTTCTCCATTACAACACGATGATTTAAATTTTAATTTAACATTAGGTAATGATTGCCCTATCGTTCATTGTGATAATAATGATAATGCTAATGGTAACATTGCTCCGATAAAACCACCTTGTTGTTTATATATGATTTTTCTCATTTGCTGACGATTTTTATTATTTACTAACGATAACAAAGGCTTACGATGTTTATTCAATACTAGTTTTTTAGAATTAATGATTTTAATTTTAACTCTGACTACTTTTAACAGAATTTTGAGTAGATCATCGACAACAAAAGTTGGAAATGATTGTAAAATAGACATTCTTTTCATACTCGAAGCCTTTAACAATGCATTAAAATATGGGAAACTCCTATGATTTTTTACAATTTTAACTTTTTTCTTACTCTTTTTAATAATGTTTTTCGAAATAAGATTCATTGCAGGGTAATTCTCGGTTATTAGCTTTTTAGATGGTGTATAACTGGTTTTTGGTGGAACTTTATTTATTGTCTTTTTAATACTTTGTCTAAGTTTTCGGATATTTTTAAGCCTGGATTTCATAAACATTTTTACATGTTAAAGTTTTCAACTTTGTTTATATACCATGGCACCTTCTTTATTGAAAATATCGGTTTTTACCCGTAAATCGTCATTGCATTGTTGTGTGAAATCAAGAAATATATATCCATGTGGTGATTTTGTAGCATCTTGAAATGCACTGATGAGAAAATTACGATTATTAGGGTATGCTTGTCGAGTAAGAAAATCAATAACTGTCGCATCTCTAGGATTCTTGAAAATAACTAAATATTGAACATTTAAATTCCTTGTTCGATGTGCGCCACCCTGATGAAATAGATTTTGAGTAATAAAGATCACAGTAACACGAACATGTCTACTGATTTTTGTGAATAAATTATTAAAATCCTTTTCTTTATTTGCTTCCTGATACAAATCATCAAAAATGATGACATCACCTTTCCTTAAACGAATTGATCAGTTTTTATCGAAACCCTTTACTATTTTCATGTTTTTCAATTTACAGAAATTATCTTGAGTTAATCCATGTTCTTCATCTGCACCCCTATGCCAATAAATCTTGTTGAATTTTGTTTGAAATAAATTAGATTTCAGTAATTTACACACAAACATAGTTTTACCACTACCACTTGGGCCGACGATTTGATATACAGCATCATTTCTTAATTCCATTATTAATTTGTATAATTATAGGTTTTTGTTTATATTATATGATTTAATGAACTCTTCCTAAAAATTATATATATATAGCTTAATATTTCTTTATTGTTTAATTATGTTATCAAATATAAATTATAAAGGAACTTTCGATGTATCAAAAATGACATTTCCAATTGGTAAACCCCAGCAAATTGTTGATAGGAGTGGAAAATACCCTATAATATTTTTCAAATCCGGTAAATGCAGAATCATTGGATGCAGGAAACCTTTAGATGTCAATAAATTACAATATAGAATAAAGGAAATTAAAATACAGTCAAATACGGTTACCATGGATATGGGACAATCTATCAATCTTTACAACATGTCAACAAAATGTCTTTGTATGTTCGAGCCAGAATTATTTCCTGCACTGAGGCTTTTAAAATACAACCCAATGTGTGTTAACGTGTTTGCCAGTGGCAAAATAGTCATATTAGGGTTGCGAAATCTAGAGTACAAAAATATTGTTTGTGACGTACAAAATGAAATCACGGGATTGGTCGATATCTGATTGGCTAATGATTGATTAAAACAACTTGCTTATTCATTATTTTGCAGTTTTAAAATATTATACCAAAGAAAAATGTATGCTATGCCAAAGAAAAATATCGCTGAATACGGTAAATTTATTATTTTTATTTCATTTTTTTATATTTTATTTAGACAAATATGCCCCAATGATAATCGATCGTATTATTTATTATTATCCTCAAATAAAGGAGATTTTGAAGAATCAAGAGCCCTCAATGCCTCAACAGCTAATATTCAATGAAACAAGAATCGAGATTTCCGATCTGATTAAGCAAGCTCTTTGGGATAACAAAATCAACCGCACGGTCAAGGAAATGGAAACGGAATACCCCTGTATTCTGGGTTGCAGTTGCTGCGATTTCCGGTACCAGCGATATGTTGAGTAGAATATTACAAACTCAATAAGAAACTTGCAAAAAATGAGACTTTTAAGAAAATAAATGTTTTGTATTTTATTTTTGTTTTGTTTTGTTTTGATAGTAATAGTTTTATTTTTATGGTGGTAACAATAATAAATATTTGGTATTTTATTTTTGTTTTGTTTTGTTTTGATAGTAATAGTTCTATTTTTATGGTGCTATTCTTTTGTTGCTACTAAATCATTTCAATATATAAAAATATAGGACAACGAGTAATCCCACCCGTTTCGTCGAAATGAAGGGCATATAGTCATCAACCCTACCCCTTCAAACTAAAATTATAAACATAACGAATAAAAGATACCCACCTTGCCCTAATGAAATAGCGGAGTGCAAGCAAATCAGATAAGTGTTTTCCAGCGATATCATCGGTCATTATAACTTATAGATAAATATTTAAAATTTGAATAACGTAATGGATCGACAAAAATCGAAAACTTTTCCACCTGCTAGAAAAATAGTAGAATTCTGAATAAGATTCAGAGGTAAAAAATTTACAGAGCAAAAGGAGGAGGTAATCCCAAAGCTATGACAAAACTGGTATGCAGTACAGACGAGGAAAATCACACCCGATAGACAATCCAGATATCAGAAAATCGAAGCATATGATAACTCACAAGAGTAGCAAATTAAGAACAGCAAATGAACCAATGAGTGAACGCCAACTGAAATCGCTTACCCGCTTACGTGTGACGTGATTCATCCTCTGTTATAAATATCTAACAACAAGTACAGGACTCCATTATTCCAGTCAAACAAATGTCGAACGGTAGCAACTTTAAGAAACGCGATATTAATGTCCACGAGCTAAATCAAAGAGGGGAACCAAGAGCAGTCTCTACAAACAGCCAACTACGTCAGGACCATATAAGAGTCCGTGTCAAGGAAGCCACAAAGACTGAGGGATTTTGTTATGAAGATTATGCATCGGGTAAGGCAAATCCATGCTTACACTATCATAGCTTATTTTTGGTAATTAATACACCTTTGATTTAGAAGTTTGTTTATTGACTTTATGATGAGATAAGTAATGTAGAACGAATCTTTGGTTTAATTATTGTAACAGTTAGGATATGTCGAATGTGGTATTCATTCATTATTTTTACCTGTTGTACTAGGTAGGCCAGGCAGATAGGGACTAATATTATAATCGATAAACAGAGTATTTTAGGTTTAAAAGATTTAAATTTGTAAATCTCAGAGATAAAGGTGATCACTTTGAATGATAAGAGTGTAGTACACCTCAAACACGATCATTGATTATATATAGATTTTGCATCATGTTCATTATGCAATTTTGGATGGAGAATTAATTTGTATTTGGTTGATGGTAACGGTGTATAGTGGAGGTTATGTCCGTATTATATAAGTAGTTACTATAGTTATTGGATCAGAGCTGAAGAAGCTTCATCGAGAGAATGGAAGTTTACACCAGCAGTGCATCCAACTAAGCCGCGAACTCCAACGAATAAAGGCTACGTGGATCGAGCCATCCCGAGTAAAGAAGCTGTATCAAAAAATAAATGCGGCTTAGATAAGTTGTCAGAAGAAAACTAGAATTCAGAAGGTGATTCTGCTCAAGAGTACATAAATTAATTAATTACCCAGCATTACTGAAGATTTTAAAAGTGATGTTATCAAAGAAAATATCATTTATCAGGAAGGAAATGGATTTAGAAGAGAACCGAGAATATGGTTAATCGATGCGGAAAAATGTACTTCGGACAAGGGAAAATGATTCCATTAACAGTTGTAATTATAAATTATCATGGGAAAATAATGAAGGATACATACATAACTCCAAGAGTTAGAATCCGACATTTCAATTCGAGTATACATGGGATCACAGAAAAGGCGAGTAGAAATAAAAGACATTCAAAAACTGACAATGGGCAAGATTTTGATTGGCCATGACTCAGAGTTTCAATATTTGAGAAAATGGATAGATCAGTTATATGGTATTCGTGATCTAGTGGTACTCCAAAACATGGAAGTAACCAAAAGAGAATGATTCAAATCGCTAACTGCATCCATTCTGCTCTTGAGGATGCAAAAAGTATTCACAATGTGTAGCAATGGGTAGAAAACCAATAGATCCATAACATTCAAATGCCCAGGAATCAACTGCCCCCTCGGAGGTCAAAAGAAAATTTATTTTATTTTCTTGTCAACTTGTGCATTATGGTATGTAAAATCATACAATAAAAATTTAAATAATTATATTCCTCGGGTTTCGATCATAAACGGAAATTTGATAATACCTTTAATATTTACAAAAATGTTAGAAAATACTATCATAGAACACAAAAGGAAAAATCTCCTAGAACCATATTAACATTTAATGTAGATCAATAATACTAATATTAAGGTGACCAATCGTTCTCCTTTAGGTAGGACTGTCCTTCCTTTTCATTGTAAAAAAAATTGGTCACCTTACTAATATCATATAATGAATTTCAAAAAATAAGCAAATGAATAGGAGTTCGGTAAAATTTGAAGAACGTACCTGTCAACAGTACGTGAATCAAATTTCAAAAAAATGTTCTGAGAGTGAAAGTATTTTAAAGTACTCAGTACATTTTAAATTTTAAATTTTAAAAATGTACTGATTTCTGCTTGTTCACTATCGCCTTAAATTAAAATTTTAGTGCGTATTTTGAGTCGGTAAAACAAAATATGCCACCTTATGCAGAAATATTAGAAATTAAAGGCGACATGGATCTCCCCGGAGAAGACACAAGAGCTATTCAAAAATATTTCACGCCTATCGCGATCTCAGGGAAATTTTTAGGGAAGGAGTTACAGACAGGTCTGACTAGACATGAGGCGGTCAGGAAAATAAACCAGATCTCGCCTCATCATTTGCCCAAAGGAAAAAACGGAAATTGTCAGCCCGAACTGAAAAGTTCCTTCTGGTCATCCACTCCGGTAAATCCAATTCTCCAGGTGCTTCATTCTACTCCGAGGCACAAGCCCAACAAAAACCGAAGAAATTTACCGAAATGAAACCTTAAAGGTTATAGACTCAATTTAGCAAGGATTTATTCCTTTTTTGCTATTTGTAATGATAAAAGTGAGGTGTTGTAACTCAACAATCAGAGTGGACATCTTCTAACGGGTATATGCATGTCACCGATGAGGGATACTATGACGACGTAATTCCTTTTATCGGCAATCAGGAACCCGAAATGAATGTTTCTCAACGAGTAGTATTGGATACAGGGTTAACCTGCTTGAGAAACGTTAGGCTGTTATGTACTGTACTAAAATGAGTTCACTCATGGGGTGTGCGATTGTGAAGGTTTGAAAACTAGTGAAAATGATTAAGTAGGAAAGAATGGAGTATTCGGAAAGTAATTTAAGTCCACTCGTACACGAACAGTATTGAAAATTAAGTGAAATGTGTGTGAAATGAGCCTTATATTTAAAAATAGGAGCGGCTTTTGCAAGATTTAAAACTCTATCCAATCAAACAATTTCATATGATAGCTGTCATTTGTTGTCGAGACGTACAAAGAAGTGGAAAACTTTGTCTCAGAGCCATTTTGGAAAATTATGCTAACTAATTAAAGAAATTTAGAGTTAACATGGGATAAAAAGCAGTTGATTGACGAAAATTTAGTTTTAAAATTTTAAATAAGCTTTCGGCTAGCACAATATCTTGACGCATTGAAGTAATTTTTATAGACATTGAAGAACAATTGTTGGAAAGAATCAACAATTCACCGTGGTATGCACTTGAGGTTCATGAATCTAAAGATGTCAGATATTTTTATAAAAAATATCTGATACTTATCAGGCTGTGTTGGTGGGTAAAGACTTTACCAACCAACACAGCCTGATAAATCCTGACTTGCCCGTATCTTCAACAGAATCTGCAAACGATTGACAATTTCTGAAACTTCATTACCATCTTTAACTTCATTCATTGTTATAAATTTTGAATGTGATTCTTTAATATCAATCTTCTTATTAACTTCATATTCTTCATTGAGATCTTCAAAACTTTAAAATACATTTTAATTGAATCAACGTTGGATTGAATTTATCATCATTAATCCATTCAATTTCAAATGACATAAAGTCTAATAACCATTTCTCTATATCTTTTAAAAACTTATCTTTAGTTCTCCACAAATGAACCATGTTGTCAGGGATAGGCTGTTAGCCTGAAAATTATAGTCAGATTGACGTCACTAAACGGTGACGTGTAAAATAATAAAATGACATTTTAGTGACGTCACAGGAGAAATTACTAAAAATAAATTAGTAATTTAATATGTAAATATGTCATCAAGAAATTACTAAATTTGGATTTTCATATTAATAAAATACTATATTTAGATATACATCTAAATATAGTAATTAAACGGTAATATTAATCATAAATCTTTAATATAAATAAGATAACATTTTAGTTTTAGGGGTCGATACCAAAACTACCTTAAACGAGAACAGAATTAATTTAAGCCGACCGAAAAACTGTAAAGTAGAAATACAGAGTATTTTGGGAATATTATAATTTTGTGCAAATATCTCAAGGAAAGAACTTTGCAAATTCGAAGAAAAATTGATTTAAAAAAACAACCTGAAATTGTAAGCAAACAGTATTGCAGTTCAAGAAGACAATTCGATTTGATTCAAAGTGAAGATCAATATTGATATTATTCAAATATTCAAAGCAGTTCAAATTAGAATTTAAAACGGCCTATTAATTCAAATCAAATATTGTTATATCGAGGAAGCTCGTCCAAACTAAGCAAACAACTGTTTTGCGAAACTCTATATAAATCAATCCTGTTGAAAGAAAAAGGGAGTCGGAAAAATATTCTGGGATTTGGATACTAATTATCCAGAGGAGAATTTTGTACGTTTTATTTATTAAATTTTAAAAAAAGTTATTTTTAAAAAGCGGATTCCTCAAATCCGGCTTCTAATTAAATTAATTTAAACTATAAAAAGCAGTAGACAGCTTTTGTGGTATTTGGGGTGTGCTAAAATCAAACTTTCTTACCCTCGGTATTTTAAGAAAAGTTGTTTCGTCGACAAAGTGACCATCGACTTCTTGCGGGCCATTTGTGCAGGGATCATTTGATCCTGTATTCTTTCAAAACTTTTAATTATTGTACACATACATTTGTAAATTTTTGTAACACCAATTAAAATTTATAAGTAATTAATTGACTTGTTATTTATTTAAATAGGACCACAACCGACCTTTTTATATTTGTGTGTGTTAATTTATTTTTAATTATTGTTTTGAATATATAAATTTGGAGTCAGAAAATAAACTGTGTTAAGATCGTAGCCCCCACTTTTTGATCTTAACAATATTAAGCCATTGCTCTGCGAAAAACTTTCAACATCAGTAATTTGAAAATATTTCAATAAACTATCTGTGAATCCTTCAGTTAACGGAAAATTGAGATCATATCCACATATTTCGGAGATAAAAGTTGTTTCCATTTTGATAAATTAAACTTTATAAAATTCATAAAATTCAAAAACTCCTAGAAAACCATTTATTCGTTTGTAATAAACATAATTCCTTTAAACATCTTTTAAACTTTTCACATTTACAAAAACTACATAAAACTAATTTGATTTACATAAACAACCTTAAATTTCTAAATAAATTTTTAAAAAAAAACTTAATTTAAAATTAACCACAGCCGGTGAACAAATCTTTAAATCTATGAATGATTATATACCAATACGTATTAGATGGAGCTGCTGATATGACCGGGCGACTATCTGGCTTAACAGCAACAATAAAGGCTGTGGCACCCGAAAGTGAATCAATACATTGTTAGCAAGTCGAAAAATTTCTCCAGATCATAACGTTAAAGCTAATGCTCTTAACTCGCGTTTTTTTAAGCAACTTTGAAAAGAAATGGACGCGGACAACAAACGTTTGATTTTGCATACAGATATAAGCTGGTTGTCCAGAGGAAAGTCACTAAAATGAGTCATTGAATTGTAAGACCAATTAAAAATATTCCTATTAGAAAACAAACTTGCACCAAATTTTAGTGATAACAAATAGTTATCAAAATTTGCCGATCTGTGCGATATTTTTAATTTTCTCAATGAATTTAATTTGTCTCTTCAGGGAAAAATGAAAACAATTTTTGAATCGGTAGATAAAATTGCTGGATTTACAGTGTTTCCCAATCCATTTTGACACCTTCCCAGTAATTTTTGACAGCAAATAAAAATATCTTTTGGTGATTAAAAGCAATATTTTATTGTGCTAATATAAAGTAATTAAACTAGTATGTGCTGGTTCGTATTGTACTTTCACATTGCAAAAAAACTGTTAAAGTAAAATTTGTAGAAAGATTCTTATTAGTGATGTAGTAATAAAATCTTTCGAGAATATACCCGAACAATACAGAAGAGAAAATTATAATAATCTACTTAGTAACAAATTTCAGTTAGAATTACAATCTCCGAAATTACTAAATAGTTGTTTTGATATCCAAAATTTCGGGTTATACTTTTTGTTATTGTTAAAACATAATATAATCCTGATTTTAATTCTTATTCTAGGAGACGATAAAAGGTTGGTTGAACAGTATGAAATACTCGCCTATTGCATTCCCACCGTTGCCTTCTAAGAGCGACGTGGAATTTTTATATTTGGATTGAAAAGACTAAAGCTTTGTGTCAAAAATCAATTAAATGAAAATCAAGAGCTTAATATGATTACGACCTCATATGGAAATCCAAACGAAGCCCTCATTCAAATTCAAATACATTTAAATAATCTTCCACATCAACTATTTGACCTAAAATACTGTAAATCTTAAGTAATTTATTTTATCCTAAGAATATTGAAAACTGGGTACCCAGAATGCCTGGTCGATATATTTTCTCCATCATACCACAACTTAAGTTGCAAAAAGGTACTTCTAAATATTCGACAGTGGAAACCATCGAGTTAAATTAACAAGCCGCATAACATAACCTTTTCTAGAACTAAAAATAAATTAAATTCAGCATCAAAGAACTGTCCTAAAAATTGGGTATCAACATAAATGAAATTAAGCTAGAGTCAAATGACGAAATGACAGATAAAGCCAAGAGATTCCTCATTTTTTGTTAATATAGACAAAACTAAAAATCGCACACCACAGCAATGTAGGAAAATATGGCTAACCAAATAAAATATTCATAGTCATAAAATATTCAAAGACATCAGCAAACCGATCAAGAACCGTCTTGTTATATAGTCGAGACATTAATCAACGACCGTAAGAGTGGAAAATATTTGCGTCAATTAAATCCTTCGATATTCTGCCTACTAATACTGATAAGAATATTTTTCCAATTCAATTAATTTTATGTCCCATTTATATTGATAAAGTTCATTGTATATTGTTTGTTTTAGTAAGGATTCAGTAAATAATTTCAAAACTAGTATACTTAGAGCTGCGACCTCTCAAAATTTAGGCTTCAGAATCAAGATTTCAGACTAAGTCTCAAGACTCAAGACTTGGAAACCGAATCTCAAAATTTTATAAATTTCGCATTTCGGGTATATTTCTGGGTAAAATAAATTACCGGGTAAGTTATTTTTGACAATTCGATGAGTTGCAAAAATAATACTAAATATGATATCAAAATTAAATAAAGGTTTGAAGTTTTAAATTTTAAAGCTGAGAACGGCTAATTTTGTTGTACTTAGATTTAAGTTTTTTACATTATGTTTTGGGTATCATCCAGTGACTGAACTTTAAATATTGTTTATGTTTTTTATTATATTACACTTATATTTCATTCGTTAGTTCATTGTATCGCTATTTTGTACACTGAATTTGCAAAAAAGGTTGTTTTTTAATTTTTGCTAATACCCAAATTTGGTCATTTTTCATCCCCTGCTCCAATAAATATTTTTAATATTACATTGATAATATCTTATAAGAAATAATATTTTACTTTTAAATAAAATGTGATAATCGGAATCGCAATAAAAATTGAATAAACGAATAATGAATTTTACATTTTGGTTTAGTCTCAAGATTTTGCACTCTGTTGAGGTGGCAGCCCTAAGTATACTATTGGGAAATGTACTGGATATCCCTTAATGTATCGAATATTCTTTGATTAGAATCAGAAATTACGTTTTTCAATTGGTTTGGTAGTCTGATAGCTTGTTACCAGTTTCTGTGTTTTACATATAGTGCGCAGAGGTAAGATTTTATCTACCTTGGTTTCAAGTGAAAGGAGGTTTCATGATAAAGATTCGTCTAATTCGTGCATCAGGATAAGTGAATAACAGTGTTAACTCGACACTGTTTTTACCCTTACCTGGCGCAAAGAGAAATCTGAGCGCATCCTGCATAGTACTGATGAGAGCCATTAGCTCTAAACTAGTAAACTATTAGGAATTGTACTGGATATCACTTATATATATAATTTAATTGTTAATTAATTTTTATCAATTTCGATTTTTTAATTACAACCCTTTAACACTTTAAAACAATAAGATTAGGATACTCTATATTTTATGCACAGATCATATGATTAATTTTATTGAATTTAGGTTTTACTACAGTTGTCAATATATATTTATTAAACAAAAAAATGGAAAAAAATAATATAATTATGCATCGTAAAATATTAAATTATTTATTTAACAGTATCTAAAATCAGTATAAAGAATTTCAGTTTCATTTTTACATGACACTGATAACAAGCACACACTCATCTTATTGTGGCTTTTTATAGAAAAAGGTCAATATTTGACTATATTAGTGAATAAATGAATTGTGAGTATCCTGTGTTAAATTTTGAATTTATATACTGAAATCACTAAATCACTGAATAAAAATATAATTTTCAAAAATTAAGTTAGCTTAATTTTTGATGTTTTATTATAAAGAGTGCAAAATTAAAAAAATGAGCTTAAGGTGAAAGAATTCGAGAATGTGCATGGCACAAAACCTGGAACACCCAAGTAAAAGAACTTTTGAAAAAAGAGCACTTACAACATTAATTTTCAGTCACATTATACAGTTCCAACAAGAGGTAACTTTGGGTATAATACTGGTCACAATATTAAAATAATCATTGAGTGTTTGAGAAGAGTCGTTAGAGTAGCAAGTGAGAGGTTTTAGGATAACTGTCAACACCAACAGATAAATTTTTTTAATCTCACTGTCATCATTAGGTTGGATAGAAAAAACTGTAGATACTATGTATTTATTAATAAAAATGTTTTTGAATTTTATTAATAATGAAATTATTAAAACTTACTATATAAAGAAATCTAAGTTGTCTAATTTTGTATTTCTTTGTATTTGCCATAGTTTGTTTTGCATTTATAATTTAAGTGTACTTAATTAAGTTCAATTGGGTTTTTTGTACGTTTGAATTTATATTGTCCCTGATCAATATTTAGCTATTTAATTAATTCTTTATTGAAAAGCCCCATAAAATTGACAGTGTTAGGCGAAAACCCCAGTCCTCAAATAATTCAAAGGTTAGGAACTAAAAAACAATGAAAAAACTCATTAACAAGTTTTGTTAAAATTTAATAACAATTAATTTTTTTGAATTAAATTAAGAAAATTAAAATATACAAGAATTAAGATTTCGAAAATTGTAACAGTTAAAAAATAGCCAAATAGGCAAAAAAAGTTTGCATTTAATAAAGATATTTATTATATAAGTTGATTCTACTTTTATACACATAAAAAAATAAAATCTCGACCCGCAAATATGAAAACCTGGAATAATTTGTTTTAGTGTAGATAAATAGGAAAAAATACAAAATGCACCTTAGGCAATATAAATATCCCAAGTCAATGATATTATTCAGGATATATAAGGAAATAGACTGAAATTGAAACGGAGAAAAAACTAGACGAAAGAAATAAAGCTTGGGTTTAGAAATTAAAGAGCGGAATAATTCAACCTTTCTAAAGAACAATTTTTATTATTGCTGTTAATATTTATCTTTGATATTTATCTTGGAAGATTTTGCAATTTGAAAAGGTATTTAAAATGGATACGGATAGTTAAATTTTTAAGTGTGCAAAACAGTTTTACCGTTTTAATCACTTGTCAAGCGAGATAATTAAACTACTGTTTCAATCTTTAAGTCATATTGTTACATTGCATATCTACTATCAATTTCTTGTACGCTGATCAGCAGAAATCGATTTGATTAAATTCTTGATTTTACATAAATTTTACATAGACTAATTGTTAATTTACTATTAAATTAAAGAGAATTTAAAACATAATCAATTTTTTCTTCATTTAAATTAGCCGTCGCGAGTTGCTGTGATCTCAAAAGAAAGGAAATTCTAGGACAAAAAAAATTAAAACAACACATTGAAATTTATCTATTTTAATAATATACGGGTAATGCCATCTTTTATTATCCGTCCCTGTGAATGAAGGGTTAAAAGTAAATGCCAAATTTGGAGTCGTATTAGTGTTAATGTCGTCCGTTATTTTTAACTTTAACGAAATCATTGAAACCGTAAAATGGAAATTAAATTAGTTGAAAATTACAATTTGGGTTTTATGAAATGAAACGCGGTGGCTAATTATCTGGTTTTCAAAAAATGCAATTAAATTAATGCAACTTTTGATTGCTGAAATTATTTTCCAGTCAAATTTGATTTAAAAATGTGATATTCTAGGAATTTTCTATTCACATGACGCGCACAATTTCGTAATCGAATTGTGAAGAAAATGTTATTTATCAATAAAATTTTCGATAATACATTAGAAAATATTAAAATGAGCAGTTCTATTTACAGTATTTTTCTTGGAGATCTCAATAAATTCACACTACACCAAATGTAAAACATCCTAATCACAGATTAAATTTTAATGGCATTTATATTAAGGATAATATTTAACTAATTTACTCTCACTTTTTATTAAGTTTAAGTTAAGTGACTAATAAATGTGAGAAAACGATAAATTGGAAGATAATTTTGATCTATAGTCTGAAAAGAAATGAAGATAAAATAAATTGAAAATGAAAATAGATCAATGGTGAAAACGATAAAAGATTTCATTGAAAATAATTAAGATTATGAACTTTATGGTTTTTTGAGAAATATCGGCAACAAATTACTTATACGCAGAAAAATGTATGACTTGAATGACTATTTGAATATTAAAACTTTTATAAATAAATCATGTATACGTTTTATTCATAAATTTTATCTTGAGTTTAAGCAGACACAATTTATTTTAAGATTTCATGAATGTTAAACACAAATTTATGTCTACCCGAGGGTTGAACTAGTCTGTGAAAAAATGGGTCTATGGTATGCAAAGGTTTACTCGGAACTAAGTTATATATATATATATATATATATATATATATATATATATATATATATATATATGTATATGATTTAATCGAAAATTCCGTTGATCTTCTTGATAAATATTGCACACAGACCATAACACGCATTTTCAAATTCCTAGCTTTTAAGTGAGACCTTGTCATAACGATTAACATCGATTCTTTAAAATTTGACAGTAGACCACGATTGGGAATAAAAAATACCCTCGATTGTGACGTACTGAAAATGAGACAATGTTATCAAAACTATTGGTACAGAACAACACAATGACTGTCTGTTCGCTTATCACATTTAGAATGACAAAGAAACCAAATTTGCTTGTCATTGATTATGTCTGTGCTTATCCTAAACTACAAGGAACAAATGGTCTGGTGATCACTGACTTATTCAGAAAGAATATTAGTGAAATATCAGTGTGACACTGTCAACAATTTAAAACAAGTATACTTTTTGAATTTACTTAGATAAGTGACAAATGATATAGGCAAGACTACCTTCACCTTATCACATTTGAGATACCCAGTGCATGTTAGCCCACGCACAAATGTTGCATAAAATATCTACTGATCCCAATAGAACAAACAGAAAAATTTTGTCAAAATACTTTTAAAGTTTCACGAAAATGCTTTTCTGGAATCAATTATTTGAGACATGGTTGTATTAAGTGTCCCACTTTTTTGATGCGCAAATGTGCACGGTGGGATATTTTTGTAATCACCTCAAACTATTGTAATATCTAGGTGTACAAAGATTTATTTTTATTCTAATGTATGTTAGTTAGTAATACCATCAACACAAATGTTACAAATGTGTTCGCTTGTGTTACCAAGTTAATGTAACACTGCTAAAAGGAAGATTTCGAAGAATATTCTATTTAAATGATAACAATAGACAAACGAATTATTAAACATAGATACTGTTTCTGCCAATTAAAATGTAGATTTATTAATTTGTGAAAAGTTGTTTTTTTTTGTAAAATTTTTATAAAGTGTGGTTGTTTTGCTGGATCAATGTTGTTTGTCTTTTTTGAGTTTAATTTGAATTTTTTGGGTATAAATAAATTTTTGAATCTTTGAAAATTTTCTTTTGTTCTTTGATTTTATGTATTTAAGAACGAAATAGATACACCGAAATATTTTTTAATTATAAATTAATTTCGGACAGGAATCTAGCTAATATAAGTTAAGAAAAAACATAGTCATCCATAAGTTACTTCAACACTAAAAATTGGGGAAATATTATGTAGAGAAAATAAAGATAGAATCATTGGCTCTTAGTGGAAAGATAAAAGAGATGTTTTAATGCTCTAGTTATCACACTTTGGACGTGGTAAACAAAGTCATCTGTAATTTTAAATATTTCACATAATTTAAATAATTAAAACATGTTTGAATGTTTGAATGTTTATATTTGAATTAATCAATGTGCTAAATAGAAAAATCCTACACACCCCAAGAAACGGGGTAGAAAATTCTTTTCGTTGGTGTAAGCTATTATTTCTTGGTTCATTTTTTTAATGCACATTACTAATGACAGCAAATTTATTTTTTGTGAACTACATTCGCAACTTGCGTTACAATCTATAAAATTAATTATTGTATAATATTAATAATATTAATATCAGAAAATTCATCTTAATGTATAAAAGTCTTAATCGGGATTGGATTCAATTTTCAATAAAATAGTGAGACTAAATTTGTATTGATATATTCTTATGTATTTATGTATCATTACTTATTATTATTATTCTTTTAATATTATTAAAAATGATTTTGTTTAGATGGCACTGAGTGACTATTTTTAAGTTTTGTTTTATTACTAGGCACTAATGTGCCATTCTTTTTTTCTTTGCATCTATCGGTGCTTATGGTTTTATTTTTGTGGATTCATTATAATTTAACAGAATTTTTCTGCAAGGTTATTTTTTAATTTAATTTTATTAATTATATTTTTTTTAATTATATATATATATATATATATATATATATATATATATATATGTTAAGTTTAGGCTCTTAGCCTAAAAATATTAGTAATACTGACGTCACTAAACGGTGTTAATAAAATGACGTTTATGTAACGTCACAGTTAAAATAACCAAAGTCAGAAAATACGTCACAGAAAATTACTAAAATTGGAAATACGTCATCAGAAAATTACTAAATTTGGATTTCTGATGACGTGGATCTAAATTTAGTAATTAATTAAACCCAAAATTATAAATAAAGTAATTTTATTATTTTTAATCAATGAATCTCTAATATAAATAGAGAAACATTTTACAGAAAAATGCCGATAACGAGAATAGCTGAACATAGCCGATCCGAAAACAATTTGGACGATATTACAAGATCAAATATAAAATAAAAATTATTCATTTAGAGAAAAGTTATTTGAGAATTTAATTGTCAGTATGAAGAAAATCTAGAAGAATTTGTAACAGCTCGAAGACAGCAACCCTAATTTAATTCAATTATAATCCTACTCAAGAAATTGCTCGGATTCAGAATACGTTGGGATTACAATAACAGCTTGGAAGAAATTGCTCAGATATATAAATAAGACCTGTTAAAAGAAAACCAAGAAGATAGAAAAGAGAAAAATCGGAGAACCAGTTCGGCAACAGAAAATCCAGACAAATTCATAGAAAATTCATAGTTCGAGAGTTTTTCAACACTTGGATACCGAATATCCAGAAAACTAATAGTACGTTTCATTTTATTAAATAAAGTTTAAAAGCGGATTCTTCAATCCGGCTTAATTAAATAATCAAAGTAATACTAAAATCAAAAGTATCCAAAGCAGCTGACCGCTTTCGGATATTTGGGGTGCCTCAAAATCTATACTTACTTGCAATCTGTCTTTTAGGATAAGTCGTTGCGTCTGCATAGTGACCATCGACTTCTTGTGGGCCATTTGGCAGGGATCATTTGATCCAGTTTCCTTTGCAATCTTGTAATTTATACACATATACTGTTGTAAATTTTATTTGTAACGCCTAATAAATTTTATAAGTAACTAATTGATTTTGTCTTATTTATTTATATAGGACCACGACCGACCTTTTTATATTTTATAATTAGTTTGATTTAATAATAATATTATATTGTGGTTGTTGATTTTGAGTCAGATAACGAATGGTGTTAAGATCTTAGTCCCCCACAACTCTTTTTTGATCAAGGTAAATTTTTTATTTAATTTTATTATTATTTTGTTTTTCCATAGAATTATATTTTTTTGATTAATTAATATTTTATATATATAAATTTATTATTTTTTTAATGTTTTAATTAATAATATATCATTAATTTATTTTATTTTTATTATTAAAATATTTTTTTTATTTTTATATCAAAACTTTATTCTTTTGAGATTTTATTTTAAATTAAAAACCCGTAACCTATTTATATCAGTAAATTAAAAGTAAATTATTATTATTTATATTAAAGATCACATTTTAAACAATATTAAAAATCAATCAAAATATCACATTGAACAATTCATATTCTTCCTTTACAATTATAGTTCTGAATTAAATTCCATTTGGATATTCAAACTGAATTTGTTTTAATTTATTTTATAATATTTATTTATAACATATTTATTTTTCTATCGTTATCTGACAGAAGGACAAATTCAGATTTATATAAAAGTACACAGGGATTACAAGATCTAATTGAGACAGAATCGGTGTTTTATGGAATAAACATGTAAATATTAGGTATGGTATTAAAGCAATTGAAAATAAAAGTTGGAATTTAAATTTCTCTTATATTTTAAGTTAAAATGTACGATTTAACTTCTGTCGATAAGAGAAATGAAGAGGAAAATGTGATCTTTTGGTTCGCAAAATAAATGAAATAGGCGAACATGATTCTCAAGAGATTGAAGAGAATAAATTTACTACTATACGCTATGAAGCAGAAGTAACATTGCAGATGAACTAGAAAACATCGAATTAAGCGTAAGAACCTACTGTATTATTGAGAAAAGAAATGCTTATTTTTAATGAAAAAGCCTTACGATTTTTTTTCCTCGGAATCCAAATTAAGAATAAGACAATTTTAGTAATAAAATGAAATATAGCGAATAAATTAACGGCAAAATAATTAAACAATTAGATAAAAAATATAAAATAAAATGTCAATTGTCATCTGTTTCTGCCAATTAAAATGTAAATTTATTTAATTGTAAAATATTATATTTTTTTTGAAAGTTTTGAATTACTGTGTTTTGTTTTGCTGGATCAATTTTGTTGGTTTTTTTAGAGTTGTTTTTATAATTGTTTGATTTTTAAATCGTTTTGAACTCAGAAAGGAACCAAATTCAAAAGTTTAACAGATTCATCAGTTCTGGATATCACCAATGAATCAACGTTTCATCATCCTAGTATGCAATTAAAATCGGACTTTCAATGAGCCAGTTCCAGTCAGCACTACCGATACGATATGGGATTTTTTTTTATACCTACACATTTATTTAAAGGAAATGAAAGTCCGTTTAAGACCTAACGAGGTTGCAATTCACTTACAGAACCGCAGCACTTCCTCTAAGTCACCAAACTTTTCTCGCTTTAGTATTATTCATTTTCAATACTTGTATGCATATAATTTTCAAATCATTAAATTTTTAATTTACACATAATCTTTACAGCTATTCGATCACAAGAAAATCTTGTGTGCCAAATTAAATCAAAATTTTAGAAAAAATAAAATAACGAAGGTCAAATAAATATCCCGTATATGAAATAAATATTTATTTATGAGTGAAACGATGAAAAAATCAACACCCCTTTCTCTCTTTGACTTTGAAATGTCTAATTTTTTAAAAATACAAATAGCATGATACAGATAAAATTATGAGAAATTCAATATAAAATAAATTGTCCATAAAATTCGCAAGTTATATAATTCTCAATAATCAAATTGGCAACTAATAAAATATCCTGGGACTGCATGAATTTGAGATTTGATAAAGCATGAGTAGAAATTATAAATAATTGGATACTAAATATTCATAGTATAGATATTTAGAAAATTTGAAGCGTAATTTGGAATTTAGATTAAAACATTACTTAGTATTGATTGCATTTTATTATTAATAAATATATTTGCAGATGAATTATTTATCTTTGAATAAATAATAATTTCTTAAGAATTTAAATAAAGTTGAAGATTTTAAAGGGAAATTTTAAATCCTGCTGTCAATACTTTCATATCTCCTTACCTAATGGTAATATCTAACTTCCCTTTTTTCGGTATTTTTATAAACCCACTTACTATCTTACGGTTCATTTGACTGATAAGCAATAGTACATAATTAATACATCTAAGTATTAGTTATGGAATTGAAAAGATTGTTAAAAACGCATAAAAATGAATTTGATACTTTAAAAACGCAATCTATCTGAATAATTATTTGGAACCTTATGGCAAAACGTCATATCAAATGAAGAAGAAAAATGTTTACTCAAATTTAGATTATAAAGAATAATAGTAACTATAAACCAGAAATTTTAATCCATTTAAACTTATTATATAAAATAAATATAAATATAACCTGAATAATAAGCTAATCTCATTGAAAAAATTTGATACTAAATAGTGAACAAAGGGTCATGATATATTTAAACAACAAAAAAGATGGACATTTTTCCATTTTATAATTCTTTTATAAAAGTTTCTGTTTAATTAAATGAAATTTTATACACATATATAAATATATATCTTGCATTTTAAAATATTATCGTTTTATGTGCTGGAAATTAATAATCAGAAGAATTAATATTTATTTTATCGACAATGATGTCTTCAATTATTTTCAAATAACGCTTACACTTTGATATCTGCTTATATAAACAAAACATTTTTTATGTTGCATATTCCCACGAGAACAGTACGATTAATTCAAGTTGTACAGATCATAATAAAATGGTTTCCTTAGTGGTCGTCTTGCCTTGTCTTCACATGTTGAAACTCCCGACTCCTTGTAACTTAATCTGTGTCAGATCAACATTCAGATTTATGGTTAGTCATATCTTCTTCCAGTATTGGTCGGGTCGTGATGTTCTATCCGCTTCCATGTTTTTGGCTGAATTAATTTCGGTCACAATTTCAATGGGCCATTTAGTAGTACACTTTTCTGGTACCGGCTTTACAAAGACTCTTTGTCCAGTTTTATATCCACAAGTTTCTGAGCGTTAGTATTCTTTTACTCAATAAAGTCTACAGTGATACTTGAACAATGCTTCTAATGGGGCCATCTCATGTCTGGTACCATCTCTAGTTGTGGCAGGCTACCACAAGAAGATAATGCTGAGGAACCTCACAACCTCTGGCTGCACTTTATCGTTCGATGGTTTCTTACTACAGTCCCATTTCTAGCCGGCAGATACATGCATACGTTGGTTAGTTAAACAGTCCATTACCAGCAAATCTTTCTAAGAGAATTAGATTGCAAAACTGTCAAGTGATTCCATTACAAGTGATTCTAATACAGGATTTTTTTCTCGAATACTTTCTCAAAATTTCTCAAAATGTTTTGGGAGTCATCATGGGTTTTTTCCTTCAAATTGCATATCTGCTTGGCCTACAGTCCACTATGGTCAAAACCAAGAATTCATTATAGTGTTTGAAGTCAATAGTCAATCTTATTCTGCTTTCCCTAACATACAGTGTCCAATGCTTCAATTTAATTAGTGATGAGTCAAATTCTATTGTTTAACAGCATCCGAAGTCGACCAATCCAACACACCACTTTCCATTAATTTAAAACTTGACTAATACCTGCGCCATCATCGACATCACTGATCAACCGCTGGCGCTACAGATTCTCTCCTAGCGTTTCCTTCAAATTTTTTGGACATTCATGTACGAAATATTTCTTACTGAATTCTACGGTTTCCAGCAGCCATAAAAAGTTTATTTTCCATTATTTAATTGTTAAGCTATATTTCCGAAGCAACAAATTTGCAAGATTCGGGATGTTCTACTACAGAGCGCAAGATTTAACAATTATTTCTGCAAGACACAATTTGTTTTAAAGCTACTATTTGTTGAGATACTGACAATCACCAATTTATAAAAAATGCCTTTCTATGCTGGTTATCTTTTTCTGTTCCAGCATGTGTGGCCTGATTTATGGTTTGCTTTATGGTCTGCTTTAGACTGATACACCAGCTGTCACTGAGATAAATTCCGCTATAATTCAAGTTGATACATAAATCAACTTGGCGGAATTTATTTTTTGTGAATTCATTTCAGCCATTTAAAAAATGGCTGCTAAGTAAGTTGTTTTTTATATTGTTATAACTTAAAGTTAAATTTTAAGAGTTGAATTATGATTTCATAAGGAAATATGATCATAATTCAAGCTCTTAAATATAACTTTTAATCATCATTTATTTCATATATTACTATAAATAATATTTAGGAAATCAAGTAAGTAACAATAAATAGTCTCCAAAAATATGTATTTTTTTATACATTTCGGAAAAAATCTCCTAATATGCCAAAAGTAATTAGTTAAATCTCTGTAGTCTTCTTTCACCAGCTCGTTATCCAGTGCGTCCTTCAGAAAATCGAATCTGGATTGGAAATTCATTGAACTCAATCCACCTGCTCTTGATATAGATTTCCGAATATTGAATTTGATTTTACTGAACACACTTTCAATCGGGTTCAGAAAAGGACTATATGGTGGTAAATGTTCAATAACATTATTTAGAGATATTGCACCACCATGAATTGAAGCATTGTCGTGGATTAAACGAAATCCAGTTCCATTCAATTTTACAGTTATTTCGTTGATGAAGATCTGGTAGGTATCCTTTTTATAGGATACTACTACTAATTTATGATGGACTGGTCCATTGACTCCAATTGCGAGAGCCAAGGACATATTTCGCCCTCGGTTCGTTGGAAGTGTGGCGTATAATCGCTCACCTTTTTTATTTCTTCCAAGTTTCTGGCTTGTCCAAGTATTAAAGCCACATTCATCAATATATATTAATTGGGAATCCATCCATGCCTCTTCTAAATATCGCGTCGTGTATTCCATTCTGAGATCCAAGACGCGATCTGAATTTCTTTCAGCGACCGATGGTCTTATTTGCTTGGTCGTTATGAGATGATTTTCGAGAAAACGGGAAATAGTGTTTGTGGAAACACTTAAATTTTCGGAAATTAAAAAAATCTTCATTTCCTCTAATGAAGCATAAACATTTTTCTCCACAAAATCAAGTAGTTTGTTGCCATTTTCTTCCGAAATTTTGGATATACTGCCACCAATCTTGCCTTGTGACAATTTCCCAAATTTCCGGTATTTATAAATTATTGTTTTTATGGAATTTCTAGCTATTCCCAATAATTTTCCAAAATGGAAATAGTCTTCACCATTTTCCATGGCATTGATAATTCGTATTTTATCGATTTCCGAAATTCTGTAAGAAGAATAATTTTTTATAACTTAAAAATAAAATTTACGGTTTATGCTTTTTTGTTCGAGTCTCAGATGTTGTTGAGGGCCTAGCAACTTCTGAAAGCCTATGGAAATATTTAATTTATTTCAATTTTCAAATAAATCGTACAATGTGATTTCTTCTTCATCGCGAAATGGAATTGTTTCTGCAGAAATGTCTGAAAGCCTATGAAAATATGTAATTTATTTCAATTTTCAAATAAATCGTACAATGTGATTTCTTCTTCATCGCGAAATGGAATTGTTTCTGCAGAAATGTCTGAAAGCCTATGAAAATATGTAATTTATTTCAATTTTCAAATAAATCTTAGGAAGAAGTTTCATCATTTTCATAAAAATTTGGATAAGTTTCCTTAGCATTAAATTTAAAAAAATTTTCCGCCATTTTTTTTTCTAAAAATATCTCAAAAATGTCTAAATTAATTTATTATAGGGGTTTTTTCAACTTCGGATGGCTACATGTTAAAAGTTAGCATGCATGTTTTATTATAGGTTGAGTTAATGTGCATTATTTTATTTCTCTATCACTTTTTGTGTCTCTATAGTTTAGGGTTTCTCTCATTGACGATTTTACAAGCAACCTCAAGGTGAGTTGGTGTGTTTATATGCTATAAATTTATTGATTTTCTTTTATATTATAGGTGATTTATCTCAGTGACAGCTGGTGTACGATAATATCCACTGGTTCCTCGATAGTAATAAATTATAAGCACACTAGCCCAAGGGGAGGAGTGTGTGTACTACACAACACTTGGGCTGGTAATTGTGAAGTAGTCACATACACTATTGCATAATCATCGGGTTTCATATAATATACACAGTCACATCATCATTATGTTACGTCTGATTATTACACGTCCGATTATGTTACCATGTGTATTGTTACCTAACATGCCAATATCAAATGACGTCATATGCAAATGTAAAATAATGTTTAAAAGAAGCTGATAGTTTGAATGATTGTTTAAATAAAGTGATCGCCATTTTGAATTTTTGTTTTATTAGTTCGAATTTAGTCAGACAATATTATTTTTAGATTAATTTTGGACGAAAAGCTAAATTTGGATTCAAAAACCGTGGTTTCAGGGTACTCCGGGCTGTTTTGCTGATATAAAGAGTCAGGATGGTGTCGGAATTTGAATAAAAAGTCAGATTTAAGTCATAATTAAACTAATTTTACAATAAAAAGTTGATTCATGTATCGAAATCTATGAATTAAGGTTCAAAACGTGTATAATAATCCTATATTGTCCAGGGGGTCAGGATCGAATTTCGGACAAAAACTCAGTTTTCGGCCAAAAACTTACATTTTGAATAAAAGCCAACTTCAATGTCACTTTTATGAACCAGGGTCAAATCTATTGGATATAGAGGGAACTGGATATTCAAATGATAATTTTCGTTAAATCAGTTTAAAATGTTGAGACTGTTTGGGACTTTAAAATGAGCCTCTCTACATGTGTTTAACAAACATAGCCTATTTAACTGTTAAGGTAATTAGGTAAATTATTATTATTATCATTATTATTATTGTCATTAATATTATTATTATTAGTAAATATTCGTTTCCATATTGATTTTCACATCCACATTTTTGATTAACTGCAAAACAAATTCATAGGAAATCACGAACAAAATAAGATTTTCCTAATAATTTAAGTAAACTTTGTTTGTCATTTATGAAAAATTATTATTTAAAATATTTTCATGGAATTTTTAAACAAATTGAAAAGGTCTTCTTTGACTACTGGCCTCGGTGACAATTTTGTGACGCGATGTTGAGGCAGCGTTCCTTCCACTAAATCAGGAATGTCCATTGCTGCAAATCCTAATTTCTCTAACCCATCCGGTACTTTCAAATCCTCCATATACTTGCGTACCTTAAAAGAGATATCAAAAATGCAAAACAGTTTCCTGACCGGTTCATTTGTGCAAAAATTGAATTGAATAACAATAAAATTATTTACCACATCTGATAATATTGCACCGGAATCACTATTTTTGCATCTAGATTCAGAGACTTTTGGATCAAGAAATCTTGCTGCATTCAAATGTCGATTGGGACAGAGTGGAAAAGTAAATTGAAAAACTGCAGGGGCAGTTATCACCACAGACAGCCCGTGGGGAATAAATGGTTTCATCGTGTTGGTAACCGGTTTGTAATCATTGAGATTAGAATATAGGGATTTAGCCAGTCCAGAAACCGGATAACTCATTCCGTGACATAAATGGACACCAGCATTGCCAAATCCCATTCCCGCTAGTGCACCAGCAAAATGCATTTGACTGCGAGCTTCGGAATCCATGGGATCATTAACACTGCGTCGGAAATAGCTAAACTAACGATCACATTTTAATTGTATAATATTATCCTAACAGGGAATCGGAAAAAAGAGAGCGCAATTTTTTTCAAAAAAGCACTCATACAAATTTCTGAGTTAAAAATAGTAAATTTATAAATAATTTCAAAAATATACCTGAAAACATCACTAAAATCAAAAGGGAAGGTTTATTCGTCATTGATCAAACACGGCTCAACAGATTGGTTGGGAATTTAAAACATCAAATTAGAGATTTTGAAATATCAAAATATTTTGACAATTGCCTTGAAATAAATTCAGCTGTAACTTATTTTATGAATTATCACTACATAAACTGTAGTAATTTTGATAAAATTTTCAAATATCCACCGATGATAGGATATTTGTCGAGCGTAGTTTTTCGATGTTAAAGATATTTCGACATTTTAACAGATAACATACGGCACTTGACAACAGAAAATCTGCAAAAATTACTATATCTATATTTTAATAAATAATATTAATTACTTTATTTTTATTAAAAAATATTAATATATTTTCTTAAGTATAGGAAAATATAATATTCCTAATCGATTCCTTTTCGTTTGTTGAAATCTCCAATTTTATATGGAAAATAAAAACCACTCTTTGCACTCTTTTTTCCCCCTAAAATCACATTTCTTCCGATCCCTAATCATTATTGTTAAAAGTAAAAACATTATTTCAATTGCAGTTCAAAAATGACGTAATAACGTAGTAGATGTTAGCACTATGAATCGCTATGGGTTATCACGCATATATAACCCTCCACGAAACAGCACAGTGTTTTGGTCTCGTGAATGAAGTTTCCGCACACCTATACAATACGATATCGCACACTATGCAACGTTACCGCGGTCTATGTAATATGCTACCGCGCACTATCCAATATGCTACTGCACACTATGTAATATGTTACCTCGCACTATGTAATATGTTACCGCGCACTATCCAATATGCTACTGCACACTATGTAATATGTTACCTCGCACTATGTAATATTTTACCGCGCACTATGTAATATGTTACCTCGCACTATGTAATATGTTACCGCGCACTATGTAATATGTTACCTCGCACTATGTAATATGTTACCTCGCACTATGTAATATGTTACCGCGCACTATGTAATATGTTATCACGTGCTATATTTACAAATTCCGCATTGAAATTAACTTAACTTACGATCAATTTTTAAATGTATCCGAAACGTTAAGGTTGATGACGTTTTTATTCATTTTATGTCAGCTACGACAAATAAAGGACTATAAGTAAGGGCAAGTCACAGACAGTTGGAAGATTTTTAAATAAATAATTAAAAATAAAAATAAAAATCTTTCAATAGTATTTCTTTTTACTTGGATATGATTTGTAAAGCATGAATTGACCAAACATCGCTGATTGGATTGCTACCTTGATATGCTGGCCTTTCAATTGGATTAGATGGACATGGAGTTCGTTGATTGTAAGGGATAGCTGTGAAAGATTCCAACGCATGACACAAAACATCGAACCCACTATAACATGTAACATCTCTTGGTAGAAATGCCGTATGATCTGGATCGACAATACCCAAAGTAGGTTTCAAAGCTCGTTGAGAAATTCCTACTTTTGCCTATTTTCAATTGATAAAATTTCAAAGAAATCATTTTAAACCTTCATAGAAATTAAATCAAAAATCGCAACCCCAGTGGTTTCACTACCGGTACCAGACGTAGTAGGAACAGCTATCATAGGTTTTAAAGGAGTTAGAATAAGTTTGCCTTTCCCTATTGGAGCATTTACGTAATCCAGCAATTCAGCTTCTTTGTCAGTAGTTAGCAAATTTATTACCTGAATTATTAATAATAAATTTTATAATACTAATAATAGTATAAATAATCCTTATATATCTATTACCATAAGTAGGTCTTAAACTTAAAACAAGACAGGCAGATAGACCTTAACTCTAAGAGGTTCAGAGTGCCAATAGAAGGTATTATACCATCATTCTGGAAGGGGGTCCCACTCGATCGTCACATGCTTCCTAACCATTTGCATCAAGCAAAGCATTAACTATTCATATATTCATTCATCACCCATCACTCGAGCAGTTTGTTAATCTCAGATGCAAACATTAGAGACTATATCCCTAATCTTGCTGTCATTACCACCAAGTTGAAAATTATCAAATGAAATTTTGAAGACGAATAAAATAATTTAAAATTGATAAATGACTTATAGAAGGATCAGGTAACTAAAAGAAATTGAATATATCAGATGGATCCAGCTGAATTTCAGCTTAATGGATTGCCGGGGAAAAATTTCTCAATCGATTCGGGAAAGTCTTGGATAGGAATTAATGGGGGAATTGTTATCAAAGAGCCACAACTTTTCTGTCATAATCTTTTATCAGTTAATAATAACCAATATTTTATCACAAATAAATTCTCATAGCATTACTCAGATTACCAAAACTTTTACCAATCAAGAATAAATAATAAAGCAGTAAAACTTTATCGACCTAAATGTAAAATAAACATATTTATTTAAAGCATATTTTTTGTTATTTTCTGATTAGACATTCCTAAATTATATTTATCTTAGCTAAATATGTGTACAAGTTTCTGATAAGTGATTTAACTACTGCAAGAAATAATAAACATATTAAAGTATATATTCGTAGAAATCTATTATTATTTATTACTAATATATTTATTTAACAAATTATCTTTTTAAAATGTCAAATTTAAGGACATAAATTAGGAATTTAAAATTTATACAAAATACTATTAATAATCATTTGTTTAAATATTCATCATAATAATTTTTATATTTCAAAGATATGATTATAAAAAGTTTGCAAATTGATAATCTATTTTGATAAATTTATTCATACAAAAAATATTAAACTGTTCAAAGATAAATCGAGTTTTAAAATTCAAAAGGATTGTAAATGAATTTTAATATAATTTAATTCCGGCATTTATGAATCAATATATAAAATGCTTACCTTGCATGTGTCAATTACCGAGCCACCTCCAATTGCTACAAATATATCATAAGGCTCTGATTTAGTCCGGGAAAAACGTACCGCATGCATCATACTCACATCAGTTGGCTCTATGTGCACTTCGTCATACAAATCAAAATCAATTCCATGTTTAGATAACGAATCAAGCGCAATTTTAAAAGTTGGCAAACGTGATACGTTCTTATCAGTTACCAATAAGGCCTAAATACAAATAGTTAAATGCTCAAATCTACTTATTAACTTTTTTTGAATTAAAATTTCTAATATCCATTCCAATTTCTTTCGTAACTCCAGGCCCATAACGAATATTGGAACAAGCCATTTCAAAGGCGTATTCACATTGTAAGGAATTGGATTTGTTTGTGCTAGCAAATCCGCATGTAGAATGGGCGGAACATTTTACTCCAGTATTCATAATTTCATTCATCATTGATATAACGCGCATTTTGTGCACCATTGTAAAACGTGTTATTTTTAAAAAGTTCAAATACTAATGTATAATTAGTTTATTATTCCATTGTTAATGTCGAAAATTAATGATTTAAATAGGTTATATAGATTATTTTTTGTAAATTGAAATAATTTTTTATATTGATGTTAATAAAATATACTTTTTATAATACTATTATGCAAAAATAATTTCTTTTATATTCTAATTAAGTTATATTTTTTTCTGTTAATTTAAAAAAATATAAAAGTTCTCAATAAAAAAGATTTTCATCTGTTTAAATGACCTTGACATTTATTAATGCTGAGTTATCATATAGTTTGATTTCTAATTTAGTATTGTTATGTTAATTTTATCTTTTAATTTTTAATAATGCAAATATAAACTAGCAAAATAGTCGCATTCGATCTGAAAGACACATCGGATATTTATTTAGAAGCCATTAATTTACGGTAGCAGTGGAGGGGATGGCACTCCGTTTAGCCTAGTAGCTCAAAGGTGATTTTTGTTTAGTAGTGATCTAACTTTGCTATGAAGAGTTTCATTGTCTGATAAAGCTAATTTGTATCTAGTAGTATATTGCGACTATTTACGTTAGTATTACAAAACATTTGTCTAAAGGTTTTATTGATTACATTTGCTTACTACACTTATTAGATTTAGTATAAAGTATCCACTGAATTTATTGTTCGTTTACAAAGTACTTCAAGAATCTTCAAGTCAGATTGGAAAAATTCAAGCCACTTACCTCCTCTGAAAATTTAACAATTCATGGAAAAACAACTAGTAAAAGAATACGCTGCAAGTCATGTCGGACCTCAGATAAGAGAACACGGTTGATGAGGTACCAATGTGGTCAATATGAAAAACATCTTTGCCTAGAGCATGCAAAAATATTTTTGTGATGAATGTTTTTCTAATAAAAATTAATAAAAGATTAACAAAAATAAATATTACCATATTAAACTTATGATAATCTGATTTTTGTATGTCTTGTTACTTTATTGGAAAAATAATTATATCTGTGAACAATTTTTCAAAACTTTTGAATAAATTACTTTAAAACAATACAGAATAATTTAATCTTGACCCTATTCCTCAAAATACATATTCATTTTTTTGTAAACCTGATTTTTAAACTTATGTATCTATAAGATCCGTTGCGACTCATGAGGTTCCTTAACGTATTGCGACTAACGCAGGGTAAGTAAAATATTAATAAATGAAAACTTTCTATGCTTACAAAATTTGTTTTTAAATTCCTACTGAATTAAAATTTATTAATAAAATAATTTTATGACGTGGAATATAAATTCTTATTTATAATAAAAATTAAGTTTCAATAAGTTGGATAATGCTGTTTAGCTTTACAACTAGTTATAAATTACGGTGACCCGAATTTTTGAGAGTGAATGCAGTAAGGTTAGAAAATTTTATTTATAAAACATAAATTTATTTAAATATTCATTTGCCTAATACCTGAAAATTTTATAAAAAATATTTTTAAAACATCGCGTAAAGAAAACAACGATTGAAATTTGGTACAGTTGATAACATTGGACTGTACAGTACAATGTGGTACGTATGATCACCTTAGTATAAATAGAAGTTATAAATATAAAGTTACACTTGAAAATTCTACATAGAATAAGTTTTGGTCTAGTACTAAGTTTTTCAAAAAAATATGTGCTTTTTATTTTGATACACAATTCCAAACAAAATAAAATTGATAATGATAATTAAAATGAATTACTATACTTAATTTGATTTTGGTTACATTTTTTAAAATACAATTATTGTTAATTGACATGTTCATACAATCATTTATGTAAAAGGGTAACCTTTACTTCTAAATTATAAAAAGTGACAAAAGATGGTAAGGGTACCATATAAGGGATTTTTGTCCATATAAGGGACTTTTGTCTATATAAGGGACTTTTGTCTATATGAGAGATTTTTAGTCTATAAAAGAGACTTTTGTAAATATGAATGAAATTTATAAATAGGTGTGAATTTTACTAAAAAATATGAAAAGTGAAGTTTCCTATATACCATACTCATAAGTGTAATAGCAATGCAATTTTTAATGAATGCTAAGCAATATTTTCAAAAGTATTGTAGAATAACAAATATTTTTAAAGAGTCTTTTTAATTAAAAATTATTTCATATTGCAAAAAATACTTTATACTTCCAAAAATCCGTCATATTTATAAAATTCTTTCTTACTTACAAAACTCGCTCTCTTTTATAGACTAAAAGTCGCTCATATAGACTAAATGTCGCTCAAAGAGACAAAAGTCCATTATATGGACAAAAGTCCCTTATATGACACCCTTACCCAAAAAATGATATAATAAAAATAAATACAATTGAATTAATAAATCCAAGAACGCAATCGATGACCTTATCTCAGTTTCACATGTGAATACAATGTTCTTATGTTAACTGTTAATAGATTTAGAATTATTTATTAACATATTTTATTAAAAAAATAATTTTTTAATAAATTAAATAATCCATAATATTTTAATTGATTTTTGTGCCTGAAGATGACAGTTAAACTCTCGAGATATATCGTACGACAAGTGTTTGATTGGCATTTTTTTTAATAAAATCGTTGCAAATTTATTTATTTATTTAATTATTTATTATTATTATTATTATTATTATTATTATTATTATTATTATTATTATTATTATTATTATTATTATTATTATTATTATTATTATTAGTATTATAATATTAATTTATAATCAATTATTAACAAAAATAATCATCCAATCAGAATCAAAGTAACTGAATCGATCATTTCAAAGGCTTGAGACAATCCGATAATCAATCAGTTTGATTTAATTTAGAATGTCTGATGAAAATACAATCAATATAAAATTAGAAGAAAAATCAAGCGACTTTCCTAAATCTATAATTGATGAAAATGGCGAAGAAATAAAAATTGAATATGAAAAAAGTGTCAAACCGAAAAGAGAGGAGTGGAGTAACCGATTTGAATTTATATTATGCTGCATTGGAACTGCCGTTGGTCTTGGAAATGTTTGGCGGTTTCCATATCTTTGCTATAAAAATGGAGGAGGTAATTATTATATGATATTTGTTTATCAACTTTCTAGTGTTTCACGCTGCTTTTATGTTAATTAAATATTAATTACAAATTACAAAATATCAATTTATTGTTTTTTACACTTTTTATTTGCAAGTGGAAATTAAATTGCTTTTCAAAATTATACTTACTGCAATTAATAATAAAAAAAATAATCAGTCATATATGTATAAAGTAGATATTGAAATAAAAATATCATTGAGAGAAAAATAAAACGAATAGTTAATAAAAATAATTCTAATTATAGTTTATAATTCTGATCGAGTGTTTGAACTGTTGTTTCTATGGCAGAATATTTGCAGCAAACAATACAATTTGCGTGAGTAATATGACAAATAATATTTTACTACTCATTAATAGAAATTATAGAAAATAACAATTTTGACAGTTCAGCTGAGTCATGATGTTGTGTAAACTGAATATATTTTCATTTACATATATTTAAACAAATTATTACTTTTTAAATATATAAATATTTTTTTGTTTTAATTTTTGGAATAAATATAATGTTCCACATTGAACTCAATTTTAATTAAAAATTTAATATAATCAAACTTTCAAAATAATAATAATAATAATAGTAAAAAATATTAAATAAAATAATAATTGTAATTAATAATATATATAATTATTTTTTTATATAAACAATAATAAATAAATAAAAATTAATTAAAAATTATAAATGGAGAAAATAACAGTTTTGATAGTTCAGCTGAGTCATGATGTTGTGAAAATTGAATATATATATATGTGAATTTCATTTACATATATTTAAACAAATTATTACTTTTAAATATATAAATATTTTTTTGCTTTAATTTTTTACTTTAAATTTAAAATTTTTTTAATCAAAATTATAATGCTTTAAAATTCTTTTGTGGTTTTAGAATAAATATAATGTTCCACATTGAGCTCAATTTTGATTAAAAATTTAATATAATCAAACTTTCAAAGTAATAATAATAATAGTAAAAAAATATTAAACAAAATAATAATTGTAATTAATAATATATATTATTATTTTTATATATGAAAAATAATAAATAAATAAAAATTAATTAAAAATCAAATTTTAAACAGAATAATAATTATAATTAACAATAATATTAATAAAAAATGTAATTAATAATAATTATTACAATTATAATAAAAACTAATAATGTTTTTTTTCTTTTTTCTTTTTCCTGACACAAGATCTTTTTTGGCAATATCATATAAAAATGGTGGATTAAATGGATTTCAAACCAACCGACCTTCCAGAGTTTTGTAAGCAGACAAGGTTTTTTTGAATTCGCAAAACACAATTATTCAATTTGACGATTACCAATTCGTCCGAGTAATATTCAAATTGTTCGCTCTCAAATCTTTTTTGACACCTGTGAATTTGGTTTTCTTGAGATTTTGGAGAATTGGCAATCGTTAATTAAATATAAATTAATCGTTTATTGAATTCAATCGCTAAACCTTTTTGCCCCGATTTTCGGCTGATGACAATAAGCTAAATTTATATTCTGGAACTTGTTAATATTGACCTAAATATGAAATATTCTTAATTTTGTAAAGGTGGCGCTTTTGAATATAGTAGAACAGTGAAACACTGAAACGAAACTCTAACAATGAAAATTGCTTTGAAAATATCCCAGTAGTATTATTAAGAAAGTTTCTGGGGCGAAAGTGTAAAAATTGAAATTAACCCTCTAATGCATGAATTTTCCTCTTCATTTATAAGCAATTCAAACTCCAACTGGTTGTTACAGGAAAAATATGAATACTATCGCAACCATTCATTCATCGTTGTATAGAGGTAATCTTGCCCGTAGTCGCTGTCATGCATTAAATACCAAATAATCCGTCTTTAGACTGGCGCGTGTGTTAGAGGGTTAATTCAGTTTCCAGAAATCATTCACGATAAATCTAGTAATAATTGCTTTTTCATTATCATGATATTTTGTAAAATCCGTGCATGTGCGCTAAAAATCATGCTATGATAATATAGTTGACAGATATTCATGATCGCTGGTGGTGCAGTCACCGTGGTCACAGAGAGAACGTTCATATACAGTGTGACATGGAGAATCAAGGATCGAAAGTGTCTTTCGGATAAGTCATTTTATTTATCTAGTATTGAAGTAAGGCGCTATCTAGCATTAAGTTTTGTGAAAATAAGTTGGACATTTCAAAGTCTTAAGTGATCAATCGGAATATATATGCATAAGGTATGTACAGACTATCTTATATGTAACTCCTTGGCTGTTGAATGATCTAACCCGGTCATTGAAACTGACAAAAGGCTTCTTAAGACGTAGAAATATCATGATGAGGTAGCTGCCAAAGCAGTGTAAAACTTACTAATATAATTTACAATTTATATTTTTTTTCGGATTTCAGGTTTTGGGTTTTTTCGACAGAAATGTCTGAAATAATAAATTAATTTTAGTTTTAAGAGTAAATCTTATAAAGATACATCCTCATTTACTCCAAATTTCATAACAGAAACCCCAAAATTTTAATTTTTTCCGCCATTTTTCTTTCTAAAAATATTTCAAAAATGTCTATAAATTAATTTATTATAGGAGTTTATCTCAACTTCGGATGGCTACATGTTAAAAGTTTACCAGCATGTTTTATTATGGGTTGTGTTAATGTGCATTATTTTATTTTTATCACTTTTGGTGTTTCTATAGTGTAGGGTTTGTCTCAGTGACTATTTTACAAACAACCTCAAGGTGAGTTCGTGTGTTTATATATTATAAATTTATTGATTTTTGTTTTATACTATAGGTGATTTGTCTCAACGTGGCTTGGTGTAATAAATAATCCTTTATATTAAATTTTATATAGTTTTATTTTTTTGTTTTGTTTTAATATATTAAACAACTTTAATTTAACTTTAAAATCAATTTACACTTTTACTGTCAAGTGTTGGTAGCTGTATACACTACGGTGGCCATACGTACCACATTGTGTGATATAGTCCAACATTGTGAATTTTGTATCACATTTCAATCACCGTTTTCTTTACGGAGTGTTTAAAAAAGTCTATTTTGATAAAATTTTTAAGCATACTGGTTCGCTTTTAGAAATCGATATTTAAAAAAAATTATGATGTATTATATATAATTTTGTCTAACCGTAGAACCCCCATGCTGGCTTTTCTCTAAAGAAACATGAATACATAATACATTATTATTATTATTATTATTATTATTATTAATATTTATTATTAATTTTTTAAATCTGCACAATATATAGGTGCTTTTCTAATTCCGTATACAATTACTCTGTGTTTTATTGGACTACCTCTCTTCTTTATGGAGTTGGCATTAGGCCAATTTGCTAGTCAAGGCGCCATTGGGATTTGGAGTATCAGTCCGATGTTTAAAGGTATTTTTTGAAATTTTTCATAAATAATTTGCAATTACGGATATCATTACCGCTAAAAGAAAAACATAAAATTTATATCAAATTCCTAAACAATGTAAACATCTCTTTTATTACTTTAGGCATTGGATATGGAATGACCATGGTATCCGGGTTGGTCTGTATTTATTATAATATTATTATAGCTCAATGCTTATTTTACTTTGGGGTGAGCTTTACTTCTTTGTTACCCTGGTCAAATTGCAATAATTCTTGGAACAACCGAACATTATGTTACGATGGGACAGATAATTCCACTCAACTATCAGGAAAAATATCCCCATCAGAAGAATATTATGAGTAACTTTTTCATTAATTATAAATGTTATTATTATTGTAGAAAGCATTTTTTAAATATGTCTGACGGCATTGAAGACATGGGTTGGCCACAATGGCGCCTTTTGGTAAGTCTAGTGATTGCGTGGTGTATAGTAATTGTTATACTGCTGAAAGGAATAAAATACATGGGAAAAGTTGGTTAATGTCACCTTGAAGTGTAAGCTCATTTCAATTTAGGTTTCATATTTTACCGCCTTATTTCCTTATATCATTCTGACAATTCTCTTGATCAGAGGTTTGGTCCTGCCAGGCTCACTTAATGGGATTTTATATTATATTAGGCCAGACTTCAAATATTTAAGGAATCCAAGAGTTTGGGTTGAGGCAGCAACTCAAATATTTTTTTCCTTATCAGTTTGCAACGGAAATCTTATCACAATGTCCAGTTACAACAAATTTACCAACAATTGTTTGAGGTAAGTTTACAAATGATTAAAAATATCAAAAAGACATTAACAGTAAACTCTTATTCTTTTCTCACTGATCAGTTTTTATTTTCAATTTTGTTTATCTTCATTCCTTTTCAGAATATAAATCAGTGTTTCTCAGACTTTTCTCGTTCGCGGCACACTAAAATTTTTTAAAAAGCTTGCGGCACACCTGTCCAAAAATCAAAAATTTTTTGATATATAAAAAAGATACTTTTTATTCTATACTAATTAAATGTGATCTTTTTAAGGTAATAAAAACAATTCAAATTAATTAAAATTAAAAAAAAGTTTTTTAGTTGATTTTTTTATTAGCTAAATTTTGATATTAAGTTTTTTATTACTAACTTTTTTTGGAAAAAAGTCTCACGGCACACCTGGCCCAACCTCGCGGCACACTGTTTGAGAAACACTGATATAAATCAATATAATTATTCAATTAATATAAAAATGTTGATCTATAGGCTGACATAAGAATGAAGATAAAATCAACCAATTAAATGGCGATAAACAAAAAGTTTTAAAATGATAAATTTCCATAAAAAATAAACACCAATTTTTTGAACAGCTCTTTATCAGTGTTACTTCAAATCTTCATCTAAACCTTTAATTTTTATGTTTATTAAGTGTTTTTTCGTCATATTTTATAAATATTTTTTTACCTCTTTGTCCTATTTCTTCCCTTGAAATGATGATTGAAATTTCTTTGGTGCTAATTTCATTACTTTCATGTATGATTTCAATTTTAAAATATTGCACTCAAATAATTTGAAGATAAATTATTTTTTCAAGATAAAGTTATTATTTGAGATTTTAAATGACATTAAATTAGAATAAACAAAAGTATGGGTGTATGGAAAATTTTTTAAAATTCAAATGTATTATCATATTTAAACAAGGCAAATTGATTGAAAATTATCAAATCTCAAGCAAAATAATTTTTGCTTTTTATGAAAGTATTTTTTTCTGAGACAGATAATACAATTCTACAATGGAAAATAGCAGATTATATAAAAAAATTTAAATATTTATTAACGATAAAAACATATGACATTTATTAAAAAATATTTGACTGTTAATCAGTAAAGATATCGATGTTTTTTGATATTCACTAATTTTCGGCTCAGCCATTATCAATCACTTTTTAATAAATGTAATTTGAAAATGAAAAGTGATCACTGATGAAAATTAAAGAATTTCTTATAATAAAAGTATAGGAAAGCAAGTCTTATTATAAATATTATTTAAAGCTGAAAATGATGAACTACTTTTGGATAATTTATAAAATTAATATAAGAACATTTTTTGATTTTAACTACTAATTTTTTTTGATTTTCAATCTATTAATCAGTAACGATATCGATATATTTTGATATTCAAGAATTTTCGGCACTGCCATTTTTATTATAAATAATCATAATTTTAAAGTATTTCTATAAAATTAACTGTCATATAATCCAAAAGTAATTTTGAACAAAAGCACAAAGAATTTAACTTATTCGCATTTATACATATTTACAAAACATTTACAATTGTTCAATAAGCAAAGATGTTAAAACAATAGTAAACTAGATATATCACAAATTTCTAATAAAATAAAAATTTACACAAACTCTTAAATCAAATTTTTATACATTTATGGAAAATATATTCTTTAATAATTATCAAATATTTCAACTATTCATCACTACTAATCAGGACCGGATTAACATATTCAGGGTCCAAAGCACTCACCAAGTATGGTGCCCGACGAGCCAACCAAATCCAGGTAAGTGCAAGTTGTTCATTAATTAATATTTAGTATAATATTATATACGCATGCTATAATCTATACATAACACATCATGTAACTATGATTATGCAAGTTGGAACACGTATGACTCATTTATTTAAAATGAACATCGCGCTAGTTCGTGTAGTAATTTAGTAATTGCTAGAAATTGTAGTGGCTCGTCGTGCTGCCCTTTTCCACGAGGTGCACTAAGCACATGCTTAATGTGCTTGTTGGTTAATCCTGTACAGATACTAATACAATATTTTTAAAACTATTTTTAACTTTGAATATGTTTCAACACGTTCTATCAACATAACGCAGATTTTTCTAAACACTGATCATAATATATAGTTTGCTTTTTTTTATAATCCCCCTCTCTTTTGCACTGTGAAGGTAAAATGCAATAAACTGATCAATTAGGTTGATTCTTTTGTTGTTTTGAAAGTGCTTGGAGAAGGTGGTGAAGCAAATTTACTACTTAGCCACAAAAATCCGACTTCAGCAGCCAAGGGTTGGTAATACTTTTTCATTGTCTGTCATTTGCAAAGCAATTATAACGCATTAATGTCAAACGTCAGAACTCGTCATTTGGGAGACATTTCTTCTAGATTTCCAAATTATTTATATTTTTCAATAATCTGATTAAATGCTGAAATTCACCTTTTTCAAGAGATGCAGTTTTAGTAGCAGTAATCAACTGTGCAACATCTGTGTATGGCGGACTCGTAATATTTAGCAATATGGGGTTTATGGCCTTTGCAAAAAATGTTTCCATGACAGACGTTGTTAAAGGAGGTAAGATAAATATCTTCTACGCTTCAATGAAAAATAATTATTTTATTTCGAGGTCCTGGACTTGCATTTAAAGTCTATCCGGAAGCTCTAACGAAAATGCCATTGTCTCCATTGTGGTCGGTATTGTTCTTCCTAATGATGATAATTCTAGGAATAGGATCACAAATAGCATTGGTAGAGACAGTTTTAGCAGGTCTTCAAGATGAGTTAGTTAGGGCGAAGAAATTGGTTACAAGTAATCAAAAAATATTATATCGGTAGCATTGGGAATTCTTATAAAAAAGTTTATGAAATACTTTTTTTATATAGGCTGGTGATGTGTTTGATTTTGTTCGTTCTGGGAGTCCCAATGACTTGTCGGGGTGGAATGTATGTATTGGAGATATTTGATGGGGCGGTCAGTGGGAGTCCAATGCTTATACTTGCCTTAGTTGAAGTTCTTGTTGTAAGCTATTGTTACGGTAAGAATTATTAACGCTATCTATTTTACCATTTGGGTTCATTAATAAAATTTAAATATTATTTTTGATATTCACTTTTTCTTCTTCATTGACAGGCATTGAAAGATTCCGAATGGACATCAAGCTCATGATCGGATATAAACCAAATAAATTCTGGAAATATAGCTGGATGATCATTAGTCCATTTCTGATCTTTATACTCATTATAGGGTTGACGGTTTTGTCAATTTTAAAAAAATCCACTTTTCCAATTGGTTTTGTGATCCTTCAAATCGTTCTTTCTCTTCTGCCAATCTTCTTTGTCATCTCAATTTTCGCATTTGTTTACTGCAAGAAAGGCGGTTGGCTGGTGGGTATTTTATTTAAATTTATTTAAAATAGTCATTTGAATATAAATTTAAAAGAAGAAAATGAACTTGATTTTAAAAGGTAACGATGAATTTTTTTGTTATTATAATTAACCATAAATGTCAACGACAATGTTCAAGAACTCGAGTACAGAAATGGGATTGACCAATATTAGTGAGCACAACATGAGATTAATGAGTAAAATAAGAATGTCTGATTTTAAAATTTTATTAAACATTTATAGTTATTGGGAACTTGAATATGTGAAATGTTGTTCATAAGATCATTGGATCCGAAAATAAATGTGCAAAAATACTCTGAAAAATTGTGTTTTGTATGTTTTTAAATAGTTTAAATCATAGCTTCTTAAACTTTTGTAATTCACGACCCCATTTATGATTGCGAGTTTCTTGACGACCCCATACAAATAAAAAAAAGAAAAATAAATTTATATTTTTTTAAAATTCCTATAACATCTTCTAATTCATAGTAAATGTTATTCAAGTTATTACAATACTCTTAATAGAAATGCAGGTACAAACAATCTTTCCGAACTAGAAGATTTTATGATATATTTATCTACAATAATTGTTATTTTATCTTTATAACAATAATTTTACAAGTTAAAAAAAATTTTCTGTTAAATTGTATTTTTATCTCTCGCGACCCGAGAATTTTGCTACGCGACCCCATTTGGGGTCGCGACCCATGGTTTAAGAAGCCCTGGTTTAGATCGTAAAATATAGACATGTGGATTGTTGATTTTGTTTTCAACGGCATTAAATTATTAAGTTAAGCAACTTTTAATTTTTATTTACAATTTTCTTACAGATTGTTTGATTAAATTAAATTTATTAAAATTTAAAAACTATAATAAAATAAAATTATAATTAAATATTTTAAATAAATTTCATAAATATAGTAAAAAAATATTATACAATATTTACAGTATTTTTCTATTCTACGTGATAAAGAAAGGAAAACCGTCGAAAGATATTGGAAAAAATTGTTTGTGTGGTGCTTTCTGAGGACTTTATAAATTAGCAAAATTTTAAACATATACTTAGATACTGTTATAGGAATTTTTATATAGAACAGTTGGGATGTGAAATCATCATAAATATCTTCCTAAATATTCATAATTTCATTTTAAAATTAGGGTGCTATTTATTGTGTATTTTTATTATAGAAGTATTCTGAACAGTGGCGTAGCCAGGAATTTATGAAGGGGGAGGGGGCTGGAATTGAGAAATATTTATTAATATTATGGTCAATTATTTCAAGTGTGGACGAATGAGGGAGCCGAAGGCGCAAAATAATGACGTCATTCGCTGACTCCATAAAGTACGGAGATAACGAATTGAACATCAGAAAAAAATAATCAAAATAAATAATCACAATGACTGAGAGTACCGAATAAAGAGTACAGACAGATGTCACAGTATTACATTTCCAGTAAATAAAATAAAGGAAAAAAGTGTCTTTTGTTTTTTTCTTATTTAGGTGGATGATCTTTTAGGCACTTGACGTCGACAAATATTTGTACATGAAAAATCCAATGGGTAGGGGGGTTTAAACTTTTTATTAAACTTCATATTAGGTGCCATTAAAAAAAATTTATTGATTTGTTTAATTATAGAAAATGTTGTTCAGTGGAATGTGATGTAAACTTTAATTTAATTTCAAGTTTGTAATTGACACGCACACTTTTGATATGGGTAGTTTAATTTATCTTGCTGAAAGTGTACTTAAGGCTCTTATCTATTATGCATTTGTGTAAAAATAATCATAAAAGTTATATAGGCTTTGAGAGTTTTAGTGACTCTCATTGGATAGTATATTGGGTTTTAATATTTGGGATCTAATATTCTCTAAATGAATATTTATCTCCAAAAAAATCATTGAGACATTCCTGAGTCAGGAATGCCTCAATGATTTTTTTTGGAGAATAACTGAGAATAATTGAACTCAGGAATCCTAAGTTAAAACATTTTAGAAGATTTTGGAAATCAAAAAACTGCTCGAAATATCCTAGAGTCAGATCGAGTTAATTTTCACATTCTGCGTTCTGCTCATATTTTTCTCATATTAGGCAGAAATTGTATAGTGTTATATTAGTTTTAATATTAATATCCATTCAGTTATTCTCCGAACTCAAAAAACCCCTTCATCACTGGGGTCCAGCTCACGATGAACACAAACAAAATTTCTATTCATCAATTCAAGACGAGTCAAAAACAAATAGTAATTTCTTCCAATCAAAAGAGAGTATCCTTAAAAAGTTCCATCGGCGTTTGAGCCAATCAGAAAATGATAAAAATAGGATCAACAGTTCCCAAGAAATGGAAATGGAAAAACTAATCAACGATTTTGCTGTAACTCATTCGGTCAACGAATTAGCAAAATTTTAGCAAACTGATTTTCAAAGAATTTCCGCAAGTCCAGAAAAGTTTCCATATCAAATGAAATTTAATAAAGCATATTAGTTTTTATTTTTAAGGAATTTTTATCATTTATAAGCTCATAGGTCTTTTAAGTTAAAATAAATTTTTGTTTTTTATAAAGTCTTTTAATAAATAATTATTTAACAGCAAATTTAATACAATAGAAAGTTATCTCATGGATAATAGTAACACAAAAACGGTTTTCTGTCTTTCTTTTTAGCTAAGGCTGTTCCGTTTTAAGCCCCAAGGCCAGATATATAATATAGGCAAATTGAATTATTTGTTTAAATTTGTATTTGATGTTAATTATCAATTTTATATTATTTATTCTAAACTATTTTTAATAATTTATTATATTTTAATTATTATTTATTAATTAATAATTATTATTTAAATTAATGTGAAAAGAAAATATTTAATCAGATAAGAAGCAAAGAGCGAAATAGTTGTTTAATTTTGTTTTGGAGTGTTCAAGACCTATTTTAGGTCGAAATATTTCATACTTCATTTTATGAAAAAATATTGCGGAAATTGGCTTAAACTGTTATTTATTTAAATCATATTTTTATAAATGATTCCGTTATCGACAAATTTATTTTAAAGTTTAAAATTATTTTTTACTTATTTATTTTATTTTTAATATTTTTATTTATTTAATTATTTACTTTTATATTTATTCAAATTAAATTAAATTAATTTTATTATATTAAATAAAAACGCTAGAACATCAAATAAACGAGATTATGTGGTTTATAAAAATGTTAATATTAAAAACAAATGAATAAATACAAAAATTAATATAAATTGACATGTCGATGGGGAAACAGGTAAGTACGGATAGCAAATGAAGAGACCAGTACAAATATGCTAATATAAAATAAATGGGCAAGGGTCACCAGATATTCAATAAATATAAATTAGTTAAAAATTTATGAATAATTTATTGGGAATGTAGAAGCCAGAGCCACTAAGGCATGTATAGAGCCCGAATCATGTGGAAAACCCGAGGAGATAATTTGCTAAATTCTCTTATAAAATCATTAAATCGAAATTAGTTTCAGCGTTAGTAAAGAAGCAAGCAGCCATATACTCAATTTGGGAAAATAAAAACAAAATAGTTATTGGATCAAAACTTAATACGATTAGCCGTTTTGACTAAAAACGGGTATAAAATGGATTAGTTGAACTTGACCAGGAAGTGGAGAAAATTGAGCACATAGTCGAAATGTACAAGATATTTGAAACACGCAATTTTAATTAACGTGAGTACTAGAAAAGGTGATATACTATGGATGGACATAACCCTGTCGAAAATTGTGCAGATTGTGTTTATTGTGGTAAATTTTAATGAAAATTTATTGTGTTTGATTCTCTTAATTTTTTTGCATAGAGAAAACCTACTTATAACAAAATAAACCCAACAAAAATAGGTTTTAAGAAAATTATCGTCATCATCAGTTTGCAATCATAATCTGTGTCAAATGCTATAGACGAATCAAATAATAATGTATTAGGTAATAATAAAATAATCACAGTAAATTCGTTGCTGATTGAATGTTAGTTGTAGGTGATTGTGATTAAATCACAAATTCCTCAACTAAAATTCTTTCCCGCTTATTATTAAAGTTTTCTATAAATATCTAAAATCTTTAAAATCAGTTGTTCCGTATACACATTTCCTATTCTCAATACATTAAAACTTATGCACTAGATCTCACACTAAGCCTATTTGGTTTTGAGATTTATTACTAAACATATGAAATGATTTAAAACAGGGTTTCTTAACCGGTGAGGTATACCTCCCTTGGGGAGGTATACTAATGTGTTGGGGGAGGTATGAGATTTTGTTTATTTTTGTTATGTTTTTTTTTAAATTAAAAATTAAAATTATTTACAAAAAAAAATATATTTAAAAAAAAATCTTCAAAATTTAAACTTATTTTATTTATTATGTACATATTTATATTATATTTATATTATATATTATAAAGTATTCTTAAGATTTGGAAATTATTCTTTAAATTTTTCACATAAATAAATTTTGTCAACATGAAATTTAATATAAAATATAATTTTTTATATCAGTATGAATTAAACATGATTTTTTTTATAAATATATATTAAAATGGTAAAAATAAAATAATATATGTAATGTTGGTATACCACTAATTATGTTTCTTATCTTTTCTTAAAATAAATTAATTATGCTGGAGGTGAGAACATAAAATTAAATATTAGGTGAGGTATGAAGTAAAAAAGGTTAAGAACCCCTGATTTAAAAGATATCGACAATCCTTTAAATATATTGAAATTACATAATAATTTCTTGACAGAAAACCTAAAATTTTTATGATGCCTATTTTGATGTTTTATTGTGGTATTAAGATAATAATTTCTGTTCTTCTCACTCCAAACTGCGAATGTGGTCACCAATGAAACTGAAAAGTCTACATTTGAAATCCCCATTGTTTGAGGAGAATTTTTGATAAATAACAGAAAAATAGTCCAGCAAAACTCTGCCACTGAACGTATTCAAGTCCTTGATTTGCCCGAACATACCTGGGCACTTGAGTGGCATACGAATGATTTTGCCAAAATTTACATTTGTTTACGTGAATCTATTTGTCTGAGTTAATTTCTGTGAAAATTCAAAACTGTGTATATAACAGATCGACATATTTGTGTATATGAGAGTCTAATGATAACCAATGGCAGGCTTAGTAATTTTGAGGGATGTAAAACCCAAAAGAGAAGTAAGACTAGAGTTTCTGTATAAAGTTACATTTGCCCTGAAACATAAATTTGAATTTGAATTTTGAAAGTTTAGGTATCCACGCACTTAAAATGAAATTATAAAATGAAATCCACTTATAAAAAAAATGTGCAAATATCTCACCTCCGCCGTTTTTTTAACATAAATACTGAAACCTCCAAATGTTTCCCGGACCGACAGACATGCTAATGGAACTTATGAAAAATTCTACCCGACTATTCTTTTTTCCACGCTGAGACCGAGAGTCTATTTGAATGATTATCTTCCCTTCCGACTCCTCCGAATCCCCTAAATTATTATCCTCCCGCTCATGTTGTGTTTCTGTATTTATAGATTCCAGTTTCACAGAATTTTCACATTTTATTTAAACTCATTTTGTTTTGCTATAAGTGAAAATAAAAATCAAAATCAAAAATGAAAACAAACATCAATGATTTATTTTAATAATAAAATTATTACTAATATTAAAATTATAATTCTTATAATTTTATCTTACCAATAATGTAATCATTTATATAAATAAATAACTATTTAAGTCAATTTCCAATTTATTATGATATTATTATTATTTTATTATTTTTATTATTATTACTATTATTATCATTATTATTATAAACTTTAAAATCTTTTATTTCGTCGATAGTGTAATCGTTTATATAAATAAATAACTATGTAAACTAATTTCTAATTTCTAATAATAATAATAACATTATTATTATTATTATTATTATTATTATTATTATTATTATTATTATTATTATTATTATTATTATTATTATTATCAAACAGTAATTCGTTGGTAGCAGCAAAAATTAAAATATCAGATAAGTAAATGATAATCCTCTTCAATTTGAAAAGGATTATTTGATAATCGAAAATTATTTATTCAATATAATAATTGCATTGCAATAATGGCTTATTTTATTATTTACTTATCTGATATTATTATTATTATTATTATTATTATTATTATTATTATTATTATTATTATTATTATTATTATTATTATTATTATTATTATTATTATTATCATTATCATTATCATTATCATCATTATCATTATCATTATACGGCTTCAATATGAGCTGTAGTAAAAAAACAAAAATAGTCATTTGAACTCAACGGTCAAATATAAATTTAATAAAACTGAATAAGTGGCATATGGAGTCTCTCGGACGAGTGTAAATATTACAACAAAACACGTTTGTTACACACAGACAACACAAACCAATGTGTAGGAAGGTAAATTCTGCGTATATATGATTACACTAAAAACATGAACGACCATTTATTTCAGGTGAAAATCCCTCAAAAAGAAACAATATAGAAGTGTACATTTTGGAAATTTAACATTTTATAAAGATAATAGTTTATTTTCTCGAATTCTGTAACAGAGTGTGATTCAAATTTTATAATCAAATTTGCTTTCAGTTTTTTGAAATGTTAGACTCTTTGTTTTTGCTTTGACATATTTTTTCAATATTTAGTGTCCGGCGAGCTAAAAGGCTACCCTCATCCAAGGGTTAATTTATCTCAACGAATTCTATATAAAAATAATGCGGCATTATAAAAATATTCAATATATGAACAGAAAGCAAATTGACGACAAATTGCAAAAAAATAGAAAAGTGTCTGTATTTTCTGCCCCCTCCCTCCTCTCATCACCCTCGGAAACCGAAATTAAAAATGTAAATTTGTGAAGTGAAATTGAATTCCTATAGAAAATGCCTAATTTAGGGAAATATTTATATCAAAGATCCCCTCGGAACGAAGCCGCCTTGAATAGATGAAATTTAGTTACTGTTTTGTAACCGAATTTTTGCGGCGAAAGGTCAACAAAAAGTTTGATTAATGTAAGAAAATAATCACAAATTCGCCTTATCAACTGACAACGGAATATTTCTAGAAATTATAGTAAGTTTTCATTTATTTTCATTAACGGAATTTGTTTTAATGAATTCACTATTATTACCACAATAAAAGTAAGATTTTTAGAATTTCATAAGCTTTTGGATTGTTAAATACGTTTCGTAATTATTATTATTATTATTTCGTTTTGTTTATCTGGAACTGGAACCTGGAGACTTTGTACATTATAGAAGACAAATCTGATCTAAGGAGAACGGGATCTATTTAGAGTTTTTGTTCTCTGGACCATCCTTTCACACGTAGGACTATCCTGGTTCACCATAGGACAAAGACGAATCAATTGCTTTCTCTTTCTGCAGAATCACCTGTAATTGAAATTATTTATGGACTCTAATTTTCTTTCTGATCTTGGGGCATTATAAGGTTCCACATTCCTCGCATTTTCCTGAGAAAGATCCATTAAAATGTTTTATAACAGATAAATTCATAAATAATATTAAAAAATATGGCTTCCTAGTTATAGAAATCATTTCTTCACCATTTTCTTTCTTTTGGTCACTGGAGTAGAAGTAACAAACAGAAAGAACAACTAGAAGACGAGTCTCCAAATGAAAGGTATTTAAATATATCAAGCTTATAAGCTTTCAAAATATTTTGCTACAATGAACTCAATGACTTTGTTTGGAAGCATTTAAACACATTTATACACATTTGGGGCTTGATTATGTGAATACCCATTAATTTTAAGTATGCGAGTAGACGAGATTTCGAATTTCACAGAATATCTGTCACATTTATCACATGTTCATCTGACGTCCTAGCCCTTTCAAAAATCTTTCTTTTTTGAAAACCTTACCAGTTTGAGCTTAGAGGTCTGAATAGAATTGTTAAATGCCAGATATTGAAATATAATGAAGGATATACGTTTAGAGTTCAATTTCATTCATTGCTAAGCTTAGTAAGGCTTGAAAGCAACACGAATATAAGCTTACATTATTGATAGAATGGAAGGTAGACTTCCTATCTGAGTCTCCAGAAAGTAAAATGCCTATATGTGATAATTCCTGTACTTGATTTCATTAGTGACAGCCATTGGAGTTATGGCGCCTCAATGCACAGATTGTTTTAGTGATTTTAATGAATTTATTAACACAACATATTTTCATTTGAAACTATAAAACATGTAATAAGAAAATACTTATGATTAAAGAAAACTCTCATTTTGATGCTATCGGTCGCAATGATTATTTGACAACTAGCATGGTAGCGTTTTTTATTATAGGAATTTTATGGTGAGAGAAAATTTATTTCTCTGACCACGTTAAAATGATATAATAAACGTGTTATTCACTGTAACAAGATTTAACTCTATAATGAAATATTTCAATTTTTTAAATTATAGAAAATGTTTTCTAGTGAAACATGGTGTAAATAAGCGCTCTAATTAACCAGAATCACAACCAGCAATATACAAAACATTGCAGCAACGGGCCAGATTTTGCGTAATACTAGTTTTTTATAAAAGTTTTATGTGCTTCTTGAGTATCAGAGTATAATTAGATTTGTTAAAATACTAACCCAAAATGTTTACATTATTAAAGTGTTCTACAAGGTAATTTCAGCGCACTTCACTTATAACGAACAGATACAACGATTCCTTTGCTTACCATATAATTTCACCTAGATTTTCAGCTGTCAAATACATGTCCATAAATACACACATGCATTATAATAATATCGAGGTTTTTGATTGGTTAGTTAATTTATATAATATGCTAACCGTTTCTTAAAATTTCACATGTGAAAGTTTCCGTGCGTGCGCCAGTGTTTGTGTATGTGTGTGTGTATATGTCTGCTTGCGTATTTAAACTCAGGCATTTTTTAATTTAATATTTTTTAATTACAAGGTAAAATTTTATTATTCAATTTAATTTATATCATTTAAAATAAAAACTAAAATCTGTTGATGGGGTGACTTTACCTAATTAAAACAAGATTATTGCAAAAAGTTAAAAAAAATTCAAATTTTGTCACTTGACATCAAATCAAAGCCAATTCAGTTTTATTATATTTATATTTGAACGTTGAGTTTGGCTGAGCATTTTTGTTTTTCTACTACAACGCAGATTGAAGCAGTATAATAATAATAATAATAATTATAATAATAATAATTGTATTATTAAAATAAATCATTGAAATCTGCTTTCATTTTTGATTTTTTTAAGTTCACTCATAGTGAGACGGAATTTGTTTAAATGAACTGTGAAAATTCTGTGAAGCTGGAATCTTTAAATACAGAAACACAACAACGGCTGGAGGATAAGAATTCAGAAGATTCCGAGGATTTGGAAGAGAAGATTATAATTAAAACAGAATCTCAGCCTCAACGTGGTCAATGGAATAGTCGGGTAGAATTTTTCATGAGCTGCATTAGCATGTCTGTCGGACTGGGAAACATTTGGAGGTTTCCGTATCTATGTTATAAAAACGGTGGAGGTGAGATATTTGCACATTTTTTTAATAAATGGATTTTTCTTTTAAATTTGAGTGCAATGGTACTTACAAATTTAGTTCGTTTTTGACTGCGATTTGTAAAAAATTTCAAATAAAAGCACTACTGTTCGTATTTTTAGTCTCCTAGATTTGTATCTAGAAGTCAAAATGGAATAAGAAAAGCTCCTAAGTCAAGGTATCACCAAAATTTGATTGTCATTTATTACACCCGAAAAGACAATTCCGGAAGTTTGTGTTAAATATTGATCTATAGTTGAAAACTAAGTGAGATTCAATGAATTCCTAAATGAAAACAAATATAAAGTGAATAGAACAATAAATGAAAAAATTTGCTTTTTTTGGAGGATCTGTAAAATTTATATTTTAAATACATTTATTTTTTAAAATATTTTATTTAAATAATTTTAATGATTTTGAAGAATTACTCTTTATTCATTTATGATAGAATTATCCCTTACAAATTGGCATAATTTATACTTTCATAATTTTTTAAATACTTGCACTATTTACTAATTAAAATTTTTTATTTGTTAGATATTATTTTGTTTTAATACACTCTCAATGAATTAAAAATAATTTATGAATTTTAATTTTCTTAATATTTTTTAAAACGCATTTTCGATAATACATCATCAGTATCTCTGGGAACACCGTCCAAAACTCATTTATTCTCTTATCAACATTCTAGTCATTTCACGCTTATTAATTCAAACAATAACGGCCTGATGCCTGATGTGAATACTTTCATGCATGGCAAATAGTAAAAATATCAACTATATTTATGTCAAAGATTCTTGTGAAAAATATTTAGAACGTATTACTTGTGAAGTTTTGATGGTAAATCATTTATCCCAAAAGTCAACATACAAATGCATTATGCAAACGAATTTTGAGTTTTTAACTAATTTTATTATGGGTAACAAAATTTTATTAGATTCCGCTCATCTAATTATGTAATTACTATAATTATAGTCGTTTTATTGAAGTTGTTTAGTGCCTGATAATGACAGCTGAGCTGTGGAAATATATTGCAAAAATATATCTTAAAAATGGTGTTTATTTATTTAATTATAATAATAAATTTATTTTCAAAATTAGAAATTTTAAATTATGTAAAATATTAGTATGAAATGGTAATTCCTTGGTAGCAGCACAAATTAATATATCAGATAAGTGAATAACAAAATAAGATAGGCCCTTGCTGCAAAGTAATAATTATATTGTTGAAAAACGTTTCGATTATTAAATAATTCTTTTCAGTTTCTTGTGGAATTCAACATAATATTGTTGTCTGCTCTTAACTCATTTATTTCCCAAGATGCTTAATTCTCTTGTTATATCGTAAGGATTCCACAAGAACCTGAAGAGGATTATTTAATAATCGAAACTTTTTTCAACAATATAATTATTACTTAGCAGCAAGGGCTTATTTTGTTACTCACTTATCTGATAAATGAATTATATAATACCCCATTTGCAATTTATGCAACATCCTAAAAAATTTTTCAGAAATATTTGTGTAATTAATAATTCAATCCATTTTCATAAATTGTAAATAATAAATATTTCAAAACAAATATTCAAACAAATTTATGGAAATTAAAAATAATAATTTCATTAATATTTTATTTTCTATTAGATTTCTAAAGTTTTATATTTACTTTTTTGACTATTCAAGAAATTTTAAATTTATTGATTAATTTAAAATCTTTATTTTAAGCACTTAAAAAAATCAATAAATTGATGCTTGACCATTTAAGTTCATCATAGAAATAGCCTGATCATTGATCGAGGCTTTATTTGATTAATAATTTTTTTCGATATTTCTCTCTTTCACAAATCAATATTTTCAAAGTGCACATAGAGCACATATTTACGATTGAATGCTTGGTTCAGCACAATGGAAATATCTGCACCCACACCGAAAGGTTTCATTATCACTAAATGAGTCATTGCGATGACTCACCGGAATTTCTATTATACTTATCATTTCCAATGATCGGTTCAGATCTATCAATTTAATATCAAATAAAAAATAAATTTTTGATTCGTTTCTTATTTTTTATAAAAATTAAATAGAAAAATTAAAGTAGAAAATAAATAGAAAATAAATAGAAACCAACATGATAGGATTGATTGTGACGGGAAAAGCGAGAAAGGGTATGAAAAATTCAAAGTTTCGAAAAACGCAAAATATTCATAACATAAATTGGAAGAAAAACAAGAAAGCCCAAATTAATTTACTCCTAATTTTATATGTACCCAATGGGTTGGTTCAGAAAAGGTTTCCAAAAAATAGATTTTTGGAGATCACATCAATCTGAAGTGTGTTTAACTTAGTTGCGCACATTTTCAGGAAACTTGAATTTGAAGTTCCCTCAGAGATTGAGCAGTACAAATTATAAATTTAAAATTTTTTCTTGGAAACTGATTTTTTATTATATTCAGGCGCATTCCTCATTCCTTTCACAATAACAATGTGCTTGATTGGGTTGCCGATTTTCTTTATGGAACTCGCTCTAGGTCAGTTTGCAAGTCTCGGTACAATTGGGGTATGGAATATCAGTCCCATGTTTAAAGGTAATTGCTTATTATATATTTCAATTAATTCTCATATGTATTATATTATTATTTTGGTCCCTTACTACAGTTATTAAAATATGATGTTACGCATTATTTCTCAATGTAATTTTAGTTCTCAGAATAATAATTTGATTCCCAAACTTTTGGTACTGCGTACCCCCATGATCATTTTCATTATATAATGTACCCCTTTGCTTTAAAATTTTATATATAATGTTTACATTTTTTATAATATCTTTAATAGCATTATTGAAAAATAAATAGGACTTAAAAATCTAAAAACAATTTTTTTCTGGTTAATATCTAAGATTAAAGTTGAAATTAGAATTATTATTATGAAACAGTGGAATAAATTTATAAAATCATTCTAAAAATAAATTTAAAACGAAACGATTTACATTTTAATTACATTTATATAAAAAATTTACTTTATACTTTGATTTTTAAACTTAGTTTATTTCTAAAAATATGTTATTGATTCAAAAATATAAACAATAAATAAAAAACAAGATTATATTTATATTTTTCTGTATTAATAAAATTTTAATAAGACATTTTAATCTAATTAAAAAATTTTTATTTATCTTTTAATATTTAGATAATAGAAGATTGAAAAGACCTGCGTACCCCGGTTTGGGAAACACTGATTTAATATAATATATTATACTGACAAATCAAGGTCTTTTAGCATGTCCCTAGACTTTTTGCTGCTACAGGCAAGATTTTTTTTGGCCGCCCCTAACACGATTAGAATTAAGTAAAATGCAAAAAACAAGCCTCCTCTAGCCCTCTTTGATGTTCCGAGATTATTCTTTTTATAATTTTTTCACACGATATTTTTTTATAAATTCGAATATTGTTTTACAATTTTTACATGCAAGTATTAAAATTCCGAAGGACGCATTCGGCCGCCCTCTTAAAACGGCCACTGCAGGCTGCCGCTTGCTCTGCATGTACCTAAAGCCGGCCCTGTCCACTAGTTTATATTGACACTTAGTATTCCAATGTGTTAGATAATGCATGTTAGTATCGGTAAATTCTTTTATCCTCTTTATGATTGGTTGAATATTTTAAAATTATTTTCCCTTTACTTTTATAAGACTATTTCTCAATAATTTAAATAGCTGATAAAAACTGAGTTGAAAATTTGAGTGAAATGAAAATTTGTTGAATTTATTGATTATTGTTGTAGAGGAAAAGGGGAAATAATTTGAAATATGATAGATCTGGATATCTAGTTGGTCAAAGGACCAAGTCTCCTTGATCCTACTAACACTAGGTTTGCGTTTGTGATACAATTTTGACACTTTTTGTTTTGATAGGAATGTTGGAAACGCAGTTGAGAAATGATAAAATGAATAAATATGGCTTACATAAAATATATTACCATACATTTATTTAGGAATCGGATACGGGATGACCATTGTCTCTTTTATAGTTAGCATATATTATAATATTGTCATTGCACAATGCTTGTTTTACTTCGGAATGAGTTTCACTTCTCGTTTACCGTGGTCGAGTTGCAATAATTCATGGAATAACCCACTTCTGTGCTACGATGGTTCGGACAACACCTCCAGCATAGTTGGGAAACTGTTTCCCTCAGAAGAATATTATGAGTAAGTTTAAAAGTTATCTAACTTTAGTAATTTGATTTTTAGACCTAAGGTTTCCGTAAGCCGTCTAGAATTCAATATTCAAATTAACATTTACGTTCCAGGGCAAAAATAATTATCCCCTCGTTTATACAAAAAACCATCATTCATACTTCGTTGCGCGGTTTTCACACCTTCAAACATTACTAAGTCTGCTCTTGGATAGCTTTAGATTATCGTCTACACAAATATTTCGATCTAGTAAATACACAGTTCTGAATTTCGTTCACAAATTAGTTCAGTGACATCCGTGGTGACATTTGCGTAAACAAATGGTTGCCCGAGTATATTAGGGCAAATTCATTCATATACCACTCAAGTGCCCACGTATACTAGGGCAATTCAGGGAAGTCACTACCATCAGTGGCAGAGTTCGCTGGTATGTTTGGTCTGTTTTTAACCAAAAATTCTCCTCAAACAATGGGAATTCCAAATGTAGACTGGAGACCAAAGAACTGAATAGGAATTCTTATTTTGATAGCTTAATAACATTCTGAAATATGGATCATAAAATATTTTGATAGAATCCTTGATGTATGGATATGATAAACCGTCAACACAAGTAAAAGAATGCAGAAGGAAAAGACATTCACTCTCCAGGCATTCAAAAATTTAAATAAAATAGAATATTACTGGAGCAAAAAATGCGTTTTATATTGATTTTAGCTTAGCAATTAAAACAAAAAGCCAAATTTTATTCAGTAGCAGAAACCAAAGCGTTCGTAAACAAATGATAAGCACTGAAAGTATTACACGGTATGACAAACATCGGATTGGGCATTTTAAACAAACAATTAAAATTTAATTCTCTGCTGTTAAATCACAGTCGCTTACTATAACCATAATAAATAATATTTAAACTCATTCAATTAAAATATAATCATGTCGATCTGTCCCTCCCCCATTTTTACTCGTGGAATTATCTGAACAAGGAAGAATAAAACATCTAAAATTTGAAAGCTTTGACACCTGGTTCCACTGGAAAACATTTTATAATATAGGCAACATGCCAACTTACATGTGTGTTGAAAATCTTGTAATGTCGGATAAAGCCTCTACGGCGCACCTGGGGGCAAGGAATAATAACATCTATAATATCAATGAAATCAATAAACTTATATTTTAGAGCCATACAGACTTAATCATGGGCTGATTAATAATATTACTTGGAATGACATCATTTAATATTGATGGTGAGAAAGCGAAAGAAAAAGTAAGCTAAACACACAAACATAGGAAAAAATAAAAATGCGTATAAACTTTCAATAAGTGGAAATTTTATAAGTTTTTTTGTTTCAATAAACAATTAAAGATAAATATTTAAAATTTAACATCAAAATCTCTACTGAATTCAAACTTACGCTCCATGAGTCATCGGAAATATGGAGAAAAATAAAAAAGTAAATCATTAAGTCAAATTTCTTTTTAAATTGTTACAATGAACAAAAAATGTTCATTTGGCTCTATAATTTACAGAATTTGAAAGATATAAACAATATTTTAAAAACATTCGCCATTTTTCTTGAAATGCATAAATAAAATGAAAATTTGTGACAAATAATATAAAAAATTTAAATTTAAGATAAAAATTATTAAAACTTGCACTGACAAATCTAAATTTGGAAAAATAATAATTTAAGTAAAATATTTGATGACAAATTATAAGTAATATATTGTTTTGCACCTTAAACTCCACCATAGATGTTGTTATTCCATGCAAAAAAGTATAGGATTCTAACTAATAATAATAATAATAATAATAATAATAATAATAATAATAATAATAATAATAATAATAATAATAATAATAAAATAATAATAATAATAATAATAATAATAATAATAATAATATAATAATAATAATAATAATAATAATAATAATAATAATAATAATAATAATAATAATAATAATAATAATAATAATAATAATAATAATAATAATAATAATAATAATAATAATAATAATAATAATAATAATAATAATAATAATAATAATAATAATAATATAATAATAATAATAATAATAATAATAATAATAATAATAATAATAATAATAATAATAATAATAATAATAATAATAATAATAATAATAATAATAATAATAATAATAATAATAATAATAATAATAATAATAATAATAATAATAATAATAATAATAATAATATAATAATAATAATAATAATAATAATAATAATAATAATAATAATAATAATAATAATAATAATAATAATAATAATAATAATAATAATAATAATAATAATAATAATAATATTAATAATTAATAATTATAATAATAATTTAGTAACTTTGTTCTGAACAAGTCCAAAAATATAACAGATTTTGGTCTACCACAGTGGAAGTTGGTCGTCTGTTTGACAGTGGCATGGATAATCGTAATTATTATATTACTAAAAGGAGTCAAAATCATGGGCAAGGTCAGTTATATAAAATTAATGCTTACATTTACAATTATAACGACAGGTTTCATATTTTACCGCATTATTTCCATATCTCATTCTAACAATCCTATTAATAAGAGGATCCCTTTTGCCTGGATCACTTCAAGGAATTATTTATTATATCAAACCTAATTTTAGAATTCTAAAAAACCCTCGCGTCTGGGCAGAAGCGGCCACCCAGGTCTTCTTCTCACTTGGGGTTTGCAATGGAAATCTAATGACCATTTCCAGCTACAACGATTTCAAAAATGACTGTTGCAGGTAATATATTTTATTAGTTGTACGGTTCATAACATTTCACACTTTTTTGTTGATATTATTTCCATCCTCAGAAAAATTTGAAATGGTCCATTAAATTAAAACTCAACAAAGATTTTCGGCCCAAATTCCATCAAATGTCAGTCAAATCTGCTAGTAATTTCTAGTTCAGTGTTTATTTAAATAAGCTTATTTAGCTCTCATGGGTCCCATGTAAGAAACTCAATCCCACAGAGGATTGGACTCAGTAAATCTCACCGCAACGAAATAAACTTGAAGTTAGTCTACCGTTAGAAATCACATTGGATATATCATAAACACTTTATTTGTTTGTGATAAAGTTTGAATTGAGAAATATTTTTATCCGAATATTTCCTTGTCGGCGCTTATTTCTATGTACACGAAAATCATTCTGTTGTAGAGTCCAACATACAAGCAACCATATTTAAGGATCGAGGTTTGGAGGTTTATTGTCTATTGCAATCTTTGCAATCTCCATTACTGTCGTCGTCATCAAATCTTCATTTGAAATAATTATGATACCCGAAGGAAATAATAAGCATTGAGACCACCGTACTAACAATTGAATTCTATAAATCAAAGATTTGAGCCTTAACTATAAGCTGAAAAATGATAATTTTTTGTCACAATACGAGTTTTTATTTTTGAATTAGAAGGCCCTGTTCATGATGACTCGCTAATGACTGTCCATAAATCCTAGTAGGTCCATTAGGCTCAGCATTGGGGGTTACATAATGCAGGGTTAAGGTTTAATAGCAGTTCAAGGAGAAATGTTTTAGTAGATGGTTCACTCGTTATTTCTAGGTTTAAGGATGTTTCTTTTAGTAAATATTTTCTTTTGCCAAATTTCTGTTAAACATAAAGCTCATAATTTTCAAAAGTAAGTTCTCCGAATTCTGTTATTCAAAAACTGTTACGATTTGAAGGGATTCGGTTATTTCCCAATTACAATTGAATTAAACGTAGACATTCCACCTTACCCTGATCTATAAACATGTTATTTATGCGAGAACTGTTTTCTGAGAAATTATAGAAGCATTTTAATGTCCGTAAACTGAATGACGTTTCTAAAGTTTCACATTTATAAGGTCTTTCACAGCCATCATAAACAGGCTAAATCTTGATAAATAATTCTCACATTATTTATTGTTATTATTATTATTATTATTATTATTATTATTATTATTATTATTATTATTATTATTATTATTATTATTATTATTATTATTATTATTATTATTATTATTATTATTATTATTATTATTATTATTATTATTTTTATTATTATTATTATTATTATTATTATTATTATTTTTATTATTATTATTATTATTATTATTATTATTATTATTATTTTTATTATTATTATTATTATTATTATTATTATTATTATTATTATTATTATTATTATTATTATTATTATTATTATTATTATTATTATTATTATTATTATTATTATTATTATTATTATTATTATTATTATTATTATTATTATTATTATTATTTTTATTATTATTATTATTATTAATAAATAATTAAATAAATTTGGCAACGATTTAATTAAAAGATAACGCCAATAAAAAGCTTTTCGTACGATATATTTCGATAGCACAGCTATCATCTTCAGGTACTCAAAACCAACTAAAAATATTATGAATTAACATTTAATTTAAACAAATTATTTTTTATTAATTTAATTTTGTAATAAATAAATATTTATAAAATATATTCAAATCACTTTTAATTAATTTAATATGTTCATTTATATTATAATTTTTTAAAAAATTAATGTAATTTAAAATTTTCAATTATTTTAATAATATTAAAAAAACACGATTTAACATACGTAAACTATTTAAAAACATTCAAAACATTCGTTAATTATTATTATTATTTTTATTATTATTATTATTATTATTATTATTATTATTATTATTATTATTATTATTATTATTATTATTATTATTATTATTATTATTATTATTATTATTATTATTATTATTATTATTATTATTATTATTATTATTATTATTATTATTATTATTATTATTATTATTATTATTATTATTATTATTATTATTATTATTATTATTATTATTATTATTATTATTATTATTATTATTATTATTATTATTATTATTATTATTATTATTATTATTATTATTATTATTATTATTATTATTATTATTATTATTATTATTATTATTATTATTATATTATTATTATTATTATATTATTATTATTATTATTATTATTATTATTATTATTATTATTATTATTATTATTATTATTATTATTATTATTATTATTATTATTATTATTATTATTATTATTATTATTATTATTATTATTATTATTATTATTATTATTATTATTATTATTATTATTATTATTATTATTATTATTATTATTATTATTATTATTATTATTATTATTATTATTATTATTATTATTATTATTATTATTATTATTATTATTATTATTATTATTATTATTATTATTATTATTATTATTATTAATTTGTTTTAATCTCTCTTAATTCCAGAGATGCGGTATTATTTGCAGTTATAGACTGCCTGACGTCGGTTTATGCAGGTTTCGTCATTTTTTGTAACATGGGCTTCATGTCTCAATCGCTCAACGTGTCGATGGCTCAGGTTGTAACAGAAGGTTATTGAAGAATATTATGTAGGCATTTTCTCAATGCTTTATCTAGGTCCTGGATTAGCATTCAAAATATATCCAGAAGCCTTGACGAAAATGCCTTTGTCTCCTTTATGGTCGATTTTGTTTTTTATGATGATGTTATCTCTTGGGTTCGGATCCCAGATTGCAATTGTAGAAACTGTTCTTTCTAGTTTTCAGGACGAGCTTCGCCGAATTGGTAAAATGACGAGCAAGACTCGAGTCATGTTATACAGGTATTTGGTTTAAATCTGATTTATAAAATTTATTTTGACATTAGGATATTGGTTTGCTTGATTATGTTCATCATCGGTATACCGATGACTTGCAGAGGAGGAATTTATCTTTTGGAGCTATTCGATACTTCCGTGAGCCAGTATAGTATGCTGATTCTAGGACTTGCTGAGATATGCGTTATTTCCTATGTGTATGGTATGGGCTATGAATTTGTTTTAATTTACTATTTTGAGGGTCTCTGGTAAGTCATTCAAAATGGTTCTGTTGTGTTATGAATTACGAAGGTTTACCTGCAGGGTGATAGTACAATATCAAAAGTATAGAAAAATACCTAAATCTAAACTATACACAATAATTCAAATAAATAAGTTGAATAAAATGTAAAGAATTTGTTAATAAAAATGTATGTGACCATTAGAAAGGAAAGAATATAAAGGCTGGGTGAAAGTCTAAATCCGGGTAAAATCATTTGTAAACCGATTTGGCGGACATGGAACGTTAGCACATATGGATTTTGCAATCTCGAATTTCATTGGATGGAAATGCGACTATGGATTTGATTGGATAACTTTTGAAAGTTTATTTTAAATAACAGTAGTTTTGACTCCTAAAACGGACAGCTAAATCATTCATATTCTTACAAGTAGTTATTATATATTATTCTTTCTTAGGAGTGATCTTCCTTCGGACCATATAACTACATCATAATATAAATAAAATAAATTGTCCATATAATCATATTTGGTTTCCAGTTTACTAGCTTGAATCTTCTAGATTAAAAATGCTTTATGAAATTCGGACTTTAAAATATTTATTGCCGTTTAAAACAAATACTTACAAACCTTTTCACCTCCACTCCTCAGTAGCGAAAGGACTAACCATAAAATTCGTTTGCTAGTCTTTATATTAAATTTTCATAATTTTTGTCCATTCAAATTTTCCACTGAAAACCCATTTGAAAGTTCATGAAAAAATTTATTTAAAAATAATTATGACATAATTTTTATCCAAAGTTTTTGTCGTATGTTCAACATATGTAAGGGCCATTAGAAGCGCCGAAAGATTTTAGAGGCCCCTTAATGGATTTGGTAAATAGTCCACGAAATGAGAACTTATTTATTTTTACTTATTATCTATTCCATTTGAAGATAATAAATAAAAATACTTTATTAAAACAGGTGTGAATCGGTTTATATCAGATGTTCATTTGATGATTGGCAGGAAGCCAAATATCTTTTGGAAAGCTTGTTGGCTTGTAGTTACCCCTCTCTTTATACTCATATTGCTCGTTTCTATGATCTATTACAATTACAAGGAAGTCCCAGCGTTCCCTCCGAGTTTTATGGCACTGCAGCACTGTCTTACGTGCTCTCCGATAGCAGCGTTGGTCATCATATTCTTGATAGTTTACTGTAAGAGTGGCGGTTGGACGGTAAGTTTATCTTTAACTTATGTTTTTATTTTTACTTTACTCCAATTCATTTTTTGGCAAATAAATATGTTCATTATTTTTATTGCTATTTGACTTTACAACACTCAATCTTTATCTTTAACATTTTGCTTTTGTTTTTAATCACAAATTTCAGTTAATGGTTTTTTGCTTAATATTCTTTATATAACATTTTAGAGTGGATTGTGCTACCCTTTCATTAAGGAATAGAATAACCTCTCACCAAACTCATTAACGGATAAATCCCTAACACAACTTTACTTTACTCATACCCTCCCTTAACAAAATAAATACACTAAATTTATATTTGACAAATTATACAAAATTTTGTCTAGGGATATTAAAATAATAAAATAAAATAAATCATTAAGATGCGTGAATGATAAAAAAACAAAAAAAGGAAATTTCGATAGCTTATCCAAGATAACAAACAAATCCAGAAATAAATCAGAAATTTATATATTTATTGAAGTCAATGATAGATAAATGGATAACATCAGCAAAGTTACCGGTAAGTGTTATTTGATAACAAGCAACAAAAGCTGAGACAAAAATTAATTTCACACAAAATTTATTAGAGAAAAATTATAACCAAATTACGAAATAAGTTTGGAATTGAGTTATAGCTAAAAGTGAAATGATCAACAAAAGTTTTAATCGTCTGGAATACGTTATTTTCGCTAACTAAAACACGCATTGGATTCAGATCAATAATTGGTAATATCGCATTTCACCGACAAATTCATTGATTAGAAAACTGAGGAATGGAAAAAATCCCAAACTTTTAATCACATTGTTTTATTTTAAATATATTTTTTTAATAGGATAATATTATTTAATATTGTTTTTTACTTTTTTTGAATATTATTGTTTGATTGGAAAAAATATTATTTTACTATCCTTTTATTTATGAAATTCGTGTTAAGAAAAAAAATTGCTTACTCAGTTAAAACAAATAACCGATTATACGGTTATTAAAATAATTCCTTAAATAATTGTTGGTTTCAAAAGATCAAGAAGTTCTGAAACGGTTCTCCATAAAAATGCACACCTTTACATTGAGCATATAGATAAAGTATTCAGCAGAATTTTCGAAACTTTATGTAAAGATGTAATTCGGTAGAGAATATTTTCTACAGATATCACATTATTAAGCATTCATCTCTTTACACAAAAAAACTGCATTTAATTCCAATTTTATAACATTTCTTTTTTTTTCCTTCATTTCATTTTCAATAAACTTACCTTTTTCATTGACTGTAATTTGTTCAATCTCATTTCTATTTCAGCTTCTAACGGAAATTAAAAAGCCTTTGATACAATGGGCGCCAGCAAAAGAAGACCACAAACAAGATTTTATCCATTCACTCAATTCTTTCGACAATCCCGAAAAAGGATTCTTCCAGTCTAAAGAAAGCATTGCCAATAAATTTTCGTCGAAATTAATAAATAAAAATACCAACTCGGAAATTGAGGTTTTGGCCGACAGTTACGTGAAGTCCAATACCAAACCCTTGCTGGGGGAAACAGATGAAATTCATACTTAATTTATATTTAATATTTAGTGTTCGTTTTGATGATTAAATTTTGAGTTTTCTTTTTTTAATTGAGAAAAAATATACTTTGCTCCGAAAAAGTCAAAACGTGAAATTATAATTATTGCTATTTAATAATAATAATAATAATAATAATAATAATAATAATAATAATAATAATAATAATAATAATAATAATAATAGTAATAATAATTTAAATTATTCACGAATGTTTGATTTTGATTAAAGAATAAATTATAGGAAACATAACGTGATGTCCAGTGCAATTCACAATAGTAGACAAGTTTCGAGCTAATGGCTCTCATCAATACTATGCGGAAGGCGCTGAGATTTCTCTTCGTGCCAGTTAAGTGTACAACAGGTCAAGATAACTCTGCTATACACTCATCCTGATGCACTGGACATCAAATAAGTTTTCAATGTTTGACTTTTTTAATTTAACTTGTGATTAAGGGTTAAAGCTCTAGCCTCAAACTTCTAACTCCAGGCTTCAGTACTATTATTAACCATATTAATATTCTTTGGTAAATTGATTACGTAATTGTTTATAGCATGTGTATATAATATTATACTAAATATTAATTTTGCACCACTTGCACTTACCTGGATTTGATTAGCTGTTCGGGCACCATACTTGGTAAGTGCTTTGGGCCCCTAAATAGTTTAATCCGGCCCTCCTTGAGATAAACAAACACATTACCACCCAAACACGAAAATAGCGTAAGATACCACTGTGGTGCCACAAAATATCTAGAAAACATTAGGACACACTATAACAAGCATAAGAAAACACGCACAATTACTGGAATTGAAAATAACCCACCAACCCACATTCCAATAACTACCTCAGATATAGGTTCAGATTGACTTAGACTGCACCAAATATCAAAGTACATGCTAAAATACACCATACTAGATACGGCAAGCATCATAGATAGCTTTATAGGAACAACGTAAATAAATAAGAATTACGAAACATTCTTCTCTGTCTTTCATTTTAATAAATATTCTGAGTGTAACGCCCTTCTATGGTCCATGAACCTAGACAAAAACATATGCGTCCTTTTTTTATCAACAAAATACAGAAAACCGCAAAATTATCCATCATATACGGCAAAATAGCACCATAAAACTTGGAACAACAGCCACATCAATACTAACAACGCTAACAAACCTGCAAAGCATAACAATGAATCTAACAGAAACAACCTACATACAAGGCCAACTAATAAAAGACTCCGGCTTCTTCATATATCACTTCGCAAAATGCCTAAGAACATAATTACAAGTAACAGTCCCCATTATAGCAGATATAAAGAAACAACTAGATAGCACTATAATAAAAATAATTAATAATAGAAAGGATAATAGACCTAATAACACAGGTGAGAAATAATAGCATTGAACCAAAAGACAGCCTAAGTGAAATAACGAAAATACATAAAGCGACAAATCCCAGGAAAAAGAAGTCGAGCACGTAATTCCGAATTTCCTCATCAGAAATGAAAACAAGTGACTGATCTTCGAATTACGACAAAGCTTTGGTCAAAGAGCGTAAGCTACCATTAATACGATTTTTAACCCACAAACATGTGTAGAGACCACATCCACATACGATGACTTAAACAATAACTTCACAACTACAAAACCACACATAGCAAATATAATGCATAAAGAAACTCTAATACCGGCTCCTGAATGCAAATCATGAGAACCAACATCAACCAATAAACTCCATGAAGTTCCTAAAACAGGATACCCCTTCTGCTACGAGAAATGACTTTATTACGTATGCGGATTGGAACAAGATGGACTCTGACTTCAAATGTTTGATGGAGCTATTCAACCAAATATTAAAGAACCGCAAAAGCACCTGAAAGTGGAAAATCTTTCGCAGAAAGATGGTACTTAAACCTTGCAAACAGTACGCATCGCATGGAATATCCTCGTGTAACCCCTTTGCTTTTCTTGACAGCTTACAAATTCTTGGCCTCTATCATCAACAACAGACGGCTGTCTTAGGTAGAGCAAAGACAATAGCAGTTAGTATCCATGATGGATGGGCCGAACACAACACAATTATCTCATTCGTAAAGGAATGTGCAGTCTGGAATGGTTCTCACATCAATATAATTTGGTTTTGGTTCGATCTCGTATATAAATTTAGAAGCGTCCCCAATGACCTGGTTTGGAATACTTTTTCAAGATTAAAAGTGATCAACAAAACAATCAACCTCATTAAGGATATGCACAAAGACTGTGACACAATATACGAATGTGAGCATAAGAGAACAAAAGAAATACAAATATACAATGGGGTTAAACAAGGCTGCCCCTTGTCAATGACACTTTTTAAAATATCAATATACTACATATTAAGAAACATACAACATGACCAAAAACACTCTCAACAAATTCCGCATGTCGGCCCACAGATTAAACGAAAAATTTAACATAGTAACAAAATATGTACTACATAAGGAACTCAACAATTTACAGATCCAAACGAAAAAATCTTACCGACCGCTAAACTTGAAAGAAAATCCAATTGGGTTCAAATGGTTTGCCAGGACCACACATCCAAGACTATAGGGGGAATAGACAATCAACATGCCTGACCAAACACTATGATTGCCCTAAAGGACAATCAATATTATTTACTCGTGAAAGCACAAAATAAAATGATAAGCTTAAACTACAACACACATAGGATTAAGGAAAACTTTAACCATATGTGCAAACTATGGAATAAGGAACCACTGTCCACAGTCATCCAATGACAATAAGAACAAACACAATAACTAATTTAAAAACCGTAAGTCAGTACATTATCTCGAAAGGTTTCCAAGTTGATATAGAATGACTACCTCCTGGCATCGACACTATGCTACGTCCATAGTTAGAATTAAAATCAAATAAACAATAAGCTACACATACTGGATATCAAAGTACTATATGAGAGCGAAGAGAACCTCCAGGCAACTCCAAGAAATTCCGAAAAATTGCCTTAGAAGCAGAAAAGTTAAATAAATGCAAAACAACGTTGTCGGCTTTGGTGGTTGGAATAAAATAGGATTAAATAGGATTGAAGTAAAAAATTAGCAAAAAACTGAAGAGGTTTATTTGGTAATCGAAATTTTTTTCAATAATATAATTATTACTTCGCAGCAAGGGCTTATTTTGTTACTCACTTATCTGATATATTATTATTATTATTATTATTATTATTATTATTATTATTATTATTATTATTATTATTATTATTATTATTATTATTATTATTATTATTATTATTATTGTTATTATTGTTATTATTATTATTATTATTATTATTATTATTATTATTATTATTATTATTATTATTATTATTATTATTATTATTGTTATTATTGTTATTATTATTATTATTATTATTATTATTATTATTATTATTATTATTATTATTATTATTATTATTATTATTATTATTATTATTATTATTATTATTATTATTATTATTATTATTATTGTTATCGGTATCATTATTAATATAGTAAATAATAAATATGAATTCAAATGTTATTAATGCCAAAGGATGCTTGATAATGCTTACAGATTTACCAGCAATAAATCTGGTTGTGGTTCAAATAATATACAGAAATGATATTAAGTGGTTAGAATGCTTTTGAATCCATGTGCCATTATCAGCAAAAAGTCTGATAGGTGGTCCAAGTTTCTAAATAGTTTAATGGCACAAATGTGCTTATTAACTATTCACTAGGCAGATAGTGATTTGATAATTCACCGATATCAAATCATCGAGTGGACACAATCCGGTATAGTTATGTCAGTGAAGCATAGCATAATGATGCTCATCAGGCCTCAGTGTTGCGATGTCTGTTGATCCTTACGGGGATCAGAGAAAATTCTTACAAAGTAAACCTCCACGAAACAGCCAAATCCTCTTGGATTTTACCTTCTCTTCAGAGTGGCAGGTAAAACCAAGCTTCACTCACATTAAAAATAACGGTAGCCGGACAAAATGTCGTGGTCAAAATGTCGCGGACAAAATGTCAAAATTGAAAAAAATAAATAGTGCAAAAAAATACCATATAAATTTAAATAATATAAATAAATATAAATATTTAAATATAAATAAGTAATTTAAACATTTTACACGTTATTTTTCGCTAGCTATGTGCAGTAATGTCTTCGAAGACTTAGAATACCATAAAAAATAACTTGTTTAATTTTTAGTACTATAGTAGATAATTATTTCATTAAATTTACACAGTTTTGTATATATTTTTTTGCACTATTTATTTTTTTCAATGTTGACATTTTGACCGCGACATTTTGACCAATGACATTTTGTCCCCACGACATTTTGACCACGACAGTTTGACCAATGATATTTTGTCCTCGAGACATTTTGATCACGACAGTTTGACCAATGACATTTTGTCCCCGCGACATTTTGATCACGACAGTTTGACCAATGATATTTTGTCCTCGAGACATTTTGACCACGACATTTTGTCCTAGAACCCGAATAACTAAATGAAAATAAGGAATATTTAAAAAAATTTAAAAAAATATCTAATAATAATGATTATAAAATAAAATATAAACAAATAATAATCATTATTAAATTATAAAATAATATTTAATTACAAAATTAAAAATTAATCAATTTACCATATAAAGTTGGATAGAAACTTATTTACGGGGGGAAATGAAAAATGAAAAATGAAAAAGTCATATAACGATACAATGAAGTATATGAACTTGATTCTCAACCCGACCAACTCTAATCAAATAGAAAATAGGAATAATTCCCAAAACCGTACGGTTCCTTTCACCAAACCCTCCATTCTACCAACTAATAATCAAATTGAAGAAAAAGAATAATTTCCAAGACGATGGACTACGGAGGAATTGCCGGTGGACAAATTACCAAATATCCAAATCACAACCTTGTCAGATTCGGTTCTCAAGCTAGGAGAAATCAAACTAATTCACTGACAACTAACGGAACTGAGGTGCCCTAAACAAGTTCATTTCCTACCACCGAGACTAGATAAGCATTGATATCAAGCTCATTTATTTGTTAACTTATTGCTATTGTTGTAAATAATAATTTATTAATATTGTCATTTCCCCCCGGACTGTCCTGCCACCCTTTAAACGAGACTTTGTCGGGCTCTACAAATCTCCAAAGAGAACATATTTTTGCCTACGAGATAATAATAATAATAATAATAATAATAATAATAATAATAATAATAATAATAATAATAATAATAATAATAATAATAATAATAATAATAATAATAATAATATAAATAACTAATAACAATTCGTTTTAATAATCATAAATGAATGTGTGAATTCAAAATAATAAAAAGTCAAGCTTGAATTGCAACAATTCAAACAAACAATATATAATCAACTATAAATCGGACCAAAACATAAATTTCTGTACCAATCAGAGCACATTTAGGTGTGCAATTAATCAATCAAACAGAAAATCAACTGATTGGTGTAAATCATAGATTTTGCCGTTTAAATCTGAAAGACTTTCTGCAAACATTCAAACAATCAAAAATGGCAGATACGTACACTTATGACGGTTTGACTGACAGAGATAAACAGGTGGCCTTGACCGAACTGAATGAAGATCCTAAACAAGTCAATGCGCACATTGAGAGCTTCCGTCGATGGGTCAAATCAATGCCCCACCTGAACTGTCCAACGGGTATGGGAATATTTCTACCAATCAAATGGTTAATAGATTATCCAATCGGGTTTCAGATTCAAGGTTCCTTCTCATGTTTTTGCGGGTAGCGAAATTTGATCACGCGAAAGCCCAGAAGCGATTGGATAATTTTTGCACAGTTAGATCATCCGCAAGAGGCCATCCTGAGTACTTCCAGTTTCCAGATATCAATGATGCAGTTTTCGAAAAATTCTTTCAAACAAAGTGAATTTTGAAAAAAATTAAAATTATATTTTAATTGAGAAATTCATAGACAAATGATTCCATTAGGACGAACTGTGGATGGAGAAACGCTGTTCTTTGGAGTTTCGAGTAAGGTTTATTTAATAAAACTTTTGAAAATCTTCAAATCATAGGCGCCCACGTACGAACGTAATTCAACTTCATTATGTGCAACGCACGCATACGCTAAATCAAATGTCAGCTTAAATCTTTTTTTTCACGCTCCATTTCTTTAATATAATAATAATAATAATAATGATAATGATAATAATAATAATAATAATAATAATAATAATAATAATAATAATAATAATAATAATAATAATAATAATAATAATAATAAAAATAACAATATTATTATTATTATTTTTATTACTATTTTTTATTATTATTATTATTATTATCATCATTATTATTAATGAATTAATGAAATAAACATTGAAATGATTCAATCACAAGATATCACCATTCTGACAAATGTTTTACTATATATTTCGACATATTCACAGTCATTGCCAGAGAAAAAATCAATATAGATTTTAATTAATATATTCAAAAAAATGATCAAAGGTACTATTGTGTACTATTGTGTACTATTGTGAATAATATCAATTTTATATATAATAATGGTGAGTCTAAATTTGTGGTGGTAATGCCGTACACTGAAGGTTTTAAAAATTATAACAGTAACATAAGTAAGCTGTTTGGAAATAGTATATATATATATATATATAGTCATCCAACAAAAAATATTTCGATTCGTCAATTTTTTTATATTTTTTGAGTAGTGTAGATATATAGGTTTCCAGCTCAACCCCGTAAACTGGAAATAAAAATTTTAAGGAATGAGTGATGGCGTATGACGAAAAACTTTTTATTTACGGTTAAACGGGTGTTTCAGTTGGAAACCTATATATTTACACTGCTGGAAATTTAGATTATAAGATAGTTTCTAATTCGGGTAAAGTACGCAATATGTTTATTATTGAGTCAAAAACTGTGGTTGGATTTTGTTCGGATTACGTTTATCATCTTGCTTGTATTGTGTTCAATGTCACATACATTGGAGAAACTTCCCAACATTTCTGTACTCGCGTTCTTGAACATTGTCGATTCAAGGATCGATCAATATTAGTGCGCACAAATAGGCATGTCTGATTTTAAAAATTTAACCAATTTTATTAAAGTTATTGAAAAAGTGTTATATGCGAAGCGTTGTTGATAAGGTAATTTGATCCAAAAATAAATGTGTTAAATGCCATGAGTACAAACGATTTTAATGTATGAAATAATTTGAATAGAACATTTGGGATAAGTAAAAATTTTGTTATTTGATTTTAGAATTAGAATTTTTAAGATTTTAATTTTAAAAGTTTTATAATAAAAAATTTTATTTTTACAAATTAAACATAATTTATAAGTGAATTTATATAAAAGTTTTTTATAAAAAGTCAATAAAATATTAAAAAAATAATAATTGGTATGAATGTGTAAATTAAAATCCATATTATTGTTTTTGCTTGCTGTTACCTGATGATGACTGTGAATAGTTTGAAATATATCGTAAACTGTATTTGAATGGCGATTTCTTGTGATATAATTAAATTTAAATTTAAATATTTTGATTAAATATTATGATTGTATAAAATCAAAATTTACCAAAAAACAATTTGATACTTCTACCAGTATTTAATTATTTTACAAAAGACTTATGGAATCCAAAAGAAATACCTATAAAGAAGTTAATGCAAGTCATGTTCATGTCTTTGGAGGTCCAACTACAAAATCAGTACTTGCAAATATATGGAATGAAAGCTTTCATGGACATGCATGGTTGCGGGAAAAGTTTTATGGAAGCTGTTAGTGATCCTAAAGTTATGAAAGCTATGACTCGGGTGTGGCAGGTAAAATGAATTTAACTTGACTACATCTTTAATTTTATTTAATAATAAAATATTATTTTATAATAATTACATAATATAATAATAATAATAATAATAATAATAATAATAATAATAATAATAATAATAATAATAATAAAAAGAATAATAATAATAATTCACAGGACTGCTACCCCATTAGATTCAAAGGCCAAGTGATTTACCGGGAGCCTGGATGGTATAGTGTCTTTTACAATATTATGGAATTTTTTCTCAATGAAAAACACCGTAAACGAGTAAATTTTTTTGAAATATATATTTTTTTATTATTAAATCAATAAAAAGGTTTTCAGAATTAAGGAAGATATACAGAAAGGTTTTGAAAAAATTCCCGGCCTTGAAGCTCTACTTCCAGAGGAATATGGTGGCAAAGGTCCAAAGATGGATGAGGCTATTGGTATGTCTAAAGAATGGAATATTTTATATAATATAATAACTTTCTATTTCGCCAATTACAGTTAGAGATAAAATCTAATAATTTTTTATAAAAAATAAATTAATAATTATTTGTTTTAATGTGTCAAGTTAAACAATTCAAAAAACAACTTTTCTTATTCTCATATAAATATGTACATGTTATCAAATAAATTAACTTCAATAAAGAAATGGTAAACAATTATTTAAAATACAATTCCAGGATTTAGAAAATTTAGTTAAAATATAAATAAATTATTTTATAATGAACAATTTCTATAATAAGATTTATGAAAACAAAACCTTGTCTTAAGTGCAGATAATACTTTTCAGATTCTAAAGATGTGAGTAGAATCGTCTTGAGTATGTCATTTGTTCATTACTTGTACATCACTTATACATCACTCCTACATAACTTGTACATAAATTGTACGACAACTTAACATTGCTCTCTATATTTTTTTGTCAATAGTTTATTTCCAATGGAAACAATACAAAAAAATTATTAACATTTAAATTTAGATAAATGGGCAAAAGAGGTTCGAGACTTTTATACTAAAGGCTCACCGTGGGCAAATATTTCCGTTGATGAAAGTAAAAGGCCCGTGGAAACATTAAAATACTTCGAGCAATATGCGGATTACACTGGAGAGAGTCTTGGAACAAAAGGAACATTTACAAAATTCGATGCCTTCTGAAATGCTATGAATGAAACCATTCTCAATTGAGAGGCGCAGAATTGCGTTTTCAACTTTACGTTATTATTAGTTCATTTACTTTAATACATTTGTAGTCGTTTCGAGTTTTCAGTCATTCCATTGCGTAATTCATTGGTACAGTATATAGATAACAATTGAAATTTTTTTTATTATTTTAATAAAAATATTTAACTATTGTGAAAATGTAATTTAATTTAATAATTAAAGTGATCAAATAAAATAATTAATATTTATTAAAAATTTATTAAATAACGAGTTAATTAAAAATTGTGAATGCATATTTTTGTTTTATGCAGTTTTTTGAATTCCGTATTTATGCATTAATTCATTGAAAGATTTTCAGTTGAATAATATTAGCGAGAATATTATTATTTGAATTAATAAAATTTAATTGTAATTTGTCTCTATCTGTTGATACAATTACTAATAAAAGCACTGGTACCATTAAATATCAATATAAAAAATTTCTTCTTCACGTTTGATTTATGTATTTTCTGTTTAACAAAGTTATTTGTGTTATAATAGAATCAAGATAAATAAAATTGTGAAATAATTAATTTAAACTTATTGAAATGATATTAAGGTACTTGTTCATTATCGGGACCTCCAGTAAAAAATCAAAAATTCGGTGAAAACATTTAATTTAGCAATTACAACTACTGCATCTGAGACTCAGAAGGCCAGAAAGGCACAATTGCTTCTAACAAAGCCTCAAAAACATCCTCTCTGGCAACACGCTTGCGCCACATGAACTCAGCCAAATACGACTCCAAATGATGACGTGTGGTGCCTTGGTATTTCTTGTATGAATTTAAAAGTGTTTTTATGTTACACGCGCGTTTCTGTTGCTCATTGCCTCATTATTCAAAGTATTCATACACCAGAATTAATTATTATATTTTCAATAATTAAATATTACTCAAGCAGGTTCTTCCAGTTTTATATTGAACAAAAAATGTTTGATAGTTTCGAACTGATGGTTAAAATAAGTTTTGACTTTTCAATCGTCTACATCTGTAAATATGGTATAACTTGGAAATACACGGCTCACTTGATAACTTGAAAATATTTTAATTTTTCCATTTGAAACTCTCCAATCCACACATGAAAAATATCTAAATATATAACAATAACATATCAAAACCTTTCAAATAACTTACTAATAAACATAAAAATTTCAATAAAAATGTTTGTTAGTATTATAAAATTATCTTTATTTGTATTTTCTATGACCTACAATAAAATCGATCTGTTTTCTTTAGATATTCCATTTTTTTTCAAAATTACTATAGATCAACATTTTATTTGACTATTTATCACCAATTTTCAGCAGTGCCTTTTCATAACAATAATGGATAGCAATTTAATAATTTTAGATATTCTTACTAAAATGCCAAACGGTTTATTTCTTCAAAATTGGAGTTTGCGATGCACTCTACGCTTCTATCAAAAACAATAAATGGTGAACTCTGAATGTATCAGAACAAATTATTGTTTCTAAAATTATTTTATTCGTAATAAAACATGAAAACTATGCTTTATTTCTTTAACTCGGTCCTAATACTACCAACTGGATTCACTGAGATTAGATCATATCAGCATTATGGATGATAAGTCCCTTAGTTTATTAAATAAAAGCATAAACGATAAAAAAGCTGAGTAAAATTTAAATTATATTGAAAATGTTTAATCAAAATTAATGACAAAGGTACAAATGTTAGGAAAATAGTTTGGTTTAAAAAATAAATATAAATTTAAAAAATAAAGAAAGAATACATTTATTTAATATCATATTTCAAAATAAAACACTTACATTTAAATTGGTAAAATAATTTTATATTAATAAAGGGAGTTGTTTTAATAATACTAGCAAATATTCAAGATTCTCATAAACTAATAAATTCTGATTATTGGAACTATTTAGCATTGTATTAAAATAAGATGTATAAACTAATCAAACTCAAATCCTGTTCGATAGAAAAGATAATTAGTTCGAAGATATCAACGAGTTTACATAATATCATATATAAATAATAATTATATTCGTTTACGTCTAGTGGCGATATTAAACTCGTTGAACATCAATAATATGAATCCGAATATCAAGAATTTAGAATATGCTGTTAGAGGGCCTATAGTTATCAAAGCTCAAGAATTAGAAAAACGGTTAATTAATGTATTTTTAATTTTTATGTATAATTTATAGTTATAACTGTACTATATAGTATATTATATAATCATTTTTCGGTTTTAATTCAATAAATTTGAAATTTCCTGTTTTGTTCAATTTATACAATCCAAATTGATGACCAACTTTAAACATTAAAAAAAAATTATAAATCGATTGATCTGAACAAAATAAAAATTCTTTTGAAAAAATTACTAAAAAATAGTGGTAAATAGTTTGAAGTTAATTGTATCTGTATTTTTTTATTGGTTCCTTTTTGGTTCCCTTTGGTGTTTCTAGTTGTATTGCAATGGATAATGTTTTTTAATTGTCCTCCATTTCCTTCTCAATCAAGTTTTTACAGCACCAAATCGTCTCAGTAGAAATCCGGTGAAAAAGGGATAGTAAGGGCTTACACGGCGGAGGGTGACAATCTCACCCAATGTATCGATTGTTATTATTATTATTTCCAAACATGAAATTCTGATGCCAAAACGATTCCTAATCAATGTTTCCGAATTCTAATATCACCTGAGAAATGTGGGATAATCTGATCCGTTCATTATTAATCCAATGGGATCAGTTTATTGATTTTCACAAATCCAGAAATTCGTTTGCAATCTTTATCCAATAAACGCGTTATAAATCTCTACGCGTTTCCGAATATCCGATTGCTGGAGTTTCCCTGGTTTCGTCTGTCTCAGGCTGTCATTGTGCCAGTGTTACAGGAGCACCGATCCCCCCCATCCCCCCCAGCTTTATGGATTTTATCAGCTGTTTAGTGGTCATTCCGATTTCAAATCCATCCACAGTTCCTTCGGTCATGAATATTGATCAATCGACAATTACAAGTGGCGCATCGAGTAAATATCGTTTTGATGCCTCTGATACTAAATCTCTAATTTTAAATTTTTGTCAGAATCAACCATTTTTTATTAATCCAAAGTCTCCAGCAAAGTTCATTGGTAAAAACGTTATTTCCTTCGAATTTCATAAATTAAAAAATTGATTAATATCAATAATCATTTGATTCATTGATTTAATTAATTTAGACAATTTTAATCAAGATATATATATATATATATATATATATTCATTTATTTCACCAAAGACGACAAAGAACAAACATTGTCTGAGAAAACCGCCACCAGTGGCAAATAAAAAAGAACTTTTTCATAAACTTGCCCAATGAACTTGCAGCTTTAGCGTGTATTTTCAATTATAATAATCCTTTCTCAAATTCACCCATAGTTCCTTCGAGCATGAATATGACCTTTTTGATCAATCGACAATTACAAGTGGCGCACATACACGATCGAATAAATATGGTTTTGATGCCTGTGATCAGGCTTGCCAGACCTTCCGAATATTCCCGTCTTCCGATATATGAACCGTAACTGCCGATATTGAACAGTTTTAGATTTTGAATAGATTTTACCCATCTTGAAAGGATTTTTTTTTAAAAAACCATAAAATTAAGCTTGCTATCAAATTCCTAGTTATTTACGTCTGAATAAAATTGTATACAAAATTTCACTTCTGATAACAATCTTTTGAAATTTCTTTAAATTCGATTTACCTTTTCAAAGAAAATTTTCTGTTTTCATGTATTTACCTCATTTCCATAAGTTTTCATTAATAATCATTTTTATTTAATATTTCACAAAACTTCAAAAATATCCTATTGCACGCAATATTGAATAAAAAACTCATTTGAGATAGTTATTACGAACCATTGCAAAGCCATTATTTTGTATTGAAACCTATAAGTACTTTTATTCAGATCTCTACTCATTTATTCAGGCCTAAATATACTTTTATTCAGGCTTATATGCACTTTTATTCAGGCTTATATGCACTTTTATTCAGATTTATATAAACTTTTATTCAGGCTTACATGCACTTTTATTTAGGCCTATATGCACTTTTATTCAGGCTTACATGCACTTTTATTTAGGCCTATATACACTTTTATTTAGGCTTATATGCACTTTTATTCAGGCTTATATGCACTTTTATTCAGGCTTATATGCACTTTTATACAGGCTTATATGCACTTATTGTGGCTTATATGCACTTTTATCCAGACCTATATACACTTTTATTCAGACATATGCACTTTTATTGTGGCTTATATGCACTTTTATCCAGACCTATATACACTTTTATTCAGACATATGCACTTTTATTGTGGCTTATATGCACTTTTATCCAGACCTATATACACTTTTATTCAGACTTATATGCACTTTTATTGTGGCTTATATGCACTTTTATTCAGGCTTATATGCACTTTTATTCAGATCTCTATACTCTTATTCAGGCCTATATGCACTTTTATTCAGGCTTATATGCACTTTTATTGTGGCTTATATGCACTTTTATCCAGACCTATATACACTTTTATTCAGACTTATATGCACTTTTATTGTGGCTTATAAGCACTTTTATTCAGGCTTATATGCACTTTTATTCAGATCTCTATACTCTTATTCAGGCCTATATGCACTTTTATTCAGGCTTATATGCACTTTTATTCAGGCTTATATGCACTTTTATTCAGATTTATATAAACTTTTATTCAGGCTTACATGCACTTTTATTTAGGCCTATATGCACTTTTATTCAGGCTTACATGCACTTTTATTTAGGCCTATATACACTTTTATTTAGGCTTATATGCACTTTTATTCAGGCTTATATGCACTTTTATACAGGCTTATATGCACTTTTATTGTGGCTTATATGCACTTTTATCCAGACCTATATACACTTTTATCCAGACCTATATACACTTTTATTCAGACTTATATGCACTTTTATTGAGATTTATATTCACTTTTATCCAGACCTATATACACTTTTATACAGACGTATATGCACTTTTATACAGGCTTATATGCACTTTTATTGTGGCTTATATGCACTTTTATCCAGACCTATATACACTTTTATTCAGGCCTATATGCACTTTTATTCAGGCCTATATGCACTTTTATTCAGGCCTATATACACTTTTATACAGACGTATATGCACTTTTATACAGGCTTATATGCACTTTTATTGTGGCTTATATGCACTTTTATCCAGACCTATATACACTTTTATCCAGACCTATATACACTTTTATTCAGACTTATATGCACTTTTATTGTGGCTTATATGCACTTTTATTCAGGCTTATATGCACTTTTATTCAGATCTCTATACTCTTATTCAGGCCTATATGCACTTTTATTCAGGCTTATATGCACTTTTATTGTGGCTTATATGCACTTTTATCCAGACCTATATACACTTTTATTCAGACTTATATGCACTTTTATTGAGATTTATATTCACTTTTATTCAGGCCTATATGCACTTTTATTCAGGCCTATATACACTTTTATTCAGGCCTATATACACTTTTATACAGACGTATATGCACTTTTATTCAGGCCTATATACACTTTTATACAGACGTATATGCACTTTTATTCAGGCTTACATGCACTTTTATTGTGGCTTATATGCACTTTTATCCAGACCTATATACACTTTTATCCAGACCTATATACACTTTTATTCAGACTTATATGCACTTTTATTGAGATTTATATTCACTTTTATTCAGGCCTATATGCACTTTTATTCAGACGTATATGCACTTTTATTCAGGCCTATATACACTTTTATACAGACGTATATGCACTTTTATTCAGGCTTATATGCACTTTTATTGTGGCTTATATGCACTTTTATCCAGACCTATATACACTTTTATCCAGACCTATATACACTTTTATTCAGACTTATATGCACTTTTATTGAGATTTATATTCACTTTTATCCAGACCTATATACACTTTTATACAGACGTATATGCACTTTTATACAGGCTTATATGCACTTTTATTGTGGCTTATATGCACTTTTATCCAGACCTATATACACTTTTATCCAGACCTATATACACTTTTATTCAGGCCTATATGCACTTTTATTCAGGCCTATATGCACTTTTATTCAGGCCTATATACACTTTTATACAGACGTATATGCACTTTTATACAAGCTTATATGCACTTTTATTGTGGCTTATTTGCACTTTTATCCAGACCTATATACACTTTTATCCAGACCTATATACACTTTTATTCAGACTTATATGCACTTTTATTGAGATTTATATTCACTTTTATCCAGACCTATATACACTTTTATTCAGACGTATATGCACTTTTATACAGGCTTATATGCACTTTTATTGTGGCTTATATGCACTTTTATCCAGACCTATATACACTTTTATCCAGACCTATATACACTTTTATTCAGGCCTATATGCACTTTTATTCAGGCCTATATGCACTTTTATTCAGGCCTATATACACTTTTATACAGACGTATATGCACTTTTATCCAGGCTTATATGCACTTTTATACAGGCTTATATACACTTTTATTCAGGCTTATATGCACTTTTATTCAGATCTCTATACTCTTATTTAGGCCTATATGCACTTTTATTCAGGCTTATATGCACTTTTATTGTGACTTATATGCACTTTTATCCAGGCCTATATACACTTTTATTCAGGCTTATATGCACTTTTATTCAGATCTCTATACTCTTATTTAGGCCTATATGCACTTTTATTCAGGCGTATATGCACTTTTATTGTGGCTTATATGCACTTTTATTGTGGCTTATATGCACTTTTATCCAGGCCTATATACACTTTTATTCAGGCTTATATGCAGTTTTATTGTGGCTTAAATGCACTTTTATCCAGGCTTTAATGCACTTTATTATTAAAAAAATTTTGATTTGAGACAAATACTAATTATTCTATATCGACAATAAAAATTTCAATCATGTATCGTTCATAAAAACTGTAAAATTATAAATATTGAAAATAATTTTGATTTATAATTTTTCTCCTCGAGTATAGTTGCCTTATTTTTAGTTTTCGAAACCATTAATATAGTCTCCATATTATAATGTTTCCATTCGGGTAATTTTTGGTTTGAACAAAATCGGGACTCGTCAGGTGTAACGCTCCTATCCCTGAATATTCCATGAAATCCGAATTGGCTTTACAAATTCTTTCAATTGTTTTTATGTAGAATGAAAAACTGCCATTTGACGAAGTAATAAAGTGTAATATCGGTGACTGTCACGCAATGGGACAGAAACCGTTGACATTTTTGAGACAAGTTGTTGCGTTAACAGTTTTACCAGAACTAATCAATTCAAAAAAATTTCCCGCAGATGCTAAACATCGAGCTAAACGCGTACTAGAGTCCTGTGGAGGCAATAGCGTCGGTAAATGGACTTCACATTCCCATGGTGCTACTTGTTGTTTGATTTTCAGGTTCATATAGTCAATCAACGGGCGTTGAAATCGTTCGGAAAGATATCGCGTCGTTTATTTCTAAACGGGACGGGATTGCGTGTAACTCTAATGACATTTTTCTCTCCACTGGAGCCAGTGAGGCTATTAAGGTAAATATTATTATTAATAATATTAATAATAATTATAATCAATAATAATAAATTGTGCATATCTAATAAACTTATATATAAAAATCAATAATCAAATGTGCTGATGTCACTGGTGAATAGATTAAAATTGCGATAATGAATAAAAATGAAACATTTCACTGTAAAAAACCTAACGAATATCGAATTATGAATTATATCATTAATATCATGAAATGATCTTTTAGGAACTTTCTAATACAGGTAAATGTTTTTCAGAAAATTGGTATACTAAATAAAAGAATTACCTCCAGAATATTCAGTAAAAATATAAATGTGCCAATCAATATTTAGATAGAAAAATGATTTTTTTGGTTGGGGTTCCAGGGCATTTGTATTGACATGTTTGTAAACCCCTATACTAATCGGGATTGAGATAGGCAATAGAAACATGAAAATGTAAATAATGTGAGATAATCCACCAATCAGAGCTAGTTTTGCCCCATTGAACTATGTTCTGATCTCGTTTATCATTTACATGTAATGGGTGTAATGCCACATACATTGGAGAGACTTCCCGTCATCTCTGTACTCGAGTTCTAGAGCATTGTCGATTGAAGGGTTTGACCAATATTAGTGAGCACAATAGAGGCTGTAAAAGTGATATAGGAATGTCTGATTTTAGAATTTTGTTGAGAAGTTTTAATAATTATTGGGAACGCGTGATATGTGAAGCATTGCTGGATCCAAAGATTAATGTGCAAATTGCTATGACTACGAATGTTTTGATTTTGTAAAATTGTTTTAAATTGATATTTTTTTATTTTAAAAAATTATTAACTTTTAATATTATTTCTACTTTAAAATAATTTAAATTTATAAAGTATTTTATTAAAAAAAAAATTTTATATTTAATATTAATATAAAAATTTTAAAAATATTTAAATATTGATTGAAATATTTATTTATTAAAACATTTAATTAAGACATATATTTATTAATCAATACTATTTTAAATTGGTTTTACGTTGCTGAAGATAACAGTTAAACTGTCGAAATATATCGTACGACGAGTGTTTTATTGGCGTTTTCTTTTAATTAAATCGTTGCCAAACTTATTTAATTATATATATATATTATTACACATTTTTTCATTAAAAATATTTTACTCAAATCGATTATAGATAAAAACTTGAAGCAACCAAATTTTCTGTTAAAGTGCTGCAAAACTCACAATTATAACTATTACAAAGATGCAAATTGATTAAAATTAAATCACAAGCAGACAAAACATTTATATGTTTTTTAAATCCAATTTCTTAATTTACATTCATTATTTAAACACAATATTTTCTTTTCTACAAATACATTATTTTACATTTAATTACTACAACAAAAATTTGCCTTAAAGTTTTTTAATTATTTCATTATTTAAAAAAGTAATCCATTTTCATCATTTTTGTTTGTGCCTTTTGAAACTAATAAGTTAAATAAGTAAGGGACCCATCCATAAAGGACATCACACGATTTGGACGAATTTTACCTCACCCCTTTCCCCTCGTCACAAAGTTTCGGGGAATTATTCGGGCTATGCACTAATTAGATTTCATTCATGCAATTCTTACAGCTGACACTATTTTCACACGTTTTCAAAATGTCTCCTGATTTTAATTTCATTATTATCGACAAAAAATTCCATCCTGACAGATCTTTTTCCTGGTAAGAATCCCACGAAGAATCCCATTTCATATTAATTAATCAATTATTTCATTTTAATTAACTATTTTTTCTTTATAATAATTTCTTTCGGTTTTCACCTCTGCTTTCTTTTAATTTTTCAATGATATTAAGAATTTTTCATTTTTTGACTATGAATCATTAATGAAGTCAATATTTCAATATTCAATAAATCATCGATATAATTGCTGATTCAGAGTCAAAAATTAAAAATATTTTTTCTTTCTAACGAAATCCATATTTAGTTAATGTATAAGTACATAAATATGTCAAGAGGAAAAAATAACTACTTTGAATACAAATCTTTTCGAAATTTATTAAATCAAATTAAGTATTTTCGAATTGAAGATAATATTATCGGTATCACAACTTCGTGTAAAAAAGGTACAGAGTCCTACAAGGTACTACAGACTCCTATTTTGAATCAAATGCTGTTGAGTAGACAACTTGAGCATTCATATTATTACTGGAAATGTAAATTGGGTTCCTAGAAAACAAAGATTAAGACCTGTAAAAGCTTTCACAGTCATCATTAAACCAAAAACCTATGAGAAAAATACTGAAAAGAATTATATTTTTATTGCAAAGATGCATTTGAGCATTTGACCAATTAGAGCAGTGTCACAAAAGGTAGGCTTGTAGTTAAACGCCATAAAACATAGTCGAAAACCCTCGGAAACCTATGCTCAGAATTCGATTTTGACTCCTTCAGAAGGAGCCAAATTAATTTTATGTAATTTATAAAAATTATATTAAAATTTGTTTGAAAAAAAATTTGAACTAAGAAAATTTTGATTTAAATTGTTTGAATTGAAAGATAATATCGCCAGAATAATCCCTGTAAACTTTCCTCAATTTACATTTTTATGCTACTTTGTATTTCCTAATAATCTTTACCTTTCTAACCAGTACAGAAATCTTCCTTTCCAGAATTTACTCAATGAGGGACGCATGTAACAGGTTTGTTTTACTAATTGGAAGTTTTACAATTTATTTTCCTTAAAGCCTTTGCAGATTATTCTATTCCAATTTTGTGTTTGGCATTTGGGAAAACAGAAAAGCTACCGCGAAATTCTGTCTTCATCTTGAAAACCTTTCTTTAAATTAAAGATGTCACCAACAATATTTATGGGTAATCCTAATATTTCGGCTAGAATGAGTTTGTTTGTCCCTTCCTACACCTTATGATTGCTAGACTAGATTGGGGTTGAAACTAGAGAAAATCTGTCATTTTAGTTATTTATCAATTCGACAGGATGTTTATCTGTCTAAGAGCTCGAGATAAATTGTATAAATCTATCAGGTTTGATATTTGATGAACTTTCAGTTTTCAATTATCAGATATAATGAAATGGCACATTTCATTACTTTTTCTGTGACCTCGCTTCATTCTTTATAAAAGCTTAATAATTTGGGAAATAATTTGGGCTGCATCTCCAGTCAACCCTCAGAATGATTATTCACCTTAATCAATTCTGTGATACAGTTAGGAATTGTTAAAGCAATATATTTCTTTAATAGTCACCCACTTTCTCTTATGTTCTAAGCCATGCCTGGTTAACGTAAACCTTCTGGAGAACTAATCTCTAAGAAGCCGCAATATTTATATCGAAGCAAAACTGCAATGTTATTACAAATTTATTATATTCATTTCAGACTACAGATCAATATTTTTATCAATTTAATATAAAATGCAATTGATTTGCAATTGACCTGCAATTGACTGCGGTGATAATTTATGTTAAGTATATACATAAATAGTCTGAAATAAATGCTTTAAAATCTATAAATATGCTAATAGATATATAAATGATGGAGAGGATAAAGTATGACGGACACCAAATTTCAAATTGATTAATTATATTCATTAAAGAATGCTGAAAATATATCATATCCAAACCTCCAAATCTTGCAATTAAACACACGGAAAAACTTGAATAAAGATTGGATTACTCCGTGTGTTACAAAAAGGATCAATGAATGAACTATAATGACAAAATTGGTTTCAAAACTTCTCTAAAGAACTTTATCTAAGTAATCATAAAAATGCGGAGGTGCTATTTTCAAAAATCATAAACAATTCTAGTAACTTCTATTCTTACTTTTCTAGCAAATTCCTTCGTTCTTTAACACCTAACCACAAGGATAATGCAAGACTTCACTTGAAAGTCGCAGATAATAAATAGGTTTCATCTAAAAGCCAAAAATCTCACTAAATTTTCTAACATATCTAAAAATGCAATCACGTTCTGGACGCCAACGCTAAACCAAATTAATGAAAATTCCGTACTTGTTTCCACTCGTCACAAATAATAAAAACTATTGAAAATAATCTTGAAATCAGAATTTACTTTAAAATGAAGCCCAGTGATATAATAATCATGTTACTCCTTCTAACTGAAATCCTCAAAACCGTGTCAACTCACGCTCCGTGTCACCATAAAAACACAGGATAAAATATCAAATAAGTAAATAATAAAATAAGCCATTGCTGCAAAATTAATTATTATATTGATGGAAAATTTTTCGATTATTATTTGATAATCGAAAACCTTTCATCGATATAATAATTATTTTGCAGCAATAGCTTATTTTATTTTTTACTTATCTGATATTTGAATCTATGCTGCTACCAAGGATTCACCGTTTTATACAATAATTTCTGAGCATAAATTCTTCTTTCGTTTCCTTGATGTCCTTAATTTCTGTGTCCATTATTGGAGGAAATAATTTCTTTAGAATTGTAACTTACCTCTTAAAGTTGACACTGATATCTCACTGACCTATCAGAAGGTGACTTGTAGAGATCACGCTGCCAATAGAGGAAATTGCTCTGCTATTTCTTCAATGTTGTCCTTTTTGTGGATTTTTTTCTGTGACCGATAAGTTCTATTGCGTTCAGGTCGTTCTGCAAATGATGGCCACCCAGTCCCATGGGAAGGATAAGGCAGGGATAATGGTCCCTATACCACAATATCCTTTATATTCCGCTACGAATGCCGAATATAACGCGTATCAAGTCAGATTCATTTTACTGCCTCTGTGAAACTCTGAGTAATCGGTTCAGATTGGTTACTACTTATCTGAAGAAAACAATTGGGGGATCAATTTATCGGAACTTGAAAGGGCTATAAATGAGGCGTCTAACCACTGCATTCCTAGAGCTATTGTAATTATAAATCCCGGTAATCCGACCGGGCAAGTTCTGACCGCAGATGACATAAAAATGGTCATCAAATTTGCATACAAGCATGACTTATTAATCATGGCCGATGAAGTTTATCAGTTTAATGTTTACGCTCCCGATCGTTCTTTCCTCAGCTTCAAAAAAGCTCTTCACGACATGGGGGACGAGTATAAATCAATCCAAATTGCCTCGTTTATGAGTGCCAGTAAAGGCTTTATGGGCGAGTGTGGATTCCGTGGGGGCTATTGTGAATTGGTAAATTTCCCTGACGATGTGCAAGCTCAGCTCTATAAATGTATATCAGCGAGACTTTGTAGTTCCGTTGCCGGTCAGGCGATGGTAGAAGCAATAGTGAATCCTCCTCGTCCAGGAGAACCGTCCTATGAACTATTTGAGAAAGAGAAAGCTCAAGTTCTGAGTGACCTTAAACTAAAAGGCCAATTGGTAACGGAAACTCTCAATCAGATGCCGGGATTTCATTGCAACGCGGTTCAGGGAGCCATGTATGCTTTCCCTCGATTAGAGCTGCCGGCATCAGCTATTAAGGAAGCCAGAGTGAATATTGGAATTTCTCACCTTCTTGAAAATGATTTCGAATTTTAGAAATTAAAACAGGCTGCCGACTTTTTTTACTGTTCAAGACTTCTAGAGGAAACGGGAGTTTGTGTAGTTCCAGGATCTGGATTTGCTCAGGTTCCAGATACCTATCACTTTAGGTTAGGGAGTTTTTCTTAGGGAAATTTCTGATTCCATTCTTTAGAATGACGATTTTACCGTCGGTGGACAAAATGAAAATCGTCATGGACAGGATCAAGCATTTCCACGACGGCTTTATGAAACAGTACAAATGACATTTGACAGAATAATTATTTTTGATTTTGACGTGTAATACAATCCATTTAGACGAGTTTTCACTTTTTTATTGATTTTCTATCATTTTCATTTATTGATTATTTGTATTAATTAGTTATTTTTAATTTTTATTTATCAATAATTTGCATTTATTTTTTCATTGATTATCTGTAATTTTCACTTAATGAAAATCGAATTTAATGATTAATTATTTTCATTGACAATCTATAATTTTCACTAAATCATAAATCGAAGTTATTGATTAATTAATTTGCATTGATTATCTATTATTTTCACTCGATTATTTATATTTCACACGTATTGATTATTTATCATTTGTATTTATTGATTATTTGTAATCGAATTTATTGATTATAATCGATAATCACCGATGGAATTTGTGAATGATAAGGATCAAGGTCATTTATCGGGTCAACATTTATCCATCGAACTAATTTCTAGAAATTTTCGGCTGTTTTAAGGGCAAAAAATGCGTTAAAATATTATTGAGGAGGGCAGTGGAAATTTTAGTGTGGATCTGGTAATGCAATTGAAGGATCTTGGTTAAGAGCTTAGATTTCCAAAATAATGTGATCTCAATAACCATTTCCGTAAAAGTCATTATTGGCATTCTTATTTTAATTTTTTCCCAAATTTGCCACGATAGGTAAAAGATTAAGAAATACTCCAGTAGAACATATCATAGCACTTGATAAAGGTAAAACCGAAAATTTGTGTTGCATATAATATATTTTTGAATATTTTGTCAGAATTAAAATAAATGAAAAATCATAAAAACAAATCAAATGTGACCAAAAAAAATTGATATTTTAGTTTTTTTCTAAGATTTTGACATTAGGAACCATCCATTAAGGACGTCTCACAACAAATAAGCAATTTTTGATCCCCTTTGTCTCTTCAAGAGCACCCCCGGGGAAACGTCCCTCAGAAAATTGATATCCTTTATTTTCAGAAGAAATTTAAATAATTTATCAGCATATAGGCTAATTTTAATTTCAACATTATATATAGTAGTACACAATATTGGTTGGAAAATAGAGAAAAAACATTCCGCTTACTTACCATATATAGTAAATAAAAAAGATAATAGAAAAATTTTACAAAAATCATTAATGCATTATGTATAACATTTAAACGATCAATGATGCTAGGAATGTACTAAGCACTTGAAACCCTCCTTAGTGTCTGTTTTGAGAAGACCCCTCCCTTCCCCTTATTAGGAACTTCCTTAATGGATGCTATCTTATTATACTGCATTTTGATATTTTAATGTAAATTATGTATTTTATTGAATGATTTTTTGAAAATTTTTGAATAATCTCTACAGATTTTCATTGGGAGAGTGCATATAAGGACATTGTATAAAAATTGAATTGTGCACTTAGTGACTTTAAAATACCTTTATAATTTGTTCTGTAAAAAACTGATACTGACAAACTATCTAGGTTACTTCTTTAAAAAAATGTGTGAAAAAAATTTGTGAAAAATTAAAATACATAAAATTATCAATTATTTGATAATTTAAGTAAGTTCCAAAAATTTGCTTTACATAGGAAAATAAAGCAAATAGTTCTAATGATAATAAATGAAATAATAAAAGAAAACGGATTAAAAATTTACGAAAAAAACAAGAAAATATTTTATTATTAATTTTGTTTATTTGAAGTTCAAGGTCGATTTCGATTCAATCCACTTTTATTTTAGTGTTAAATAAAATTCAAAACTTAAAAATAAAACAAAAAAATTTGTTCAAAATTAACTTTAAAAAGATCTAATATTAAGTTTTTCCTTGCCGTTTGTGTTACAGTTTTATTTAACAATTTCCGAACAACAAAATGAAGTAACTCATTTTATATTTTCGTTTTTGTTTAAAAGTAATTCAAATCTAGATTTAACAAGTATTTGACAAATGATGACTGTGGTATTCTGGTGAAGATTCTAAGAGAAGCAGATAGTAGGGTTTATACTAAGGAAAATTATGACCAAGAATTGAGTTCCCCATTTACTGAGAATGTCAGCTATTATCAACGTTTTAATAGCATGTCACTCCACCCCGGAAAGTGCAGACTTCCGCTCAGTGAATCAACAAACACATCATTCGAAGTTAATTATAGAAATCATACCTATGGGAAACGCGAATTAAGTTCCCCATCATCTGGAGACCGAACTCACGAATTCTGTCCCTCGTCCAATCGAGATCTCAAATATTGGTTTGGACCTCACTATTGTCTCTCTCCAGAATTCTTCAAACACGAAATAGTCCGAATGAAATCTATTCTTTTATATTTCACTGAAGCGCGAGATGAAATCGTCAATACTAGAAAAATCAGACTTCAAAAAATGGCAAATAAAATTTTTTTGGAATAAATTGTTTTCTAGTCGAAATTTTCATGTTAAAAATCATTTCGCATTTAAAAATCCTAAAATTTCGTGAGTAAATTTGTCGGTTAGAATCAGAATTTAGAAATTGAAATGTTTTACTCAATATCGGATTTCATTGTGGCTGTTGGGCAGTGGCTCAGAGACTGATCGCTGGCAGATCAGTTTTGCTAGTTAAATTATTTTCAAATAAATTGGTTTGTGTATGTAACTGGTGTTATCATGCGGTCGCTAGATGAAAGAACCAGAAAATAATGAATCAGTTAAGCAAGTTAAGGTCTATATAATTAAATTTACACATAATTTCAATCATTAAGATACACTGAAAAAATCCTTTAATATTGTTAGGAAAATCAATCTACTAAAAAACATACACTTTTTCGGATAGCATTATCTTTTTTTCAAACAACTAATGTATACAATTTTTAACTAAATAACCTTTTTCGGTGGATAAAACAATAAAGTAGGTCACTGAATACATACAAGCTCGACATGATTCCATAAAATAGTTTCTCTAGAAATTTTTAATTACCAACTTATGAAAATCTCAATATCCCAACTATGAACTTAATTTTATTTATAGTAAAATGAAAGATAATGATTCCATTTGTACTTTATTATTTAATGGAAACCTAAATAATAAATAAATTCTTTTTCAATAAATATTTTAAATAAACGCGTTTATCCACCGCTTTAAAATGATTAAAGAAAAATAATCAAACAATAAGGTTAATGTATTATAAAAACAAACATAAATTAGAATTTTACGATGCTAATATCTTACTTAATAACATAATTTAGTTCTGTTTTGTATAGTAATTTATTCAATACAATAATAATTACTTTTTCTAATATAAAATTAAAATAATTTATTTGTTGACAACGACCGTTAAATAATGAGACATAAGTTAGAAATTGACATTTACAAAATGTTATCTTGGGGATTCAAAAGCCATTGGGCGCGTATTACGTGTAAGGCATTGATGATAAAATCATTAAACGTACATTTTGAGAATTTATCAAAGAATTTATTATGAATGATAAAAATAGGAATAATCGTTATATTGAAGTTGTTTGATATCCGATGATGGCAGCGCTGCTGACAAATATATATTTTTAAAATATGGTGTTATTGTTGGGGTTATAAGAAAACATGAATAAAAATAATAAAAATTTCAAAATTATTAAAATCAATTAAAATTTTTAAAAAAGTAAAAATCAATATTTTTCGGGAAGAAGAGTGGTAACCGGTGGCAAATTTGATAGTGATGACGAATACAATATTATTAGACTGAAATAAGGTATATTGATGGGTCAGGAGCCAAAAACCAAATTATTTACCGACGAACCCATTAATCAAGGGCCGCCGAGCTGAATGTCAGCTTTATGTGTTTCCCGTCATCAGCGAAACGGGCAATAAATTGTACGAAATGGGAAATTGTTTTGTAATGGTAATCCAGATATGAGAATCCAAAAACTATAAAAGCAACTGACAACAAAATAAGTTGCCAGTTGGTCGGAGCGTGAAAATAATGAGTCGAAGGAAACGAGCGAATAATCTTAAATCGATAAAGTTAATCAGATTGCCGTTGAACTTACATCGTGATACTTTAGGGTGTATACGATAAATAAATTATTGAGTAATCGCGGTGAATATTTGTCAATAAAGATTTCTTTGCTGAGATTTTGTCTTATTGATCGACGAATATTTAATATCCCAACATTATTATTAAATTTAATCAATCGTACATTACGTTTCTCGATGCATTCTACTACATTATCCACAATTTCCGATAAACTTATTTTCCAAATTTTATAAGTGATAATTTTATTGAAACGTTTTCATTTAAATTGCATTTCGCCTACAAATAAAAAGGTGGAATGCGATAAAGTGCTTTGTGTCCTCAAATTACATATTGTTGTAATTCATAATTTGCTTTTCCCTGTACAGATTTTTAATTATAGAGCTGATGTGGTTTCTTATTTTGCTGCTTATATTTATAAAACTGACAAATATTTCGGTGCAGATAACTTTTGCTTTCGTATTTTTTGTAATAGATTTGGATTTATGATAATAGATGTCATTTACAATCATCATTTCGTTTTATTTCCAATTTCTTATGAGATCATTTAAAATTTAATTTATAAATAATTTATTTATCTTTGGTTGCCATAGTAACAAAAATAATCTGAAAATATTAAAACAAATCGAAACAATAAAATTGATCAATCAATTTATTTAAAAATAAGCTTTCCCAATTTTTTGTTGCCATAGTAACAAAAATAATTTAAATATTAAAACAAATCGAAAAAAATAAAATTAATTGACTTTTTTAATAAATAATTTACTTACATAATTCCTGGTTGCGGTGGTAATAAGTATAATCTAAAATAAAATTGAAACAAATCGAAAAAAATAAAATTGATTAATTGATTTATTGAATGGATAATAATAATAATCAATGAGAATAAGATGTAGTAAAAATATTGAAAATAAAATATATAAAAACAAATGCGATACATTGATTGCAAAAAATCGATAAATCCGCACAAATGACACACACACACACAGTCACACATTACAGGGAATGGAACAGAGGAAAGTCGTATCACACACACGCAAACACACATTACAATGCTTAGCCTATCAGCAAACAGCAAATTCAAAAATAAGAACTATCACCGAAAGAATGGAAAAATCAATTGATAACGAGATCACTTAGGAACTCCTCCCCCTCGATTCAACTGCTCCATTTTGATATTGTTATTATTGTTCCTAATATTGGCACCAATGTTCCGCTTGTTCTGCTTCATGTCCTTCAAGATGTCAAATGCGTCACGGAATAACTCCTTGTATTTCGGCCGGTAATTCTGAGTGGTCAAAAGTTTCCTCTGGCGGCGAGTTTCTTCTGAGAATATGTTGTCGAGTTTCCGCCGGAAATCCTCATCGTTGTACGCAATCGATGAGCATTTGTCACAGGCCATTTCCTCTCGATTTCGTGATGATTGCAGGAGAGTTTCATATTGCTTCACCAGGTGATTGTATTTCTCATCCAATTCATTCAGCAGCGAGGACGGCTTTTCCGTTCGTTTCGTTGCTTCGGCACCAATCGATTTCAAGGAATTAGAGGAGGTGAATACCTGGCCCCCGGTATTCAGGCTGCCTACCTAGTCCCACAGTTATTATTATTATTATTAAATGCAAACGATTTGTCTTATCAATCTTTATTTAAATTCCGAAATAAACAGTCAATTATAATAAATATGTAATATTGATTGATAATATTGAATGATAAATCTAAATAATCTAATAATAATAATAATAATAATAATAATAATAATAATAATAATAATAATAATAATAATAATATCTCTCATTAATATTTTATAAATAAAATATAATACTGATTAATAATTTAATATTTATATTAATGAAATAAATTCCAGGGAACTCCTTGATCACGGCCGGTGATTTCGTTTCCCACAAGCTTTCATGTATCTCCGTGAAAGATGTGCAACCGTTCCCATAATAATAGAGAAAGCAGTAGCTACTACTCAGATTAAAAGGTGGAAAAATAAATTTATAAAAGATTCAAATTTATTTCGTAATTTTAGGGGCCAGTAGGTTCCAGATAGCGAGTATTTTGGGTTAGAGCGTTTTACTTAGGGAAATTCTTGATTTCATTTTTACCGTCGGCGGACAAAATGAAAATCGTCATGGACAGGATCAAGCATTTCCACGACGGCTTTATGAAACAGTACAAATGACATTTGACAGAATAATTATTTTTGATTTTGACGTGTAATACAATCCATTTAGACGAGTTTTCACTTTTTCATTGATTTTCTATAATTTTCATTTATTGATTATTTGTATTTATTAGTTAATTTTTATTTTTATTTATCGATAATTTGCATTTATTTTTTCATTGATTATCTGTAATTTTTACTTAATCATAAATCGAATTTATTGATTAATTATTTATCTATAATTTTCCCTTAGAGTCCTTGTCAAGAAATGACTCAAAACTTTGGTGACCAAAAAACCATCCAAACAATATATTTGTTTAAAAGCAAATAATAGCAACTGAGAGCATATCGGTTTGATGTAGCGAAAGCTATAAACAAAATAGAAATAGGATTGACATATAACTTAGCAAGAACAAATCAAGTGGTTGTGTTAAAAATGAATGTGGAATATCAAGCTCTAACTGTTGCATATGTGAAACATTGAGTATTAGGTACTTAGAAACCCTTATCAAATTTTATTAAATTCATATTTTAATGAATGTCGGCAAATTTAGTTAAACAGGGTTAAAAGAAGTTTTCGCATTATGTTGACCAAAGTTTACCATTGATAGTTTTGCGCTGCTTTTTTGATATTTGTATAAAATAATTTCGGATTTAGTTAATCAGTTATAATGCTTTGACATCTTTCATAATTAATTGTTTTTTTTTATTATGGTTGGCAGTATCGACGGACTAGGCTGTCGAGTGGTTCATCTTTTCGCTTTATTTTTCTTTTCTACCTACTGATGCATGGAGACGACCCACAGGTTGCCATAGTCTCAATTGT